>SNQJ01S0001382.1:206505-217807 GCA_010110895.2 Picea sitchensis
ATTAAAAAATAATTATATTTAAATTATGAAAGAAAAAATAATTGTGATCAAAGATATAACCATCCATATAAACCATATCTCCCATCGAAATTCAAATTCATGTCTTTCCAATGCAAATCCTTCTAGGAACATGTCCTTTTTTACAATCTATCAGCACCGAATGTTCATGTTCTTATTTACAATCTATGTACACAGTAACGCTAGAATGTTAAAAACTAAACATAACCATTTAATGCTTTGCTGTAAAATTTAAAAAAAAATAACCATTCGATTTGATGTGCTTTATTTTTTTTGGTTTTTAGAGTAAGTTAGATTGCATCCAATCCATTTAATTTCCACGCTTTTAAGTTTTAGACTCATGTAGAGTAGATAGAGTTGGGTGGCCACAACTTAAAACCATACGCAATGTACACAGTTATGTCTACTGGATAGTAGATACTACCATCTATGGCAGCGAAGTAGAATATATTAAGCAATCTCAAAGACTATGAAGTCCCCACACTGCATTCCAATTTTGGTGGGATGTAAAAAACCCATTTCAAATTAGATGGAATATCTTGCTGATTATACTAACAGATCTCTACTGTATAGTAAATACTACCATCTATGCCAACGAAGTTAAATATATTAAGCAATCTCAAAAACTATGAAGTCCCCACACTGCATTCCAATTTTGGTGGGATGTAAAAAACCAATTTCAAATTAGAGGGAATATCTTGCTGATTATATTAACAGATCTCGCACCCGGAGTTGTGAGTACATAGATTTATGAAGTTACATAACGAGCATAAAAGGATACCCAAGCAGAACAAAAAATGCAGGCATTGACAGCTTCGGGCTTCCTGCAATCAACACTTGGAAAACATAGAAAACATTTACAGAACGCAGTATACGTAAGTTACGAACTCTGGCCATTTATTACATTTGTCTGTGCTGCACATACAGTAAAGTACTCTTAATGATGGATAGAATATAACCAGCATGAATTCATATATTCCTGCACGGTGACATAACCGCTTTCTGTATTGCTATGACGTTTGAATGTTTGGAACCATCTCTGCGAACTTTTTATTATCGTCGCCTGCGTCTATAAAATCCAATATAAACAGACCTTCTAGATCAATTGCCTACTCCTGGGCTAGGAACAGATTCTAGAGTACGTGCCTTAGTCTTTTGATCCTGCATGGGTTCTCTGGGCATTCGGTGAATTTGATTTGATCTTGGTACGACGAATATCGTTTCTGAATATTGCGTCTGCACGTTACTAACTGATCCGGACCTGTGCTGCGACATGGATGCCATGGCATATCCTTCATAGGAGCTCGTTTCTGATATTTTTTTTATCTGAAGCATTCTAGTGCCCAGGCACAAGACGAATCCACTGAACATTAATGAAAGCAATAACAGAAAACCTACTGGTCGATGCATCTTTGATAATTCTATCTTCAAACTGCTCTTCTGATGAAGCTATTACGGCTGTGCAAGATATCATTATGTAGCAAGGGCTGGATCTACTGAATAAATAATGCGGGGAGTCGCAATCTGATAGAATTTCATTGATTTTGAAAAGATGGGTTAGGTTACGGTCATTAATTTGAATGTTGACAATTGGCCTTAGCTTGAACGGTCCAGATTCTGAGAGAAAAAAGTATAGGAAGAGATCCATAGCCGGAGCCTGGAGGATTGACGATGCCCATCATTTTCCGTTTAAAGCAGTTTGCGTGGCCCAAAATCCTCAAGGAGATTGGACGGTAAGGACGTGTATTGGCACCCAAGTCCAACCTCCCTACCTATTTTTACTCTAACGCACATTGACTTAATAGCTCCATGTTTGATGGCAACAATACATCACACGCACGATGGCAATATCTTGCAGTTCTTGTCCTATGGCTATCGGCATCTATCGTGCATATAGCTTGCAGTTCTTGTTACTGTGGCTATTGACAGCTATCGTGTATATAGCTTGCAGTGTACAGCTGTCCCTATGAAACTAATATTCTGTGAACGTCGCCATGTATACTGCCGTGCTGGTTTCGATTTAGATAAAGCTACAACAACGTAGTTTTCAGGGAAGCCGTGTACAAGTGATTAGTTGTAGGCGTGTTGGTAAGACAGCTCAGGTAGGGCTATCCAAGGCGTGTTGATGCAACGTATATCATATTATAAAAATATTCGGCCTGTAAGAGTGAAATCTTTTCGACAGTTATATGAAAGTGACGAAATGGGGGAGTAACATGTTTTCACAGTGATTCAAAATGTGAGATATACAGGGAGTTTGAGTGGGTCTAATGGTTAAGAATATGTCTCTTCTTCTTAAGAGATCACAAGTTCAAATCCAGAGGGGGTAGGGTATGTATACCTTCGTAGACTTTACCAATCAAAACACTGGGCAATAGAGATATTGATACATTTTAAATTTTATTTCAATAAACTGAAAGTGAATCTAGGACAATATTTCTCCTATTACAATAACTACAATATTGAAATTACTAATTTAATTTCTGCTAATAATTATATGAATATATTTAACACAATACTGAATAATATCCATAAATATTCCATTAGAAAATGGGAAACAAAATTGAAAATACATTTATACAATTTTAACATCTTTTTAAAATTAAACTTTACATATATAAAGTTTAAACATCTTTGTAAATTTGAAGGATTATTCTTTTTTTATTGGAAAAAACAAAATAATACTTTTCTTCTAATATGAAAATACAATAAATAGGGTATTGATTTATTACACTTTTATGTTTAGTTTGGGCTTGAAGGGAAACATACATGCATTAAAAAAAATATAGTATCCACAACTCTAAAGTGAGTATTATTAAGTTTTTTTACTTAACTAATTTTTGAAATAATATTTACTTATAGTGATATTTTGAATAAATATAATGAAAAGATTTGTAAGAAATTATGTATTTGTAATAATGGAATAAATATATTTACTTTTTAATTTAATATAATTCTAATTTAAAGCTCTTCTTTTAGAAAAATGATTCTCAAGCTCACATTTCTTTCATGTTGAAATTCCAAAAAATTTCCAAGTTCCCAAAAAAGTTTCCAACCAATTGGGGACGTTGTTCCCAAGCTCCATAAACTTGGGAACAAGTTTCAAAGATGTTGGAAATGCCTAGAGTGATTTTCGTGCAACTATGATATTAAGATTTTTGATATTATAGGTGGAGAAAAATAGTAAAAAATAAAAAATTAATTAATTTAATCATAGATAAGTCTTAATCCAATATATAGATAAGTTGGTACTATATACTTGTTTTGATTATTCCCTCCATTGATTAATGGACATGGACATCTCTCCCTCCCTCTCATATTGCCTCTCATATTGAGTTGTAAAAGGATTTTCGACCCAATAATATATAATTTCAAAATTCCATACAAAATTGATCTCTATAAAACTTAAATAATATATTAATAATAGTTTTTCAAAAAATATTGTTATTATTAAAAAAAAAAAATTAGCATAATAATTATGTATCACAAAGTAGTTATCCATGATTAAAGTTTTAGTTTTATATAAATAAACTTAGTTATAATTTTTTCCATAATATTTTTGATATTACATTGTAAAATGTATATCCATTTTTAAATATAATAATACATTTTTGTTTTGTTTTTTTTAATATAAATTTGATAAATTTAAAAAATATAAAAAAATAATTAGATTCTAAAATCTTAATTTTTAATTATTCAATTTTAATAAAACAGTTTTTCTTTATTATATATATAAAACAAGGCCATAACCTTTGGCAAGGAAACCCTTGAAAATAACACTCGCATATATTTAGATAAGAAAGAAAAAACAATTTCGTATCTTCTTACAAGGATTTAGTAGAAAACTATAATAGTACATTCTTATAGATATCAAGAAGGAAGTAGAGGAAATGAAAAACGGGTTTGGAGAAAAGAGGGGTACGACTTCCAATTTCAAAGTATATTAGGAGATATTTCACTTGGTTAAATCTAGTGCATATCTACTAGCACATGAAACCATTCATCGCCATGACTATTGTTGTAAGACACACAAGAATAATTGAAATAATCACTAGGTTGGACAAGTAGATAGGAATACGAGAACTTAATCAATGTCATATGATGGTCAAAGGTAGGAAATGAGGAACTAGATGAGGATGAACAACCTATAAAGACATAGGAAGAGGAGTAGGGAAAGGTAGAAGCAACACAATCCTCAAGGTTGATAAAGTCCCAAGGTTGGTCCTGGGGAAGACAATCCTCTCATCTTTATCACTACTGACTCAATGTCTAACTATGATGATTTTCCTATTTTATTCTAAGCTATTATGTTTAGTATTGTTTATATTTCCCCAATCCTCTCATCTTTATCACTACTGACTCAATGTCTAACTATGATGATTTTCCTATTTTATTCTAAGCTATTATGTTTAGTATTGTTTATATTTTGATATGCATTTAATGGAATTACTTCCTATAAGTGGTTGTAGTTCTAAAATGGACAATTATGCTCTTTCTTTTTGGAATGTTCAATGTTCTACTATATCCCTTTATGAAATCATAGAATTTCTTTAATATTTCCTTATTAATTACAAACATGTTTATTTTGATAGTAGCTAGATCCTTTTATGAAATCTTATAATATCTCTAATATTTCCTTATTAATTATAATCTTGTTTACTTTGATAGTAGGATACAATAGGGGTTGAATGTAACAACTTTTTCATATTATTAACAAAATTCAGCTAAGTTACAAAAAAAAATCATAGGGTTGATCTTTCTAGCCAAAGATATCTCAATGGAAATTTAATTGTACAAGGGTGGGTTGTAACATATAATAGCAGAAATAGGGATTTTGCTTCTTGGCGTTGTTATGCATCCTTGATACAGAAATATAGTTGTATGTAGAACTCAAAGTTTCATAGAATTCATGTGAGTTGTTTTTGAGGCAGTTCTAACATAGTGCATGGTATCCTTTTTCAAGTTGAAAGGAGAGCATGAAGGAGATCATGGTTGTGACAATTAAATATAAGTAAAGTTCTTCTTCGAATTAATTTTAGTTTATATATGATAACTAATTTAGTTTCTTTCTGTTGCAACATAAATTCCTCAAGAAGTTGGTTTTTAAAGGAAGCATAAGTGTGACAATCTTTTGATGATATGTGTTTCTTATATTTATGTAACTCCATGAAGTAATGCTACATAGATATATGGTCCTCTAGTAAACATGTTTAATACACATGATTATATCCTTATTGTAGAAAAATAAAAATAACCATGTTCATGTTAATGGGGATGTGTATGTTCATATATCATGTACCGTTGAATAATCTTGTTCTTTAAAAATTTAAGAAAGTTGACTTGAAAACCATCAATGTTTCGATATGTAGTTTCAGTATGTATTATACTTATAGTGGATTATTCTTTGACAACTAGTACGAGATGAAGATGTCGAAAAAGATAATTAAAATTATAAGAGTATTAACTATGTGAACTTGTTGAAAATAACTCTCTAATATAATTTATGTGTTATGATTAACTTATTATTTATATTGAAAACTTGTTGAAAATAACTATCTAACTTAATTTATGTGTTATGACCAAGTTATTATTTATATAATTGAAGTTGTTGAAAAAAACTCTTTAATATAATTTATTTTATATATTATGATTAAATTATTATTTTATAAATTATGATTAAATTATTATTTAGAGTGAGAACTTTTTGAAAAAAACTCTAACATAATTTATGTGTTTTATATATTATTTATAGTTAAAACTTCTTGAAAATAACTCTCTAACATAATTTATGTGTTATGACTAAGTTATTATTTATATAAGTTCAATATATGCATTGTGATGATTTTATAAACTTTATGTCTTTCTAAAATATAAAAACTTATAAAATGAGGTTATAAATGTTTCTTAACATTTGTGTATTTAAAAAGAATCATTTTTATATTAGATGAAACACGTAAATTGTGTATATCATTACATGGAACATACCATATACCTAAAACAATGTTGGGCATGAAGTTTTACCCTTTTCTTTTGAGAATTTAAATCTATTTTTAAGAATAATTGAAAACAACAATTGGTTATTAGTTCCTACTAAAGGATAGATACTATAGCAGTGATTTCATCGTTGATTGAACTTTGAACTTAGTTGAGTTGTTGTCTTTATTTTTTCTACAATTCCTAAAGTTATAAGAAATAATTTAAAATTATTTTTAAATTATTTATTAATTAGATTTAATTGGATTTGTAAATGTATTTATTGTGAAAACTATTTGAGGATTTATTGTCCACTTCTAACAAAAGGTTGATCAATAATCAATGTGATGTGACAAAATATTTTTTAAATATTATATTTAAGTATATGTTTAATAATTTTCTAAGTTGTAAGTCAACTTTGATTTTTTTTTTTATTTATCAAATAATTTTTCATGAAAGAGATTTATTCATTTATTTAAAGTTCATTTATGAAGTTGATGAATCACTAAACCCATTTAATCATTTATGGAGTTGTTTTCATCTATTTAATTGTTTTGTCAAATGGATGTACAAATTTAATACTTTTCACATTTTTTCATCGCTACCATAGTTATTCACCACTTCATTGCCTTATCTATTGTATATTGATTTCTTATGTTCTTATACCTATATGTAATTACTTGCATCATTATCTACAATTATTTAAAATATTTTTTTTTATGACAAATATGTTCTTATTTCTTATACCTAAGTGTAATTATCTATATAAGATTAGTGTTTGCATCAAATGATTTTTTTGTTATATTTCATCTACAATAGCTTTTTTGAATATCTAAATGTAATGTCACATGTTCTTGTGTTTTTATAAATTGAAAAAATGAATGTTAGTGTAGTAACCAAACAATATATTTTTAATTTAAGTTGCGTTTTTATAAATTGCACAAATACATGTTATTGTAGTAGTCGAACAACTTATTTTAAATTTAATGTAGATAGTAAGAAATATATTTACCTCTTGCAATTTCAAATAGTGGTTGAAAAGTTTGGTTTTTTCCCAATAGAAAAGGTCCTCCTTCGACCAAACCTAAATACTTGAACACCTACATATATCTAAGGATTCTCCCCTATACCTGTTACTTTTCTCCCATAAAATATGAATTAAAACAACAACATAGAGATAAAATGTAAGACTGGTCTTGGTTCTCTCTCTTTTTTTTGTGAAAACATTCCCAACACACTACATTGACTATTTGATCAACTAAAATTTTTATGTTTGAAATGCATCAAAACCTTTAATTATTAAGATAGAATATTTCCATGAAGAAAATACCAAGTATTCTTTGTGGGTTTGTGGCAGTGAACTAGGACAAAGGATACTAACCTCATACCTATCATTGAACATTATGGAAAATCACACACATGCCATATTTCCATGAATTATGATGCACATAGAAAATAATAATGTGAATGCTAATGTGAATACTATAAGAATGCACTAGAAAAGAGATTTGATAGAGAAAGAGATGGTTAAGGGTTTCTACAAGAGTGGATTAGGGTTATAGGATTTAGAAATATAAGCGAGAGCTATTTTATCATAATTCTACTACTTTGAATTGGTGTTAAAATATTACTTTTGTAATGTTTTAGTGGGGGAGAGTTAGTTTACAATAATTTTTCTACTATGAATCAGATCACAAAACCCATGAAAAACTTCTCAATAAGGTATGTAAAAGTTCTTACTAGAGGTGTAATTTTTTGAAGTTTTAATCATCCATAGGTGTTAACCAAATTGGATGATGAGGCCATGCGTTCAATAATGGATAGACTCTTGAAAAAAGGTAAGTGGTTCACGATAGCTAGGTAATCCATTTTGTTGGTTTCCATGAGTCTCTCAACACTTATGACCATATCTTTTAGGAAAGTTGTTATGGTTTTAAATTGGGAAATCATCTCTCTACATTCTACCTCCTCATATTTTGAGAAATTTACATCACAAAGATAGTCCTTCTCTAGTTTCTCCATAGTTCTTATGATTGAAAAGAGATCTATGAAATTATAATACATCTCATGCTCAATTTTATGGTTCCATAATTTTACCTCCCTCTCCATATAAACCACCATAAATTAAGCTAAAAATGTTTACACAATAGTGAAATATATGTGAATTTTGATGCTCTTAACCATGAATTGTTCTAGCATGATGGAATATGTTAGAAATTAACACATTTTTAGAGTGGGTCATGGGGTTTAATAAAAACAAATTAAGTAGGCTAATAAAACCAAAACCTTAACGGTTTATGCAAGAGAAGATAGGGTGGATGGAAGGTGTACCTATGAGAAATGATGTCAAACTTAGACCACATGGAAGGTAGAATGAAGTATGATGAGGAAGTTGTCAACTTCCTTGATGACCCATTGGAGGGACAAGTTATGAAGTCCATCCCTATTTTAGGTCATTTATATGCATTATGGGATTCTAACAAACTATAACATATAGGGTCCAAACCCCTAAAAGAGACCATCATGGTTTTTTGGTTGAGATCATGTAAGAATGATGTAGGAGCATCGTCATCAAAGCGCAAGTGGAGTACAACTCAGTGCCCTAATGAGAATTTTTAAGTATTTTTGAATTTTAAAGATGGCATGTCACAAAATATCTTGAAAAGATTGTAATTAAAGAAGATCTTAAATGTTAATAGGATAAACCATCGTGTGAGATCGATGGAGATTGTATTTTATTTAATGTAGTAAATAACAATAAAGATCTGAAGCATTCGCTCTTATCTGTTTGTTCCAATCACTTATTGTAATAAGCCTTAGTAGTTGAAAGATTTTAATTTTATAGGATATAACTAAGGTAGTCGGAGGGAAAGGCTCTATGAGCTCTTTTTGTATAAATATGTGTATTGTCGCCCAAATGAGGCTACTGAAGATTATTGTAGTTGTTATTGCTGAAGGATGTTGAAATTTATTTGAAGTTGTTATTGTTGAGGCTGTTGAATCTTATCGAAGTTGCTAGAGCCCATGTACATATCATTTGAATGAATATAACAGAGAAGCATTGATCCCAAAATGTTCGGTGTTATTGTTACTGTGTATATCTGAATGAATGGTGGGATTTCTGTTTAATTGTAATTGTCTGTTATTACTTGTTCTCATATTATGAATACATTTCATGGTTGAATGTATGAATCTTTGAGGATTAGATAAGTTTCAATTGTTTCTCTTCTACGAGCTTAGACAATGAGTGCATAGTGTCCGCAAGGTGTGCGTTGACAGAGTCTAGTTTGACTTAGAAGCTTGGGAGAGATAACATGGAGCTTTATATGCAAGGTGTGTATAGTATCCGCAATGAGTGCATTGGCAGAGTCTATTTTGACTCAGAAGCATAGGAGAGATAACTTGAAGATTTATTTACATAGGGTGCAAAGGAACACACAAGGTGTTTGTAGGCAGAAACACACTCAACGTTGTATTGTTTAGGAGGAACAATCAAGTTGTGTAAGAACTGTCACAAAGAGTGAACAATCACCCACAAAGGGGTTACGTGAAAGAATCCTATTGCAAGGTGTGCATAGGGTCTACATTCGGCTAATTATCACAAAAAAATCAAGGAGAAGCTTAAAGTTCCAAAGAGGAACAAGCTCAAAGGATATAGCAGACACAAATTCTTCAGTAGGGAGGAGCCCACTGAAAATTTCACAATCAACAAGAAACATCCATTTGGAGGAATCAGGGTCTTTCCAGACCATGAGATATGGGAGAGTTGCACGAAGGATAGTCTTCAAAGTCCTTCAACACTTCGTGTATTCATAAGTTTGGAAGTGTTCAAGGAGCAGGATCATCAAAGTCTCGAAGGAGCAAAGTTAAATCGAAGTCATCGTATCAAGGAGGATACGTGGCAATAGATAAGAGATTCCCGGGGATAAATCTCTCGGATATTTGCATGGAGAAAAGAGTGATTTCTATCGAAGTCGCGAAGGCCGAAGAAATCAAGACCGTTGGATCCAGAAGAAAACATGGAGGAGATACGCATTTTTAGAAAGAAGAGAACTTCGAATAAGAGTCGGTGTGGAGTGTACATGTAGTGTCCCCAAGGCCGAGCCACATTACAGATCATGATATATGCAATGAATTGTAAATGTGTTCTATAGGTTGGTGAGCCAAGCTTTGTATAAGCTGGAAGGCTTATGTGGTTGTTAGGCCAGGAAGCCTAAGTGTTTGAAGGCCAGGAGCCTGTTATTGTACTTGTATGTATGCAGAATATTTAATAAAATATAAACACCGCCAGGTGCATACCGACCACGATGAATGAGTGAAGGGGGACTGACCGTCCACAGAGTGGGCAAGGAGCTAGGGGCTGGAAGGTGGGAAAGGGGCTGAGTGATGAGCCTAGGGGCTAAGCCTAGGGGATTAAACCTAGAAATAATATTTTAATATTGATTCAAAAATATATGTGCATCATATGTTTTATCCTAAGTCCTTTTGAAAGGAAAGGTGATTTCCCAAGTGGTGGGAGGAACGCGTGCAATGCAGGCTGATGGAACACATGCAGTTCCAAGGGTGACAAGTGTCAGCCCTGGTGCATGCAGATAAAACGACCAAGATGATCCGTGAGGGGGATTCCTCCTCCAGTCGACCCGACTGCCCGGAGCCAGAGACGTAGGAGCCAGTCTGCAAGAAACCCTCATGTAATTTTGATACAGAAAAAAAAAACCTGTGTTTGTCCTAAAGAATCGGTGTACACCCCTGTCCAGAACTGTGGAGTTTGTGTCTGGTTCTAATAAAACCCGGGAGTTCATTTCCAGAACTGGAACCCTGTGTTGGATTCGAGTGGAAGAATCCTTTTTTGTTCAGGAAAAGATGAGCTAACCTGTGCGTGGTGTCCCTGTTCCGAAAACATGACCATGAGATCATCCTGTGACTACTGAACCGGTTTGGGAAGCCTTTGTTTTTTTCCCCATGGGTTATTGTGGCCACGCAGTACTAGACTGCGTGAGGCTCATTGGCGTGTGAGTGAATCCTCCAGGTGAGAGAGTGCATAGAGGAAGGAGAGAGCTCCTAGAAGGAACCCTGTAGCTGCTACAGAACCCAGAGACTTCCGGTCCGGTCTGTTCCTGTAACCCAAGGTAAGGGAGACTGGCAGCTGAAGGACTGTCCAGGTGACAGAGAAGGTGGACTCTCCTGGGGTGGAATAGGCATGTGGGGAATGAGGGTCTGTGGGTAGTGAGCGTGGGAGATTCCTGGGAGAGAATTCCTTCCTGATAGTTGTGTGTGGCTGAATTCCCTGTAACCTCAGCCTGTGTCTGGA
>SNQJ01S0001382.1:225121-245014 GCA_010110895.2 Picea sitchensis
GCCTGTGTCTGGATTCCTTGCCCTGGGGTGGAGCTCAGTCCCAGCTCGGGGGTGACCCACTGTTGAGTTGAGGAGCAGTGCGGTCTACGGCTGGGAGGTTCGTGGAAGGCCTACATTTGGTTTGTGGATTCCACCATTGATAAAGATAAGTATCTGAATTATGCTTTGGTCATGTTTTGCATGACTGAGTTGTTTATGTATTATTTTTTCTGATGTATATATGAATTAATATGATAAGGATAAATTCTTGTTGAATATAGAAGTAATTCATATGTTTTACTCTGAGTTAAATGTATTATTTGGCTTGAATTCATGTGGTTATATAATTTCAGTATGAGTTATGTAAAATTCCATGTATAGAATGGTAACTGAGAGGTTTTAAAACCTCGATAGTGAAAAGGGTACACTACAGTACAAAACTCCCGAAGCCTGAAGTAGAAAAGTAAATTTTGGTCATCGATTTAATAAGGACACACGTCATCATATCATGTAATCCAGAAGTGTGCATTCCGGGAAAAAGGAAAGGAGGAAGTGGATTCATCGGTGATAAGTCATCCAAATATCCAGAGGTAAGAAGTGAATCCCAATTGTTCATTGTTTGAATACATGGCGTCAGATCTATCACTTCGGAGATAGGACACTTCTGGGAAATTGGAGAGAAAAATTTCAAAGGTCACAAGTCCCGAAGGCCGGATTCAACTGGAACTCTTGATGAATGGAGGGACACATTGAGAGTGGAGATTTAATTTGGAAGATTGACACTCCAGGAGAACGAGAGCGGAAGAGTGTTGACTGGAAGTCATCTGAAGTGGAAACAAAGGACGTGTTTTAACTGTTGATCGAGGTGATCACATGGCGCTCGATCTGTAGCTCCGAGTAAAAAGAACTTCAGGAAAAAAGGTGTTTGGAAAAGTCAAAACTCCCGAACCCAGAGTCCTGAAGTGAATCACAGCTGTTGGTTGTTGGAGAAGCATGGGCTGTAGATTTCTGTCCGGGTCATTTCATTGGTCTAAAGTTTGGGGAATTGAGAGTCAGTTGCGCTTCAAACAACCGAATCACGAAGTTGCAAAGGGGGATAGACAAAGGTTATATCCTGTGTTCATAAGGAAGAAGGGCTTAGGAGAGGATGTATCACTCGCCTCTCAGTGTTACTAGGAGTACAATCCAAAGTGTGCCCAGGGGAATCGAACTTGTGTGGGTAACAAAAGGGGGGCTGTGTGAATTAAATACAGGGTATAGTAGAGGTCCAAAGAGCTGATTCGACTTAGTGAATTGAAGACCCTTGACCACAAGGTCATGGAGCCCTAAGGATATGGGGGGGGGGTTGCATCAAAGAACTAGGTGTACAGGGTGCTAGAACCTTGGGACAGATGGAGAAAAGGGTGTCAGTATTTCTAGGTGATCAATCCAAGGAAAATAATTTCTTAAGAATTTCACCCCATGCTTTGAGTTATGAACTTAATCTTATAGATCCATTAACCATGAATGTAGGGTCAAAGGAGGATGTTGTTTTATTATACTCTAGGTTTGGAACTAGAAACATATCGAATGAGACCTATACAGATATTGATTTCCTTTTGAATTGTGCTATAGGTTGGAATGATTTTTTTTTTAGTTATGGTTTCATTGACATGATGTTGGATTTGAATCTACTTAGTGGTTCTACATCCTTAAATTTCAAGGTGGTATATCTTGAGTCTTAGGAGGGCTCAAGAAATCCAAAGAGGTGTAAATGTATCAAAAATATGTAGGAGTCCATCAACCCAAAACTATGATGTAAAACTAAATCAAATGACATAATGGAGATGCGGGATCAAGCATTGGTAGGATGTTTTCCTAGGAATATAATCAATAGTGAGAAGTTGAATAATTGGAACAAGATCAATTTCAAGAAAATTATGTTGACCTCTCCACACACCTTGATTCTGGTAAAAGGATGCATGGTTTGAACTTTCAAGATGGTCGAAGAAGATGAAAAAATATTGCACCAACACTTGAAGTGGCGATCTCAATATCTATTCTTGAAGAAATGGAATATATATTTTGATTCTCAGTCAAGTAGTTTCGACATTCTCCTAGTATGGGTTCGTATTGAAGGACTTCTTACAGTCATAGGAGGTCTTTGAAAAAATCAGTAACACTTTAGTAACATTTTATGAACTATACTTGTATTTTCAAGAGACTTGATATTGTGGCATGGATCGAATATTGGTAGGGTTGGAGGTGATAAACGATATGCCAAATTCGATGGATATTATAAGGGGATTTTATCTTTTCCATCTCAATATGGACTATGAGGGGACACCTTTTAGATGCATGCATTACCATTGTTATCAACACCTTGTTGCAAAATGAAATTATCCAAGTAAGTAGAATAATTGGGATCTAAGGAATCATAAGAGTGTTGTGGATAAAATATATCTTATGGATATTATTGACCATGAATAGAGAATAATTCAAATAACATTACAATTCTTTCTCTAAAGTATCCTATAATGATTTCTATGCAACTACTAGTTAGTTACAAGATACAACATCTTGATGATCGGTTGGAGAAAATTCTTGCAAGTTGGCCTCACTACAATCCTCCTTGCTTAAATAATCCTTGATCATATACAATTTCAAAACCTACTCACAGAGAAGAAAACACATTTCTCAAACTTTCTAGCAGAAACAATGAGAAACATGCAATAACTTCCTTAAGTAACTTTATCTAGTGAGTCAGAGGAACATCCAAACATTGAAAGGAGATCAAATTATTGAAACTGAAATAGAATTTGGGGGAGAAAATAAAGAGAGATATACATTTTATTATATTAAATATAGATACATAAAACATATACTTGACCTCACTACTGGCACTATCGATAACCATTTCTTGGATTCTATTATCCCTAGGCTACCCATGATTTCTCCAAACTCCAATGCTATTTTCCACATGAGTATGAGGAAACTTGGGAGGATTTAGGCCTCAAATAAGAAAGTGAGTGGGTACTTAAGGAAATATATGTTTCCTAAGAGATTAATTTCATAAAATACATAGGGATGTGATTGAATTTAACAGTTTTGGGGAAGAGGATAACTCTGTTATGGTATCAATGTTTCCAATTCTCTCCCTCTAGTAATTATTTCCATTAGGAATCTTTTTATACCATTCAAATATGGTTGATACCATTTTTCATGGGTCTTATGGAGTTACAAAACTATTTGGTTGGCAAACCCTACTCAAGAGTGCATAATTTTCATGATTTTTTATATTTTTTAGCCAATTTTTGAAGGTAAACATGCCTTTTATGAAGAGAAAAGTCATGTATATTATACTTTTGTCATAATATTGTGTTTTTGGATTGATAAGGAGGCCTTTTAGGTATATTTCAAAGTGGTTTGAAGATAAAAGGGATAAGTATGAATGGGACAATGGCCAAATAAAATCATCTAATCCATGAGGGTGGGAAAAGACGATATAATAAATGCCCACTAACATCTAGGTTTACAAGGGGAGACAGTGGAAAAAATACAGTATAATATCATGGAGGAAAGTGTTGACTAGGGCTAGGTGAATTTCATCAAACTTTAGATTAGGAAAGTACATGCAACAAAAACCAAGGCATTCAATGACTCTCTTCCTAAGGAGAGCATACCCATGTGGAGGTGTATAAAATCATGGCCAATAAATAAATTACACTTTATATCCATGAATTATATATAAAAAGTAGATATCATGGCTATGAAAATATACATGGTGGATCCATGTCAAAATAGATCACGGTCACAAAAATATACATGGTGGATCTATGTCTCAATATACATTAGGAGGATAAATAGAACAATGCGATGAAAAAATTGATCCTCCAAGAGTACCAATGTCATATGGGTAAGTGGTACTATCTTATGCAACATAGGTAGAAACATAAATAGGAGATGTTACTATGTCCCAAAGTATTCAATCCATATGTGTTGAAGGTACAAATATGCACCATGTGAATAAATGAGTTGATGTTGAACATGGGAGAAACTATTTGATTACCATTGATTGATGTATACAATTAAAAAACATGAGACCTTCCAGTGATAATGATAATGGGAATCAAGGTACATAGTACATTATGTCAAGTGTGAATGAATGAGTTGTCATCAAACACTTGTATAATATATCAATTTAGGGACATTGATGTATTGCCACTGTCAATATCATGGGATCCTGTCACTAATGACTTCAAGTCCCAAGGTAATAAAGAGTCTATAGATCATGTTCCTATAACAATTTAGTCAAATTTGACAAGAAGATATCTATTGGGAGGGGGGAGTTAAGGATTCCCCCATCATCCAACATGAGTGGACATAAGGAAAATTATTTGAAGGCCTTGGATACAATATGGAATAACACACCACCAAGTACATATATTCCATGCACTAGATGTAATAGAACATGAAAGATATCTTCTAAGAAATGTCTGATAATGAAAATCATTGATATAGGGAAGGAATTCAACCAATGATGAAAATGGAAACCAAAGTATAACACTAATCCCAACATGTAAATAGAGGTATTGAAATCAAATAGATGGAAAAGCACTCATTAAGAGAAAAATGATGAAATATCATTTACTAAGTGAAAGGTAACCTACCAATGATGGAAATTCCCCTAGGGTGCTATATACTCTCTATCAAAATCTTATATCAATGTGTCATCATTGATAAGAGATCACCCACAAGCGAGAATTCAATGCAGACCTTCCATACTAGCATGAGTAAAGAAAAACGATAATAATAATAAATAGGAATGAATTGACATCTTTGAAGGTTGACATGGATATTCAAGAAATCTAAGGAATCACTAACATAGGCTAATAAAGACCCTTAAACATAAGCACAACAAAATAGTGACTTGCGAAACATTTTACATAAAGTGGAATGATGACACAAGTCTATCGCACAAGAGGCATCAATAGACTCTCCATAGTGAATGGAAGAATATTGATGCAAAGGAGTAATAAACTAAAAAATAAAGGTTCATCTTCCTAAGGCCATACTAAAACCCAACTTATTGGGAAGACTACTAAAAATTTGGTGCTTTGTTCAAGGGTAACATAACTCAATATTTATGCCACCAAAAGTGAAGACATCTATTCTTTCCACCATGTATTTTTTATAATATTTTATTTTTTCTATCGTTTTCATGTTATAAAATTGATGTGGATAATTTTGACAATGAAATGGAGGAAAGATAATAAGTAAATACATAGAGGGATTGCAATAAACACAGAGATATAGTAATGCACAATTTTTATTAATGAGAGAAATGTACAAAAACTATAAAAATATAGAGTGAATGAATCTCTAGAATGGTGGCATATTATCTCCCATAAGAGATTTGATGTCTATGCTCATTCACGAGAAGATGATGATGATTACAATGAGGCTCCAAAGTCATTTTTAACATAAATAAAATCCAAAACCCTAATCTTGGAAGATGAAACACCAAAATTTTTATGGGCTACGATGGGGGTGGTTGATACACCAACTTCCTGACGGTGTATATTTTGCATACTATATTCATTTGGGGCATTCGATACCTCATCGAAAATGTCTAAAAAAACGCTATTTAGGGCTTCAAAACAACCTCCAAATTTTTGGACTCGAAAAATTAAAGAACTGCCAAAATGGAAAACTGTTCTTTGAGCCAGTGGAATAGGTGGGTGGCCATCGATATCCATCTAGTTAAAAAATCACCGTAAAGAAAAAAATAATTCTAAAATGCAGCGAAGGAAATGAGTGTCATAGGAGAATCAAACTAGTTCCAATAACATGTAAAATAACTCTATGATATACAATAAGTATGGAAAGATATGGATTCTCATTTGGATGTTTCCTCCAGGGATAGGGTTCCTAGATGCAAGAGAAAAATATTAAAAGGAAATAAGATAAAGATAATGAATAAGTAAAAAGTATTTGATGATGAATTGAAGAAATAATTAGGCTCAAAATCACAACAAACAGTATGTGATGCAACATTACAACTTGAAACATAAAAAATGGGAGTCCCATGGGAAATAACTAGAAATAGATTGAGAATAAGTCATGCAGATTCAATGAAAATTCATTATAGGGATAAGAGGGATCCAAAGCTTATAAAACAATTCATTGTGGGCACCAAAATGTCACAAGAATGATTTAACTAAGGCACCCATGATTGGTAGGCACTACCATGCAAGCTATGATACTTTTAAATGACAAGGAAGGATTAGTGTCGAAACTCAATGGGGTCAATCATAATGTAAAAGTGGAATAGAAAAATGATAATGCATAATGAGATGATTGGAAACCTAACCTATCTACTAGTTTCAAGTCCATTACCTATCAATGTGTATCAACTTGAACCAAAAAACTTCACCAAAGTCATGTATGAATGAACAACAACACTAGTCTAGAAGTTGATAAATACATATATAAACCTCTAATATTGATCCAGATTTATGAGTGGAAGAAAATGAATAATAGAATGAATACAATAACATAGAGATACGGAGAACAAAAACAGATATCCAATGAGAAATAACTTCTATTGAATAAATAAAATAGGTTGAAATTGTAAAACTGCAGAACTGAAAACAACTTGCTCAAATGGTGGTATTTATCTCTGAGAAGAGATGTCACTTATACACGTATCTGTTTGAGCAGAAAAAAATTACAATGAGGATCCATAGGCGTTTTAACATTATTCATGAATTCCAAAACCCTAGACATCCAAAAACCTAATCCTAGGAGATGAAAGACCAAAATTTATGTGGGCCCCGATGGGTAGGTTGGTATCTCAACATCCCTAGGTCATAAATTTTACATACGACCTATGTCACCCTCGCTTCTTGATGGATAGTTTGGAAATGGAATAGGTAGTCCAAGAAATGATATATTTATTGACGTCATGTCGAAGTTTTGGACAATAAAAATGTTTTTGTATAATGATCACAATTTTCTCCATGCAAAAATTTCCTTCCATGTGACTGTAGTGAGACTCCCAAATCATCTTTTCAAACTCACTTCCAGGAACATAGAGGTGGCCCTGATGGTGTAAAAATCCATCTTGAATGTGAAAATCGATGACATTTGTGCCTGTACCGAAGAGATTATAGGTGGTGGTGAAGTTAGGATATCACAGATAACTTTGGGGCCACTTAGATGCCTCATGCCCATAGAAATGGAGCATGGTGGTGAGTGCAACCACATGAGGTCGAGTGAGGTAGTCAACGACATGATTTGTGATCCTTGTCTTATACTTGATGTTGAGATGGAGTTTTTGTAGGTATGTGGACCACTTTTGACAACATTTTTTTTGCAACTTCCCCTATGTCTGTATGAACTGCAAAGGCTTATGATTAGTGTGGATGATTGTCTCCTTTCCCAAAATGTAATGTTTCCATTGATGAAAGGCTTGCACAATGGAATACATTTCCTTGTCATAGGTGGGGTATTTGTGGATGGTGTCTAAGAGTGTCTCACTATAGTATGCTATTAGATGACCGTGTTGAGTGAGAACTGCACCTACAACATAGTCAGATGCATCAATATCAATCTCGAATGGTTGTTGAATATCAGGTAAGGAGAGTACTTGAGATGAGCACAAGAAATGCTTCAGATCATGAAATGCACATTGTTTTTCCTTCCCCCGTGAAAAATTTTCCCTGCCAATTCCCTTTGTCACTTGGCTAAGGGTCCATGCAATATGGGAGAATCCCAACACGAATCATTGGTAGAAGTTGGCAAGTCCTAAGAAGTTCTAAATCTTGGTTAGTGTTCTCTGGGTTGGCTAGTCATGTATGACTTGGACCTTAGCTGGATCCATATGTACCCCATTGTTGGCCCTCTATCAAGAAAGAAATATAATATTAAGGAAGAAAGGTTAAGTACGAACTACGCGGAAGGCACATTAACTGAGAATGGGTTGAAGTGGTCAAAGAAGAAGAAAAAGAGTGAAGTAAGGGAAAATGATTCATTGAACAAGAAGATCAAGGATGACAGATCAACAAGGAAGATGGATCATGGAAAACTCAAAAAGAGAAAAAATCCATCGATGGATGCTTTGGAGCACCTCGTGGGAAAGAAGGAAATATAGGCTGGTGAAGCCCTGAAAACGTGGGTCAAGTTTACCTAGGGTTTTAGACTCCTAGGGTTTTGGTATCTAGGGTTTTGACACCTAGACATTTTCATTGTAATGTATAAATAAAGGTCGAGAGGACCTGAGATGGGTTCGTTGTTGGTTCTGAGTTTTTCATTGTGGGTTAAGAGAGAGAGTATTATTGCGCAAGAGAAGTATTGTGTCGAGAGAGAATGTGTATTGTAAGATCTCCAGCTGGGTGCAAAGATCAACCCTCCAGCTGGGTGCATAGGGAAGGAAGAGAAGAAGAGAAAGAGAGAGAGAGATATCTACAAGCTAAGTGCACATATAGAACTGTATGTTTTCATATAATATCAAGAAACACAGTTCTGTGTATGTAGCCTTAGGGAAAGGGTGAACCACGTATATATTGTTATTCTGTGTGATTGATGTTGTGTTCTTTTTCTTTCTTTTATTTTTTTATTGCATCATTGTGTTAGATCTAAGATATATCTCGCGCATTAGGCTTAAATGAGATAAATAATAACTAGGTTGTTGTGTGTTGTTACCTTGGATCCACTTTGCATTTCCTCTGGTTGTAGACACATGTGTCCTGTAACCCCCTATTGCTACTTCGAGTGAGACTGTATCTACTTCACATATGTTGTCGAAAGGTCTATTATTTAGGTCTTGTTGGTGCACTATTAGAGTTGAAACTTGGGTCTGCCCTTGTGCCAACACCCATGCTCATCAACAATGTATCCCAAGCATTGGTCCCTGTTCATGCCAAAGGATAATTTTTTCAAGTTGGCATATAGCTTGTGCTACCGTAGAGTGCTCAAAGCCTACTGAATATGTTGCATATGCTCCTCCCAAGTTCTGTTGAAAATGAATATGTCATCCATATGTACCACCACAAAAGAGTTGGTGAAGGTTATCAATACATCATCCATCAACCTCATGAAAGTGGTTGGTGCATTTTTTAATCCAAAGGGCATGACCAACCATTCAAAGAGACCTTATTTAGATTTTAAAGTTGTCTTCCATACACTAGTCGGTTCGATGTGAACCCGGTGGTAGCCGGACTTTAGGTCAATATTTTTGAATAACTTTTCCCCCTTGAGTTCGTCAAGAAGGTCATCAATTTGGGGCATTGGGTACTAGTTCCTAACTATGATTTTTTTAATGCTCTGTAATCAATGCAGGGCTACTAGGTCCTGTATTTCTTCTCCACCAGTACAATTAGGCTTCCATAAGGGGAGGAGATGGGTCTGATGTTCCCCTTTTGAAGCAACTCTTGGATATGATGATTTATTTCATCATTTTCCATCAATGAGCAATGATAAAATAGTCCATTAGGAAGAGTTTTAATAGGGGTTATATCAATTAGATGCTTGACTTGGCAGTGCATCGTTACCCCGGTGGGTGAGGAGAATATGTATATATACTCTTCCATGATCACATCCACTTGATTATGCTACAAAGATAGGTTGCATGTATAGGTCATGAATGTGGCGACAAACTTCTACTTACTGTGAAAAAGTATCACAAAGAATATGAAATTCCTAGTTTATGAAATGGCCTTACTACATTTCTTAGCTGAGATTAAAGAAACATCAGTAGGCGTCATTACCTCTAGTATCCATTACAGTTTTCTACCCAAAGTAATAATAACACTGTGGGGTATTCCCTGGATGGGGTGACACATGGACCATGTGCATCATCAAATGGGGTGAATATGAGGGCAGTTAAATCCCCTCGCTTCCACCCTCTTCCCCTATCCAGTCGCAATGGTTAGTTTTCATGAGCACCAAGGTTTAGTGTGTTGGGCCTTAATGGAGACCTAGGCTCGGATCCTCGACATCAGTACATAATCGATTATGGCCATTAATACTACACTAATGGATACTAGAGCCATCAAATCCTCTCTCCTCCTGGTCTTTTTGTCCTATGGGAAGTTCTATATCGAGCACTTGGGCGCTATGCACAATATCATTTTTCAAGAGTTGGTGAAGGTTATCAATACATCATCCATCACCCTCATGAAAGTGGTTGGTGCATTTTTTAATCCAAAGGGTATGACCAACCATTCAAAGAGACATTATTTAGATTTTAAAGTTGCCTTCCATACATCAGTCGGTTCGATGGGAACCCGATGGTAGCCGAACTTTAGGTCAATATTTTTGAAGAACTTTTCCCCCTTGAGTTCGTCAAGAAGGTAAAAAATTTGGGGCATTGGGTACTAGTTCCTAACTATGATTTTTTTAATGCTCTGTAATCAATGCAGGCCTGCTAGGTCCCGTAATTCTTCTTCACCAGTATAATCGGGCTTCCATAAGGGGAGGAGATGGGTCTTATGTGACCCTTTTGAAGCAAATATTGGATCTGACGATTTATTTCATCATTTTCCATGAGCGAGAAATGATAAAATAGTCCATTAGGAAGAGTTTCACCAGAGGGTTATATCAATTATATTCTTGACTTGGCAGTGCATCGTTACCCCTGTGGGTGAGGAGAATATGCATATGTACTCTTCCATGATCACATCCACTTGATTCTGCTGCAAAGAGGGGTTGCATGTATAGGTCATTAATGTGGCGACAAACTTCTACTTACTGTGAAACAATATCACAAAGAATATGAACTTCTTGGTCTATGAAATGACCTTACTACATTTCTTAGCAGAGATTAAAGAAATATCAGTAGGCTTCGTTACCTCTGGTATCCATTACAATTTTCTACCCAAAGTAATAATAACACTACGGGGTATTCCTTGTATGGGGTGACACATTGACCAAACGCATCATCGAATGGGGTGAATACGAGGGCAGTTAAATCCCCTCACTGCCACCCTCCTCCCCTATCCAATTGTGATGGTTAGTTTTCATGAGCACTAAGGTTTAGTGTGTTGGGCCTTAATGGAGACCCAGGATCGGCTCCTCGACATCAGCACATAATCAATTATGGCCATTACTAATGCACTTATGGCTACTAGAGCCATCAAATCCTCCGTCCTCCTGGTATTTTCTTCCTATGGGAAGTTTTATATCGAGCACTTGGATGCTATGCACAATATCATTTTTCTTTTTCTGCTCCATGAATTAGTTCACACGACTGATGCTTCTGTCTACTTGGTACTCTTCTCAGCCATGCCATGAGAGAGAGAGAAGCCCCATTGAGGGCCAACCTATTAGAGTTGGTTTGGTAAATACAAATGGCTGAGACCAACCTCTCTAGCTCTCATACTAGGCGGCTCGAACAATCTGGTTTATTCTGGTTAGAATTGGTTTGAATAGGCTCAACTAGAGCCTCGTCCTTCTAGTACATAGGGACTCCATGGTGGTTGCCCGATGGAAGAATTAATTTCACCCAATTAGGAGTAAAGTATTCCTTTCCTGTCGTGAACTTCTTTGGAGCACTGAATTACCACCTACACCACCATTCCTTTCCAGGAGCCAGTCGATATGGGTTGCATCATGGAAGAAGAAGTCTCGTCTCCAGAGGAATACTCAGGATAAAATTTGGCCACCACCATGGACAAGGACTCTATCACGGATTTCATCTCTGCAAACAACTCTATTATTTATATCATGGATGAAGACCCTAATGCTGAACAGTCTCATTATGATGAATCTGATGAACGTACTCACCCAACTCCCACCTCTTTTAGAATCACGAAAGACCACCCAGTCTTGATCTTTGAGATGAGAAAGGACCTGGAATGGAAACAACACCACCATAGTATCTTCTATAAGAATCTTGATGCCTTGTTAAGCGATCTTGAGAAGAGTCAATTCCCAACCTGCTTCCAGCCTTTCGTCTTCCAACTTCGTCAAGATGGATGCTCGGGCTCGCCCCATGTCTAGAATTTTCACAAGTTTTTTCTCTAGTTTAATGGCTAAGTTTTTGCGATTTTTGCACACCACACTCTCTAGTTTAGGTTTTATAGGTGGTTGGGGAACTCATTCCACCGCTTGTTCTGGTTTCCATGCTTGTGGAAAAATAGGTGGCAAGTCCCCATGTCTATATGTCGACAGTTTTCGATTTTTCTTAAAGTTTTGGAACAATGAACAATCGTCTTGCCCACGTGTTCTAGTTTCCACTACATCGGCAGAACAATTTCCATGCTATAATGTACACTCAAACACATATATTTTCTACTAATTAAAGGTAATACAATATTTTCATTTACAAGAAAAAAAAAAAAAACATTACAGGGTCTAGATTCTTACACAACACATTTTACTTCCACAAATATGGTTGTCCTAAAAGAACATCACAAAATTCAAGGGGAGAAATATCACATAATACCTTGGTTTTGAATGGATTTATGTCATAGGGAAGGCAACACTTTTGGTTGATCCAAACATCTCTTCATTGGAGAAGCGAACTGATGGTGTAGGGTTGCAGGTGTGGTGTCATCGGCAGGTCCAACCACTTGACAACCTCTACTGATATCATGTTCTTTTGACTTCCACTATTGACAATGAAATGTAACAAAGCCTCCTTTACCCTCAGTTGTGAGTAAAAGAGGCGTTTCCCTTCCTCTGTTTCTTCTGGTTCGCCTGGATAGACTTTGGTTGTAGCGACATTGGAGCTAGGTTCTACATTGATAATCCGCTTCCCTCCTTATGGATTCGATTTAGAGTTAGAATTTTCCTCTCACTCTGAAGCTTTCAGCTCGACCACCAACGA
Source organism: Picea sitchensis (assembly GCA_010110895.2). Lineage (NCBI taxonomy): Eukaryota > Viridiplantae > Streptophyta > Pinopsida > Pinales > Pinaceae > Picea > Picea sitchensis. The sequence continues at coordinate 237,912 of SNQJ01S0001382.1, forward strand.
CTTCTTGGAGAGACATTCTTCGGTGTTGTTCCAAGGTATTTTATGGTATCCACACCACTTTCCCATCTCTTTCTTCGACTTCTCATTACCCTTCTTGTGTTGTGGCTTGGAATGGTTGTCTTGAGAGTGGCCATCTTTGCTATTCACCTTGTTTTGTGGGTTGGGAACTCCTTTTCCCTACTTCATATATGAGGAGTTTATATATCCAAAATATTTCCTCTTTTGCTTAAATTTATGCTCGATCTTGACAACATATCTATAAGCCACACCTAATGATGCACTGTTCAGAAACTCCATTTCTATTTGAATGTATCTATGCAGAAAACGATGGAATTTAAGCACTAGATGTCATTAAGAGTATTTGATACCCAATTTGGTGCACACGGTATGGGAAATATTGGTGAAATATGGTATTTTCTGGTCCCTTTTCTGACACAGTGTGGTCCATCTTGTGTACTGGTCGTTGTAGCTTCCAACCGAGTAGTAATTTTCTTTAATGGAATCCTTGAAAAACATTTTAAAAGGATATCTTTCTCTATCATATTTATTCTCATCCCCCATGAGTTGTTGTCAGGATTGGCATGACCGATATTTCAAAGGATTGATTGGTTCAATTCCCAAGTTATTGTACCCAAATCTTGTTGGGGACATGCACAAAGAAAATAAATGAAGAGAAGACCGCTTTGATACCACTGATGCATATTTATGAGCGTAAAGAAATGAATAACATACTGAATACAATAACATACATATACAAATAACAATAATAGATATCGTATGAACAATATCTTTTATTGAATAAATAAAATAGTTTGAAATTGTAAAACTACAGAATTGAAAACGACTTGCTCGAATGGTGGTAGCTATCTCTCAAAAGAGATCAGGCTGCTACGCACATTCGTTTGTGTAGAAAAAAATTACAATGATGCTCAAGAGGCATTTCTAACATTACTCATGAATTCCAAAACCCTATACATCCAAATATCTAACCCTAGGAGATGAAACACCAAAAGTTATGTGGACCCTGATGGGTAAATTGGTATCTCAAATTCCCGTGGTTGTCAATTTTGCATACGAACTTCGTTTTAGGCATGTGATAGCCCGTTGGAAAGGTCTTCTAAATAAATACACATTACTTCATCAAAGTATGATTTCATCTATAATTTGAATATTTAAATACAAAAAAAACATTGTTTAGGGCCTCAAAATGGCCCTGAAAGTACAAAAATATGTATTTACATGAAAACTTCCAAAATAAGCCAGTTGGAATAAGTGGGAGAGAAAAAATATACACCTAGATATTGTGTAGGGCTTCAGGGTAGCCATGGAAGTGAAAAACCCGCAATTACAAATAAATTTCATTACTACAGAGAAACATGATGAACTAAAATCTCTCAAGATGAGTTGGTTGGAATAGGTGGGTGGCCACCAATATCCACTTGGATCAGAAATCAACTCATTTTATGGAATAGATGAAAAATGGAAACAAAAAACTTTTAAGTATAGCATGGTAAAAATCACCATCCATCCTTGTGACATAGGCATAATACTTCTTTAGGTAAAACCCCTTGTGAGGCTTAGCCCAACGAATTATTTCATAGTTAATCGCTAAGTTTCCAATTCAGAAAGGAAGCATGATTGAAAATGAATATCTTATCGGGGTATATGAGTGGTAATAATGTCTTCAAGGATGGACTCGTTAGATGGTAACTCAACATCCATGAGATCATATGAAATGGGAGGATTGATGACCTAGATGGTGTTGAACTTATGATTATAATGAGAGGGAGGAGGTGAATCAATATAAGACAATTTTTAACTTATTTAACCTTTCATCAATAATTCATTAAATTTAAATAGTAAATGCATGTAAACTCAAATAACAGTACACAGATTTTAACTTGGAAACCCTTACGGGAGAAAACCAAAAAATATTATCTTTATAAATGTCTGTAGGCACCAACCTACTGTTACAAATATTGTAGGAACAAACCTACTAGAGACACCAATATTGTTATTTGAGCACCAAATTGGAAAGATATTGTGTAGGGATCAACAAATGGAGACACCAATATCCTTGGTTGAGAACCAAATCAACATGATATTGTGTAGGAACCAACCTATTGGAGACACCAATGTCCTAAACCAAGCACTAAATCAACAAAATATTGTGTATGCACCAACCTATAGGAGAAACCAATCTCATCAACTAATCACCAACTTAGTAAGACTTGTATAGACACTAATCTAATATCTTCCTACATAGTGTACTTTTGAACTCACCTACATGATTCATACTTCATGCATTTCACAACATCATCATACCATTAGATTTCATGTTTCAATGCCTCTCCTTGCTTCATACCCTAGACATAGCTTCAAACCCTAGTCATATGTATCCTTCATTCCCTAAAAAACTTCATAGCATCATTCCAAGAATATAATTCCACACTGCAACATCACAACCTCAAAATAACCCACTTTGTAGCATCATAGACCTCATTTCTTCATATTGCACCCTTAAAACTCCAAAAAATCCTCTTGCATACCTTTAGACCCCCAAAAGACTCTCTTTATTATATTCCATACCTTATATTTCTTATTTTCACATCAGAATTGATATTCTTACTTGGATTCTCTTCAAATCCACACAACTATCTTCTATTTATAGGGTTTTTGTGCTCAGTTTTAGGGTCGTGATGTAAAGACTCGCTAGGTCGACTTGAAATTTTTGGATGGGTTGTCTAACAAGGAAATTCATATCTCCTCATCCCAAAGGAGTTAGAGGAAGTTCCATATACCATTGAAAAGGTATCAGAAAAATATTTCAAACCATATAACCTATTATCCCATTTGAGCTACATAATTAGAGTAAAAATTACCTCAAATATAGCATATCCAAATTGAGCATAAAAAATACAAAAACAACATTTTCAAAAATATCCATATTGCAATATTTATCTTGGAAATATATTGTATCCCTTGTCTTTAAAATTAATTGATGGTAATCCTTAGTCAATTGAGATAGTTCCCCTATCTACAACTTTCCTTTGATCTACAATTATTCCTATGTCTGCAGCTTCTCCCCCTTTGATATCAATGGAAAAGCGTTGCTCCCTCTAATATTGTGCTTCCCTTTACTAATGATATGAGAGAGATATCACTCCCATACAAAATTATTTGACTTCATCGATAAGATATACATTGATGAGGGTTCTATTTTCATTTTCCACTAATGTTTCTAAACCTTATTTCCTTATCTCACATCCTTTATAATGAAATGTGAAGTTGTAACCATGATAACACATTTGACCATTCAACATATAAGACATTTTTTGTTTTAGTATTTGTATTATCGAGACTAACAATACCTTTCCAACTATTTGTGCTGAAGCATTATCCCCAAAGGTAACATTGCCTCATTTTTCTTCCTTTAGGTGAGAAATGTTTTCTCATTCCCCGCCATGTGTTTAGAACATCCACTATCAATGTACCACCGAATTCCTTTATCTTTTGCATACATTGCAAGTACAAATTCTTCCTTCTTTCATTCTTCTTTCTTCATTTTCCACACCTTTGTGTATTCCTCTCTATGCTTGGTAAGAATATATCCTTTGATTTCTTGGTGCAATGAGATGGGACTAGAAATAATGGACATGAAAAGGAATATAACAACTTGCGACAAGATATAATAGTAGAAAAAGGGGTGATAATGAAATCATATTTAAGATAACAAAGAACTAATGGTGCAGAGAAAGACCAGTGTGTTGAAAAGAATGTAGGGATTGGTTCAAAGGTTTGTGGAATCACCGAAAGAAGGATTTTACACAAAAACCATCAAGAAGTAGTGCAATAAGAAGGCAAATGTACTGTTACAAGAATAATTCTAGAGAGAGGAAGAAGTAGCTCCGATATTAGTGAAATTTCACAGAACAAAATGTTCACAAGGTCTTAAATCATGCAAATGGAGACACAATAACCATAGAAGGATCAAGAAGAAGAAAAAGAACATGAAGAACAAAGGAAAGGAATTTTTTGGGTAGAAATAACCTGGGTTTTGCAACATCTCAGATACTGGAGAAACAAGAAAATCATCTACCTAGATCGAAGGAGAAATTTAAGGAGTTCCATGCTTATTCAAATCAGTTACTACTTAGGAAGAATGTCTTAATTTAGATTTACTGAAGAAGATATATCATCATGGGAAGTAGAAGCAAGGGAAAAGATCACAACAATAAGGGAAACATTTAAGGAGTTCTTGGATACTTGGATGAAATCCTGAAGTGGCTCGAGATGAGCCATGGGTGAGTGTTGGGATCCTTTTGGGGAAGGTTATTTAGGGAAAAATTTTGGGAATAAAATAGGATAAAAACTTGGAGTAGTGTGCAAAGAGGAAATGAAGACAATTAGCACATTTTTAGGAGTCAATGCGCATACAAGACGAAAATTAGTTAGAACTAGTTAAACCTCGTGGTCCATTTTTTAACGGGATAAGCCCTAGTATCAATGTATAAATATCTAATGGGGTTTGGGTAGAAATGGGAGAGGGAGGATGATTATTAATTCTTTTTGGAGTAAAAACTAAGTGTGCATTGTATGTGCGAATAGATAGGGAATTTTGGATAAAAATGATGTATCTTATCTGAGCACAATTTACACCTATTGTAAGGATTGAATAAGAATGAATAATATAAGAAGCCATTTGTTGTGGACCTATCCCAATTGGGGTGAACCACATTAAATCCTTGTGTTCTGATATGTGTGTTTTTATGATGTGCTGATTTAATCTATTTATTGTGCACATGTAATATAATGCAGGCACCCTCCCCTCCTGGGGTTATGTCGACCTCCCGGTCTAGGATCGTTCTAACTGTTGAGTCGAATTGACTCCTTGGGATCCTGATCGAACACATATCAATTATGCACAGGTCCCTTTTTTTCCTATGTGTAGGTCCCGACAGACCCACTGGCTAATTTCCACGCGCTCCCAAAACACTAGTTTCAGGAATAAGCCCCTTTGACTTTAGCCCGTCCTTGCATACGACCCTAGGTTATTTCCTTGTGCTAATGCATGATTGCATGAATAGGAAAGAGTGGTTTCAAACCAAACCGCTTTTCACCCCACAATCCTCCTCATGTTTCCATGTATCCATTTGCGAATACCGTGGTTCCAATTGCGGCCCGCTCTAGAATAATTATCCTCCGCTCTGGTTTTGGCCCTGCAATCCTTCTCATCTGTCGATTTCTTGTTTCTCGGTGCTTCCTCATGATCAATGTCTGCTACCGAATCTCCTTTCCTTCCATCTATGCACGATCTCGTATCACCATGATTTTTCGCCATGTAACTCCCCTCTAGATCAATGGTTGTCGTTGATTCCGACTCTCCGACCTTTGGGAGTTTCAATTTCCAACTTCTCTCTCCTCTATATGGAAATATTCCAAAGTGGAAGATCTACTGCCACCTAACTCCTTTAATCTACCGACATGATCTCCTCTGTGAGTCCTGCCTTTGGGAATATTAACTCTCAACATCCACAAGATCCCTTTGCTAGTCTACCTCTTCACATGTGACCTTGGACGATGTCCTCACATGACCTCATGACTTCTGTTAAATCTCACACACCTTCAATCCCTTGAAATATTTTGGACCGTCGATATCCGACTTGATGGTACCTATGGATTGAAGGCTCTAGAATAATTATCCTCCATGCTAGTTCTAGCCATGCAATCCTTCTCATCCATCGATTTCCTATTTCTCAGTTCTTCCTCACGATCAACGTCTGCTTTCGAATATCCTTTCTTGCCATCTACGCACAATCTCATATCACCGTGATTTGTCGCCACTTAACTCCCCTCTATATCAATGGTTTTCATTGATTCCAACTCTTCGGCCTTTGGGAGTTTAAATTTCCAACTTCTCTCTCCTCTATATGGAAATATTCCAGACTGGAAGATCTACTGCCACCTAACTCCTTTAATCTACCGACAGGATCTCCTCTGTGAGTTCAAAATTTGAGAATCTTAACTCTCAACCTCCATAAGCTCCCTTTTCTAGGCTACTTCTTCGCATGTGACCTTGGACGACGTCCTCACATGACCTCGTGACTTATATTAAAGCTGACACACCTTCAATCCCCCGGAATATTTTGGACCATCGATATCCAATCTTGACGGTACCTATGGATTGATGGTTCAGATCTGTCCTCTACAAATCAATGGATGAGATCTATTCATGATTTCATATTTCAAGGTTTTGAAATGTCAAACCCTCTCTACCTCCATATGGCAATATTTCAGAATGGAATATCCTTTGACACCTATCCCTTCAAATGTGTGGCTAGGATCTCCTCTGCGAATCTGGCCTTCGGGGACTTCAAATATCAAATCTCTGTCGTTGCTGACTGGTTATCTTCCGGAGTGGAATATATACTAACACATATCCCCCCAAATCTACGGTCCTTTTCCCGCTTCGGGTGCCACATTTCCTCCTTCACATCGATGACTCTCATCATTTCTAGGACTTGTCCTCTCTTGATCCAATGATTGGTCAATGGATTTTCAATGGATTAAATCTTCGTCCTCCACGTGTACCTTCACAGATCAATGACTCACATTATTCCTTTCATATCAACAACCCTTAATCATTTCATCCTTCGACACTTTAGAACTTTCTGAAACTTCTTTTCCACAAAAACCCAGAGTGAAATCCTCTGAACTCCATGATCTGGTGACACCTGTCCTCTTCTAGATCGATGACTATTGTCCTCTTCGGTTGTTCAGGCTTCGGCAGTCTTCATTCTCAACTGATCCATTACTACAACTTACTCAGAGCTTGCGATACGTTGACAACTATCCCTCTACATATTGACGACTCACATCTCTTCAGCTCTTCGGACTTCGGGGGTTTCAACCTTCTGTGCGTTCATTCCTCTCGGAGCATCTTCACCCAAAAAGCATGATATCTTGACGCATGTCTCCCCTTTGATATTACGACCTCTTTCCACTTTGGGTATTTGGGATTCAAGAGTTTCAACTCCTGTGAACTCGGTTCTCCCGGAGTACTTTCACCCAATAACTCAGATGTTGTGCCACCTATTACCTTT
>SNQJ01S0001382.1:245020-276070 GCA_010110895.2 Picea sitchensis
GGACGGTCCCTACTCGCTTCGGGACTTTGCGACTTTGACAAGTCCAATATCCTGCGTGTACACATAATTAAGGCTTATGAAATTCCATCAGGATGCAATGAATATTGACCCTCTAGGCTCAGATCCAATGCATGGGATCTGTTCTCTTCTCCTGCGCTATCCTTATTCGCTAAGCACTGATCCAACGGAATAGGATTCTCCTTACAACCAATCCGACGGTTACTGTTTCTTCTCCTCCTGAGATTTAGACTTCTCTCAACTTGGAAGGTTTTGAGAGTGTTCAAATCTCTCTATCTTTGAACTTTCTCCTACGAACCCGACTCTTGGGTCTCTCTCCGCTCTTGCAACGTTATCTCTTCTGAGCTTTTGGACTTGGAATAAGTCCATCACCCATGCACTCCTTGTGTTATTCCTTCTAAGATTGATCTCCTCAAAGATTTCTATCTCCCACGCACCCCTTGAATTTCTAGGATTTCTTCAAACTCAAATCCGAAAGATTTCTTGAAAATATTTTTTTCTCGTCCTCTTGGCGTTCTCCTTTCTCAATGCACACCTTCCAGAGCTCTTCCTAATAGAGTGTTTAGTAACTCTGTCTCTCTGTGCCTTCTCTGCACAGATTTCTCCTCTAAGGTATTCAATAACCTTGAGGTTCCTCCTTGAGTTCTTATCACTTTGGTGTGCCCTCCTGGCACATTCCTTCCTGACTCTGCAGAGTTCAGATGCACCTTCCTTGTGCTAGCTATAGAACTTCAAATGTTTTTTTGTGCACTCCTTGCATAGCCTAAAGAACACAGAATAATAGTTCAAACTCAAAAAAGGATAAATAAATTTATCTTCCGACTGCAGATGAAACCTATCATACATCTACAACACATTAGCAAACATATAACATTCACAGAATAAAGATAATTCATAAACACGTCATGTGCAGGAAAAAATGTTTTTTTTTCGTATTAAGATGAATGTCTATTTACAAATGTGTACATAGGCTGGAATACGATAGAGTCTCAATTCTTTCTCCTCTTCTAACTCTATCCTAAGTTCTTCTTCTTCTATCTGATCTCTGTCCGGAGATATTTTTTTTAATCCGACCTTTTTGAATCCTCCTAAATCTCCCCGATGAAATCTGATACAAGATCTCTTTACAAAAGAGGGGCTCTATGAGCTTGTCCTCTCTCACATAAACTCCTCTATTACATTAATTAATAGTTATTGATAGATAAGATTCAACACTCCATATCTGCAACCTCTTACAGTCCTTCACAACTTTATAAACAAGTTACATTTTTAAAATGTTGTTTACAAAATATATCAACAACTCAATTTAATTTGGAGTTAATTTTTGATTTGAAATTCTATCATGTTGAGATGCCTCGTTCTTGCCTCCATGGTTGCATATTTGACTTTGAAGGAGATGCGCCTACATCATACTCCTCTACTGGGAAAATCATGAGATCCTTCTCATGAGTTCCTCCTTTCCAATGTTGAAATCCCCCTGGATCCCAAACTCTTCATTGGAGTTGTCCTCTTTCTCCTATCCAACTATGTTTCTGTTGTTGCTGCTTCTGCACCTTCTTCTTCTTCTTCCCTGCTACAGTGGCAGGTTCTCTTCTATTCATTTTTCCTTTTTCTATTGCTTCTTGTGCTGAACTCATCATCAACTTCCTTATCTCCTGTATCACCTTGTCTAGTTGCTCAAGTGGATGGTTCTCCTTATGCAATGTTCTTGGCTACAACTCTTCATTATCAGTGGGTATATCATCTTGATCTTCCATGTTGTCTTTACTTCCTCTTGTGGCACTAATTTTCCACTCTTCTACAGACTGCATTTCCACAGTTTCATCTTTGAGCTGCCGCTCAGCTTCCTCCTCTGACAAATTGGCTTCTGCCAGCTCCTCTTGCATTGGTTCAAGTCCAAATTATTCCATCTTCTCCTTTGGCTGTTATGCTTCTCCATCTGTCTCCAATCTGATCTGATGGATGTGTTGTCTTTCAACCATTACCCTTCTCTCTAGGGCTTCCAATTCTACATACAAATCAGCAAGGTCTATGATATCTATTTCTCTTTCTATTGCAGGCTCCAGTGCTGCAGTAATATCTCTTTCAACTTCCTAGCTGAAAATTTTGAGCGATTCTTCTGAATTCCCTTCTCCTTCTGTGGGGGTATACATCAGTGTTTGTTCCATTTCTTCCTCTTTGACAGTTTCTGCTGGCTTTCCTCCCTCTTTTGCTGCACTTTCATCATGTGCACTGGCCTTCACTTTAGGGATGATTTTAAGGATGGAAAATTATTTTAAAATGTAGAAACCTTGGCGAATCTTACTAATCCTTCATATGCCAACTATAAATGATTGGCGATATTTTTGTAAAAATATTCAAATTTCTAAGAATTTTATATAGTTTTTATAAAATTTTGGCGACTTTTAAGGTAAAATAATTTTATCCTATATTATTTGGGCGAATCATTTTTAAAATAGCGAATCTCGTTTTTGGAAAAACCATGGAAAATTAGCCCATGAGCGAAATTTCACTTGGCTATGTGGTAGGAATTCTTTCATCCCTTCAATAATGAGAATGATCCTCTGATCCTCCTCTTTGATGGTGGAAGTTTCTAAATTCTCATAATCTTCATTCACATATTCTAAAAATCCACATGAATCTTCATCTATCAACACTCCTTGCTGACTTGAACCCACTTTTGAGCACCTGAGACTTTCCAACAGTCTCATTCATGTCTCCATACTCACCTGGCAATTTCAACTTTCAACACTTCTCCCCTGGTAGTATTTGAGACCTTCCAATGATCTCTTTCCATTTCCCACTTGGCAACTTGAAATTCCATTTTTTCCCTACTGGCAGTTTATGAGATCTTCATCTGATCTCACCTCCTCCTCATCATTGAGGTTTCTTCCAACTTCTGGGTCACAGATGTGAACCACTTCCTCTTCATCTCTCAGGATTTTGACATACCTCATCCACCTCTTTAAAAATTGTTGTTGTCCTCTATCCAACAATCTCTTGACTGGCCACTTCACCTTATTCTTCATGGGCCACTCATACACCTAATGCATGTTATCATCTCACTGCATTTTTAATGCTAGCTGATCCATCCTCTCTCTTATTTAATTGAGCTCCAAATCCATCTATGGATTTATTTTCTTCTTGCAACCTTCTCTTCGACCACACTCATGGCCTTTAGTAGCCATTTCCACCTTCTACCTTCCCTCCTAGAAAGCCTATGGATTTCTCTACACCCAAGAGAATCACCATCCTCTTTTACAACTCACCTGGATGTTTAAATTTTTGTTGTTCTGCGCTTGCAACAACCTCCTCAAAGAGCATTAATACCTTGCTTCCTTCACATGCTGACTACAAGAAAAATTTAACGTCTGATACCACTTGATATTATCTGATTATCCCTTTCACTGTCTCACCTTTTGCCTGCTCTCTACAAGAAAAATTATGGCTCTGATACCACCTGATGAAACCCCCCTCGCCTCTTGGGTTTCTGTCGACCTCCTAGTCTAGGATCGTTCTACTTGTTGAGTCGTATCGAATCCTTGGGCTCCTTATCAAACCTAGATCAATTATGCACATGTTCCCTTTTCTCCTGTGTGCAGGTCCCGACAGACCTGCGGGCTAATTTCCACGCGCTCCCAAAACACTAGTTTCAGGCCTAAGATCCTTTGACATTAGCCCCTCCTTGCATACGACCCTGGGTCATGTCCTTGTTTTGATGCGTGATTTCAAGCATGGGAAAGAGTGGTTTCAAACCAACCCACTTTTCGCCCCACAATCCTCCTCATGCTGCCACGTATCCATTTGTGGATATCGTCGTTCTAATTATGGCCTGCTCTAGAATAATTATCCTCCGCGCTAGTTATGTCCCCACAAACCTTCTCATCCATCAATCTCCTATTTATCGGTGCTTCCTCGTGATCAAGGAATGCTATCAAATCTCATTTCTTGCCATCTATGCATGATCTTAGATCACCGTGATCCGTCGCCACGTACCTCCCCTCTAGATAAGCGATTGTCATTGATTCTGGCTCTCCAGCCTTCGGGAGTTTCAATTTACAACTTCTCTCTCCTCTATATGGCAATCTTTCGGAGTGGAATACCTGCTGCCACCTAGCTCCTTTAATCTATGGCTAGAATCTCCTCCGTGAGTCCGACCTTCAGGAATCTTGACTCTCAACCTCCACAAGTTCCTTTTTTTAGGCTCCTTCATCCATGTGACCTTGGACAACATCCTCATATGACCTCGTGACTTCTAATAAATCTCATGCACCTTCAGTCCCCTGAAATATTTCAGTATCGTTGATCTTCAATCTTGATGGTACCTCTCGATTAACGATTTAGATATGTCCTCTCCAAATAAATGGACGAGATCTATTCACAATTTCAGATTTCTTCGTTTTGAAATGTCAAACCCTCGCTACCTCCATATGGAAATCTTTCAGAATGGAATATCCTTCAAAACCTCTCCCTTCAAATGTGTAGCCAAGATCCCCTCCGTGAATCTAGCCTTCAGAGACCTCAAATCTCAAATCCCTATCATTGTTGACTGGTTATATTTTAGATTGGAATATCTACTGACACGTATCCCTCCAAATATATGGTCTTTCTCCCGCTTCGGGACTTTGGCCTCCTCAACCTGATTAACAGTCCTCTGACTCCCCTCTCGATTAACGATCGATATATCTTCTTCGATTCTTCAGACCTTTTCTCCTTTTCTTTTCTTCAGAGTCCTAGATCTGGCGCCGCATATCCTCCTTCACATCAACGAATCTCTTCGTTTCTAGGACTTCGTCCTTCGGTGTTCTCAAATCTCAACAAATGCAAACCTCTGGAGTGAATCCTTTTGGAGTTTCAGATCCTCTAACACTTATCCTCTCTTGATCCAATGACTGTTCAATGGTTTTCTAATGAAGTAAATCTTCGTCCTCCATGTGTTGCTTCACATATCAATGACCCACGTTATTCCTTTGGGATCAACGACCCCTAATAATTTTAGCCTTCGGTGCTACAGAACTTTCTGAAACTTCTTTTCCATAATAACCCCAGAGTGCAATCCTCCAAATTCCATGATATGGTGACACCTTTCCTCTTCCAAATCGACGACTATTGTCCACTTTGGTTGTTCGAGCTTCGGCGGTCTCAGTTCTCAACTGAAAACTTACTACAACTTACCTAGAGCTCGCGATCTATTGACAAGTGTCCCTCTGCATATCGATGACTCTCGGCTCTTCAGCTCTTCGGGCTTTGGGTGTTTCAACCTTCTGTGTGCCTTTTCCTCTCAGAGATTCTTCACCCAAAACACACGATGTCTTGACATGTGTCTCCCTTTTGATTTGATGACCTCTATCCACTTCGGGTCTTTGGGATTTGGGAGTTTCAACTCCTGTGCACTCAGTTCTCCTCGAGTACTTTCACCTGAAAACTCAGATCTTGCGCCACCTGTTGCGTTTTATGATGGACGGTCCTTACTCACTTTCAGACTTTAGGACTTTGACAATTTCGATCTCTTGTGTGTACACAACATTAAGGCTTGTGCACTTCTGTTCGTATCCAACAACTTTTGACCCTCTACGCTCATATCCAATGGATGGGATATGTTCTCTTCTCTTGTGCTATCCTTGTTTTCTAAGAACTGATCCAATGGACCAGGCTTCTCCTTACAACCAGTCCAACAATTAATGTTGCTCCTCCTCATGAGCTTTAGAATTCTATCGACTTGGAATATTTCAAGAGTGTTCAAAGCTCTTGACCATTGAAATTTCTCTTGCGAACCTAACTCTTAGGTCTCGCTTCACTCTTGCAGTGTTATCTCTTATGAGATTTTGGACTTGGAATAAGTCTATCACCCACACACTCCTTGCGTTATTCCTTCTGAGATTGATATCCTCGAAGATTTTTATCTCCCACGCACCCCTTGCATTTTTGGGAGTTCATCAAACTCAGATCCGAAGGATTTCTTGAAAAGAAATTCTTCTCTTCATCATGGCGTTCTCCTTGCTTGATTCACACCTTGAAAAGCTCTTCCTTACAAAGTTTTTAGTAACTCTGTCTCTCTGTGCCTTCTCTACACAAATTCCTCCTCTAAGGTGTTCAGTAACCTTGAGGTTCCTCCTTGAGTTTCTTATCACTCTAGTGTGCCCTCCTAGCATGTTCCTTCCTCACTCTGTAGATTTTAGATGTGCATTTCTTGCACTGGCTACAGAACTTCAAATGTTCTATTGTGAACTCCTTGCACAGGCTAAAGAAAACATAATGATACTTCAAACTCAAACTAAGATAAATAAATTTATCTTCCGACTGCATATGAAACCTATCATACATCTACAACACATTAACACAAAGATAACATTCACAGAATACAAATAATTCATAAACACATCATGTGCAGGAAAAATTGTTTTTCTTGGTATTAAGATGAATATTTGTTTACAAATGTGTACATAGACTAGACTACGACATAGTCTCATTTATTTCACCTCTTCTAACTCTATCCTGAGTTCTTCTTTTTCTATTCAACCTCTCTCCCGAGATCTATTTTCCTATCCGATCTTTTTGAATCCTCCTAAATCTACTTGATGAAATCTGATACAAGATCTCTTTACAAAAGAGGGGCTCTACGAGCTTTTCCTCTCTCACCTAACCTCTTATATTACATTAACTAACAATTATTGCTAGATAAGAGCCAACACTCCATATCTGCAACCTCTTATAGTCCTTCACGACTTTATAAACAAGTTACATTTTTAAAATGTTGTTTACAAAATCTCTGAACAAGTCGATTTAATTCAGAGTTAATTTATGATTTGAAATTCTATCATGATGAGCTGTCTCCTTACTGCCTCCATGCTTGCATCTTTGAATTTAAAGGATATGCTCTTGCATCATAATAAATTCTGACTGGTTGATATGACTACATATCTGATGGTTCTATGTACATGTTGAATTGTTAAGATAAATATGTCATATGCTATTATGATGTTATGATTTCCTGCACAAGGTATATTACATGTTGAATGAATGTTAAGTTAGAATGAATGTTAGATCAGACTCCATTCCCTTCATGACTGTTGAGGACGTGTTCCTACAGTCCCCATAGTTACCTCGGGTGAGACTTCACCTTCTTGTGGGTGATGCCAAAAGGGATGGTATCTTAGGATTTGTTGGTGAATTAATGTTGAACCCTCGGTATTTCCACTGCATGCCAATAATTACAAAATTTATACATAAGTGAAATTGAATTTTTCAACATCCACAAACGATATTTAAGCTCTTGGATAAGTTATTTACAACCCTCATAATGTGCATAATTCATCAAGATTTTTTTAATTATTTTTATCATAGCATCCTTGTTCTAGGTGAGCATCATACCATTGAAATGTGCATCCTTACTTCATCTTCATTTTCTTTTCACCTTTTACCGCATTAAGATTGCAAACTTTAGATATTATTTATTTAGATAGTGTTTTGGGTCTTGCTCATCTCCCAATTTCATTATTAAGCTCATAAGAGTTGGCGCTTAGGTTTGCAATATTTATTTTCTTCTAAAAACTAGAAAAAAATAGAGATAATTTTAATTTGGTTAATTGTATAAGACCTAATTGTATTTTGTTTTAAAGAAGAGAGTAATAGTCTTGTTACCTTGTTGCCTTGTGAAAATAGGAGAATCTGTGGTGAAATAAATAATTGGAGGATAAAATAAAATTAAGATATTATAAGGAGGTGGTTAACCCTAAGCTTCAATATTAAAATTTTATCTCTGTTTTGACAAGCTTAAAGAAGAGAATCAATATTACTAAAATAATAACTAATTCTCATGAGTTGTGTAATGGTGCTGGAGAATCCCCAAAATACCATGGAAATAAAGAATCTATCACCTTTTTGACACCAAGAGGGTTGAATATGAAAAACATTTTTCCTAGAATTACCTACATATACACAAATGACATCCCAATATTCAAATATTTGTCACAATAGTGACCTTCCTAACACTCTAAGTCATCAAACCTTTAGTAATCTTGAAAATATTCTCTTAATGTTTTTCAAGCATCCAAAAAACATTTGAAAGAAATTCAAGGAATCTCTTGTTTTTCTAAAGTTCTAAAAGACAATTTTTTTGTCTCAGTGGGCATTAACTAGCATCAACATCATCATCATTATTTACAAAATTGAAATAATTAACATGAAAAAATTGAAATTTATTATAATATAAAATTTAATTAGCATATAGTTGGTGTTTAATATATATATATATATATATATATATATATATATATATATATATTATTGATATTATTATTATTGAGGAGAGTAGGAGTGTGGTAGCCTCTGGATAAGTTGAGGTTTGTGAGAGAGAGAGAGAGTAGGAGTGTGGTAGCCTCTGGATAAGTTGAGGTTTGATACACCTTAACAACAGTGTGCTGGCCACTAAACCAAACCCTGCTGGCCTTAGTGTTTAATATATTCAATTAATATGTCAATAATATTAATTATAGTATAATTAGAATTTAATTAATATTTTAAAGTCATTTAAGATTTATTTATCATATAGTACTAATCACTCAAGTTTCATTCTATCAGTTAAAGTTTATGTGGATCATTAGGATTGTTTGGACAAATTAGGAGTTTAATGTATAATTAAATCTTATTTGCATTAATTAAAAGTTATTAATATATAATGGGTGTTTTAGTTTATTATAAAAACAATATTTTTTTCACTAATGAACCTTATACTAACATTTAATTAGTATTATTAAAATATGTTTAATTTAATTATCAGTAATTAATATTTAGTTAGGATTTGTTTGAATGACTTAAAGTTTAGTATAATATGAAAATTATGGATAATATATTATTTATTTAAATCAAAGTGTTGTATTTTGTTACTAAGGTCTAATTATAAGTTTTTTTGGTTAGTAAAGGTTTCATTTTCTTAAACATTTTTTAATAAAGTTTAGTATAATATGAAAATTATGGATAATATATTATTTATTTAAATCTAAGTGTTGTATTTTGTTACTAAGGTCTAATTATAAGTTTTTTTTTTGGTTAGTAACGGTTTCATTTTCTTAAACATTTTTTAATGGTTAAATCATATTGTTATTTTCATATAGCGAAAAAAAATGGGGTGTCCCTCTCTTATATATTGATGGTACCTCTCTTGTAATAGTTATTCATTATCTTCACAAGAATTTTAAAATTATTAAAAAGATTGTAAAGATTATGAGGTTCAATTTGAATGGCATTTAATATTCCATCATTGTATGGAGAAGATAAGTAATGAAGGTTGGAATTTTTGAGCTGTGGGAAGATATAAGAATTTTTTTATTTTCAACGCTTTAGTAATCCCATTATTCTATACAGAGTACAGATATGAAGTTAAAACATTTTTCTTATCGTTATGAAGTTGAACATCTTAACCATCTTTCTTATAGCTATGAAGTTGAAAATCTCTCTTATAGGAAAATGATCCCGATTATTATATAAAAAGTATCCACAAAATGATAAAAAAAAAGTTGGGATAAAATTTATGAGACATAGTAAATAACTCTTTATATACAAAAGAATAGTGTTTAATTATTAAAATATAAAAAAAATCAAATTAACAAAAGAGGAATAGTGTTTAATTATTAAAATATAAAAAAATAATCAAATTAACAAAAGAGATGATATTGAGTCTTACACATTTAAGATGATATTGAGTCGTACACATTCATCTCTAGACAATAATAATAATATAATTAATAAGATGAATTAAAAATATTACAAAGAATTTATTGATTCCTAATTTATTTTATAGAAATTATTTTTTAATTTTATAATGTTTTAAATTGAATATTTTTAAGAGTATTATTAATCTTCATATATTTTATAGTTAAATAAGTATTAACCAAAAAATCTTGAAATTGAGTAAATTTATAAGATTTATGATACAAAGAAAATTGCTTTAATTAGGGTTACAATATAAAATATTAGTCTTATACATCCTGAGTTGGCGTAATGGTTAAGAACATGTGTTTCCTCCTAAGAGGTCATAAGCTCAAAACCAGAGGGGATAGGGTATGTATACCTTTGTAGACTTTATTTTAGGGACCTAACATGCCTAACCCCTTGTGTAGGTAGAATAATATAATTTCATGTAATAAAGGTCAATATTGATAAGGCCTAGCAATAAGGAAGAATAAGTCGAATGTAAGAAGACCTAATAGAATCTTTCACTTCTAGAGGGATCTTCCTCTAGATCATTCTTTTGGATAGATAGATTCAATATAAATATAAGTAGAGGGTATGAGAAATCTTGTCTTGGATATTATTGTAATAGAGCTCTTCCCTTGTGGAGGTTTCTCCCTCGAAGAGGCAAGTGACCATTGCTATTAGTAATCAAAGTGCTCATTCTGGTGTTATCGTGGTATTGTTATGGCATTATTTTGCTATTGTTCTGGTTATGTCATTGTTTCTATGCCATTTCTAGCTAAAATATTTATGTTATGCATACTATTTTATATCTCGAATACGACAAGTGGTATGAGAGCACCTTCCTCGACAGAAATTTGCGGGTTAAATTATTTTCAGGGTAGACATGTATTCTGACGTATTAAAGCTATAGAGATCTATCTTTACTCACATAAACCTGTGGTCGAGGAGTCATACGCACAAAAAATACAAGAGGTAATTAAGAACACATATGTTGGCCACCCTTGTAACCCCTGTTGGTATCCCTTCGAGTGGTAACACATCACACAACACCTATATATGGATCAAACTAGATTTATTGAATCCCTCCATAGATAAATCAATTGGATGAATGGTATAGTTTCACTAAGAAAAACACTCGAGAATATGTTGTCTAGTACCTGGGTAGTCAGCTAGTACAACTAAGGGCATGGTCTAGCCTCCTTAGTTGGTTCCTTGAGATAATTTGCCGAGTACTATTGTTGGACCCCACACATATATCAGAGAACTATAGCATAGGGAAAACCATTTTCTGTAGAAACCATGAATATCGTACCCTCGGAACAAAAACAAAAATAGAACAAGAAGATTTGTTGCCACGCAACTGCACCTTCTGCATTTTGGTTGTGAAATTATTACACATTTCTTCCTATTAATAATTTGGGAATTTCGTCACTGCAGTATTATTCAGGCCAGAGTACAACTATGCATGAGCAAAAAAAAATTAGTGGTCCCATCGACACACTTATCTAGGACGTATCCCACAGGGTTCCTCTCTTCACCCCGTTTCAAGTGATACCTATCACTTTTCACACAATTTTTTTGTGTGGACCTGACCCGTCTTCGACACCCGTATTTGGATCCTATCCATTTGGATCACCCTTTTCACCCTAATCACAGTGGTACCTATCATTTGACACCCTTTTTCTCAATGGTTCCACTCACCCCTCCAGACCCCTTTTGTTTCCCCTATACCATTTTCCCGCTCCTTTGTCCAAATGACTACCACACAATCCCAAGAAATAATGCCTTGATTGCTAACAACAACCAACAAAAGAAATAAATCAAGTATCTCATTGCCAACATTATCTCCATCAATTCAACTATTGATATCCTCAAGGACCAATGTTCCCACATCAAAGACCTGAAGGAACAATGTTCCCACATCAAAGACCTCAAAGAACAATGTTCCTACATCAAATACCTCAAAGAAAACTTCCTAGGCCATTCCCATAACCCTTCCTCTTTTGAAAAACAATTTTATTAGGATGATCGTGACTCTTCCCATTACCATGGTCCTCATACTAACCACTTTTCCTGAGACCTACACCCTCTTGGAATTGAGGTGAACAAATTTGATGGATCATACCCAAATGGAACATTATTTCTCTTTTCATAGCAATACTGATGATTTATCCAAGATTTGTTATGGTGTCCTACATCTGGATCCAGAATGATGGTAATGGTGGCAATGGACAAAAAAGGCACGCCAAGGGTATCTTGCTTGAACATAGTTTTTGGTCGAACTTTATGAATTCTTTAACTCTAACATCCACCATTTAGGTCGTTTGACCAAGTTAAAGAAGTCTGGGACAGTGAAAGAGTTTATTTCCACATTTGATCACTTGGCTTTCATAATGGAGGGCATGTCAAATGCTTTCTTTAGGGAATTCTTTATGTCTCAAAGATGAAATTTGTACCCATGTTCTCATGCAACACCCACAAACTTGGTTGGAAGCTGCTTAACGAGCCAAGGAAGCCCAATAGATTGTGTCCTCTTAGACCCACAAACCCTCCTTTCCTCCTCACCCTAAACCCCCCCATTTCCTCCCTTCCGCAACTCCCTCAAGATTCATAAATTAACTAGGGTTGAAATGGTTGAACCTCAAATCAAGTGTCTTTCTTATAATTGTGATGTCAAATATTTTCCCGGGCACAAGTGTAAGGAAAAAAATAATTTTATGGCTTTGAATGAGGATCTTTCTGAAGAAAATGTTTTTATTTCACATGTGGAGGAACTAACACCACCATATGACCTGACACCACCATTTGACCCACCCAAAGTTGAACTGATCATTTCACTTAATTCCCTCACTGGCTTCTCTACTCCTTAGATTCTCAAATTAGTTTGTTACCTCAAAAATATGAAAATCATCATCCTTGTGGACAGTGGTAGCACCCATAACTTTATTCATCACCACATTTCCCAAGAAGTCGATTGTTACATCCATGCAATCAATAATTTTCAAATCATGATTGCCAATGGTGGTTCCACAAAATGTGGGGGACGATGTGAAAATCTGTGACTCCAAATTGGTCAGTATCACATGAAATACCATATGTTTGTTATAGACATGGGTGGTTGTGACATTGTTCTTGGTGTTGAATGGTTAAACACTCTCGACTCCATTCTCATGGATTTTAAGGAATTAAACATGAACTTCCAACATGAGGGACGACAATATAAGTTCCAAGGAATCACAACATGCTCCCTTTAGATCATCAGTTCCCATTGCATGGAAATGCTCCTAAAAAAAGGTCATTTGGGAATTATAGCCCAACTCCACTCCATTCATGTTGTTCAGACAACTTATGTGCATCCCGACCTCCAATCTATCCTCTCTAGCCACAATGTTGCTTTTACCACCCCAAAAGACCTTCCCCCTTCCCATGGAGTCCATGATAAATCCATCCCTCTCATCCCAGGCAATATTCCTCCCAATTTTCAACCTTATCATCATTCCTTTTCCTAGAATAATTATATTGAGAAAATTGTTCATGATTTACTCAAAGAAGGTGTTATTCATCCCGGTACTAGTCCCTATTATTCCCATGTGGTCATGGTACTCAAGAAATAAGGTACTTGGCGCATGTGTCCTGATTTCCATGCCCTCAACAAACTCACAATCAAATACAAATTCCCCATTCATGTCATTGACGACCTCTTGGATGAATTTAGCGGTGCTCAGTGCTTCACCAATTGGACCTACATTCTAGCTACCACCATATCTGTATGAAAGATGAAGACATTCCCAAGACGACATTTCACACTCATGAGGGTCATTATGAATTATTGGTAATGCCCTTTGGATTGTGTATTTTTCCTTCCACTTTCCAAAGTCTTATGAATCATGCCTTTCGGCATTTTCTCTGTCATATTGTCTAGTTTTCTTTGATGAAATTCTCATCTATAGTAAAAATTCGTCATCTCATCCCTCCCATGTGAATCAAGTTCTCCATCTCCTCTCTAAGCACCAACTTTTCCTCAGACAATCTGAATGTGCCTTTGGTTCCTACGAAGTGGAATACCTAGGTCATATTGTTGGCAAGAATGGTGTCTGAGTGGATCCTAAGAAAATTGAAGCTATGAAAGATTGGACTTTCCCTAAAACTCTTATGATCTTGCATGGTTTTCTAGGTTTAACAGGCTATTATATGAATTTTGTTTGAAGTTATGGAAATATTGTATCTCCTCTTAATTCCCTCCTTAAAAAGAATGCTTTCGATTAGACTTCATTTGCAGATCATGCCTTCCAAGCCTTAAAATATGTTATGTTCTTGACCCCTGTCTTAGCACTCCCAGACTTCAAAAGTACATTTGTATTGGAATGTGATGCTTCCGTGAAAGGAATTGGAGCCATCCTCATGCATTATGGCAGGACCTTGGCCTTCACTAGAAAAGAACTTTCAGAGTGACATTTGGGCCAATCCATTTATGAAAGGAAACGTTAGCTATTTTTCATGCTCTGGATCTATGTAATCCTTATTTATTGGGTAAACAATTCCAAATCAAAACTGATCATCAGAGTCACAAGTAATTCCCGGAACAACAAATATCATCCCAAGCGCAACAAAAATGGGTGACTAAGATATTTGGCTATGATTATGAGATCATTTACATTAAGGGAAAGGAAAATGTGTTGTTTGATTCTCTTTCTTGTAAATATGAAGAAGATGGGTCCCTTTTCTCCCTTTCCTTCATTCTACCAGATTGGCTCCAAGTTGTTCGTCAGGAATGGCTACAATACCCCAAAATTTCTAGCTTGCTCCACCAATTGCAACACAATTATTCAGTTTATCCAAGGTACTCTTGTAATAATGAAGATATTTGTTATAAAGTCTGTTTGTATTTAGGAAACAAATCCAAACTTAAATCCATAGTGCTTTCTGAACTTCATGCCTCACCCACAACATTGAATTTTGTATTTACCAAAACCTATGAAAGGGTCAAACATTATTTTTTTTGGGAGGGTATGAAACATGACATATGAACCTTTGTGGCTGAATGTGAGGTATCTCAATGCAACAAAGGAGAAACTATCAAAGTTACGGGAACACTCCAACTGCTTCTGATTCCCCCTGCTATTTGGAGAGATATTTCTATGGAATTAATTGTAGGCTTACCTAAAATTGGTAATAAGTCAGTCATAATGGTGGTCATCTATCATATCTCCAAATATGTTCATTTTATTGCTCTTCAACAGCCATTCACAACTACCACAGTCGCTCAAATATTCATGGATAATATCTTCAAGCTTCATGGCATGCCTAATTTTATTGTCTCTGACAAAGACCCAACTCTCATTAGCAATTTTTGGAAAGATTTGTTCAAGCTACATGGAACCCAATTTCATCTCAGCACTGCCTATCACCCCCAGACAGATGGCCAGATTGAAGTTTTCAACAAGGGTTTGGAAATATATTTGAGGTATTTTTCATCTGAGTGAAAAAATCAGTGGGCTCAATGGTTACCTCTAGCTGAATGGTGGTACAACACATCTTACCATAGAACTACTCAGATGATTTCTTTTGAAGCAGTCTACGGCCAAAATCCCCCATATGTTCTCTCCTATATGCCATGGGTCTAAAATGTTTAGGAGGTTGACACAAATCTTATAGTCCGGGAGGGTATTCTTAATTCCCTCAAAGACAATTTGGTCATGGTGTAGAATCGCATGAAGAAACAAGCATATCAAGGTCGTTCTGAATGCCATTTTGTTGAAGGGGAGAAATTATTTCTTTGACTACAACCTTATAAGAAGAATTCCCTCAAATATCACCATTGTCATAAACATGCGCCCAAATTTTGTGGTCCTTATATAGTGCTCAGGCATGTGGGCTTGGTGGCCTATCAGTTATCTCAACCCAGTTAGTCGAAGCTCTATCCTATTTTTCATGTTTCCTACTTAAAGAAGGTGATTGGAACTAAGTGCCAAACACAAGCTAGTCTTCCTGAGTTGGATGAACAAGGTTCCATATGGTTGCAACCACAAGAATTCTTGGCCCAAAGAGGGCATCGTCTCTATCAGGGCACCATACAAGAAGTGTTAGTCCAATGGAAATACATACCTCTAGAAGATGCCACCTCAGATCCAACCACCATTTTACAACAATTCCCTCATTCAAATCCTTGAGGATAAGGTTGTTCTTAAAGTGGGAGGGAATGTTAGTGACCTAACCTCCCTAACCCCTCACATAGGTAGAATAATATAATTCCATGTAATAAAGGCCAATATTAATAAGGCCTAGAAATAAGGAAGAATAAGTCAAATGTAAGAAGACCTAATAGAAGCTTCTTCTTATAGAAGTGTCTTCTTATAGATTGTTATTTTGGATATATATATTTAGTATACATAGAAGTAGAGGGTATGATAAATCTTCTCTTCATTATTATTGTAATAGATATTTTCTCTGCTGGAGGTTTCCCCCTCAAAGAGACAAATGAACATTGCTATTAGTAATCAAAGTGCTCATTCTAGTGTTATCCTGGTATTGTTCTGGTATTATTTTTGTATTGTTCTGATTATATCATTGTTTCTCTACCATTTCTAGATAAAATATTTATGTTCTGGATACTATTTTATATTTGGAATACTGCACTTTACCAGTCAAATCGTTGGGTGTAGGAGGTCTCATACACCAATTTGGTGTCTATCTTAGTTGTGACCTTGGCGTGTTTTATATAATACACACACACACACACACACACACACACACACACACACACACACACACACACACATATATATAGCAGGTAGAATGTCAAATCAATTGCAAAAAAACATGAAAATATAGATATAAGATCATTTAACTATTGGATTAGTGATGATCATTAAAGCATCAAAAACTTAGTACAAATATAATATCATTCAATATAAAAAATCTACCACAAAATGAAACAGACTCTAGATCATCATCTTTGCAACAACATAGTCGTCTGTTGGGCAATGTCACCTTACAGAAAGGCCCACTTTCATTTGTAGAAGATATCATACTTAATAAATAAAAGGGAAACATCTACTTTATGTTAACATACACATAATTATGAGGAAAAGTGCAATAAATAAACACGTGTGTAACATACAACATGGAATTATGAATATATAAAGAGTACTTATATGTTTAATAAGGCCACCAAATGCTTGCAGAACTTCCATGAAGATCCCAGCCTTAAAAAACGTTGCTCCAATATATCAACAATGGGTCGCCCCTGAGTTGGGACTAAACTCCACCCAGGGTAAAAGAAGAAAACAATCCTAGGCTAGGACAAGGTTACAAATTCTACAGGAAGGATTATGTCCCCAGGATTCCACTCACATCCACAACTCATAGTCCCTCATTCCCCACATTCCTTTCCCACCCAGGGAGTGTGCCCATTCTTTGCTCACAACTCCTTTGAATACCCCCATCCCCTTCCAGGGCTTCAACAATAGGTCGAACAGGAAGTATCAAAGAACTACAACCATTGTGAGGCTTCCTCAGGGAAAATCGCTTCCCCAACATCCTCTCTCACCTGGAGAGAGAGTTTGTTATGGGCCTGACAACCTGCTTCTTCAGTCGCACGAGCCTTACAACCCGACTCTTCGATTCATCTCTCTGGATGACCAACCATGAGCTCAGTGAGGGTAGCACATAAAATATTTAATTATCTGAGATTGGAAATTGGTTATATTCAGTCAAAAGGGTTTTGTTCAAAGCAACAAAATACCACTAAGATTCACCATGAGCTCAGGTAGTGGGAAGGCGCACCGTTATTCTTAGGAAGTATGGTTCAAACCAATTCTCCATAGGTTGTCCCTCTTTTGCGTTCATGAATAGGGATCGATGGTGGAGGGGAAGGTTATCTACATGCTCCATCTTTGGGTGCATGAATGGAAATATAGAAAAAAAGACTACCCCAAATGATCCCACAAACAACGGTTTTCCACACTTTTCTCTGCATGTTCCATGATTGACACATGGCTCTCCTAGAGAATGAGTCCCTCCACCTGGGATTCATTCCCCTTTCCAAGAAAAACTTAGGATAACTTCAATTATTTCCCAAACCTTGGTCTTTAGGAAATAATATTATAATATGAATCCCTTAGAGATAAGCCCTATATCTTAGCCCTTTTTCCTATCCTCTTACCCCTTTCCCTTCCCTTACCTAGTGGAGCTTATTCCCTCATAAATATTTCTTCATGGATAGTCTACATGCAGTGATGTAAGTTTATTAATGATATGAGTGATTACATGTCCAAAAATAGGTTCACTGTCCTTTGCATCTAGGCTCTTTGGCCTAATCAACACATAAGCCTCCCAACTTATAAACACTTGGCTCACCATCCTATAAACATAATTACAATCTAGCAGGGGCTTGAACTTGGGGTATTGCAACTCCCATCCCCTTATTTATGCATTGTCCTAAGTGCATATTATTTACATATTACAACAAGATTTTCAAAATCTTCAAAAATATGTGGGTATTCTTCCCGCATTGCATCTTCATACTCCCAAGTTGTGTCCTCAGGACCGTACCAAGTCCATTGGACCTTTACAATATTGATGGCTTGATTCTGGAGTTGCTTTATTTTCCGGTCCAAAATGCGTACTGGCTGCACTTGAAAAGCGCCATCTTGCTCCACCTGAGTCACATTCGAATCAATAACATGATTAGCACCAGTTATATACTTCTTGAGCAATGATACATGGAATACATTATGTATAGACATAGATGTAGGCAATGAAAGCATATAAGATACATGACCAATCCTTTCTAGGATTTCAAATGGCCCACAGTAATGAGATGCCAGTTTGGAACAGTTTCCTAACTTCATGGAACTTCTATTTGCCTTCACTTTCATAAACACATGATCATCACCAATACATAATTCTGTGTGAATTTTCCCCTTATCAACATAGCTTTTCTTCCTGTCTTGAGAAGCCTTTAAATTCTTCTTTATCTTTGACATATTCTCTTCCATTTCCCCGAGCAACTCTGGCTCAACCATTTCTCTATCATCTGGGTTGTCCCAACTAATTGGTGTGTTGCACTTTCTACCATAAAGTGCCTCAAATGGGCTCATCTTCAAAGATTCTTGGTGCCCATTGATGTAAGAAAATTATACCATGTGTAGATAATATTTATATTGTTTTTCCATCACGTACATTCTTAGCATATCCTCTATCACTTGGTTAAGCCTTTATGTTTTCCCATCAGACTCAGGATGATAAGTTGTGCTGAAGTTTAGTTTTATTCTGAACCCTTTGATAATCCTCTCCAAAACATTGAGGTGAACTTTGGGTCTCTGTCAGACACAATTTTCTTGGATATCCCATGCAAGCATGCTACTTTCTTCATATAAATATCAACAACATTGGTTTCCTTGTGAGTAGTCTTCATTGGAATGAAATGGGAAAATTTAGTAAGCTTGTTCACTATCACCATGATAAAATAATGTTGCTTGCTTGTTCTAGGATATTTGGTGATCAAATCCATTGACACCACTTCCAACTTCCACTCAAGAATGTGTAATGGCTGCAGCAACCCAACTAAGTGTCGATTCTCAACCTTGAACTTTTGATACTCCAGACATTTAGCAATTTACTCAGCAGTTTCCCTCTTCATGTTGGGAAAATAGTATTGGCTCTTGACAATTGTAATGGTTTTTTGATATCCTGGGTGTCCACCATAAGGTACATTATGAATCTCTTTCAAGATCACACTCCTCAATTCATGAGAATTGGGTACATAATTTTTTTTTTCTGTACATAATAATTTTATCGAGCCTCAACTTGTAATATTCAACCTTCTGCTGCAAATTACCTTGCTAAAATTTTGTTACTATCTCCATGTACTATAAATCTTCTTTTGTAGCCTCGAAAATTCTACCTTTAAGATTAGTTTGATACATGATAATGGTTGTATCATGGAGTTCATTCACTCTTGTTCTGAGTGCATCGACCACTTTGTTATTTTTACCTTTGATGTGCTTAATATCAAAGTCATACTCATAGAGAAACTCTAACCATCTACTTTGTCTGGCATTTAGAGTTGGTTGATGAAATAAATATTTCAGACCAATATGGTTTGTTCTCAGCTCAAACATTTTCCCCATGAGGTAGTGCCTCCACTTATTCATGGCATGCACTATGGATACCAACTCTAAATCATGAGTGGCATAAATCCTTTCATGCTATTTCAATTTTATGGATTCAAAACATATCACAAAGCCATTTTGACTAAGGACTCCACCAAGTCCTTCTTTGCATGCATTTGTGCAAACCATGAAAACCTCATTAGGATCTACAATTATTAGAATTGGAACACTGGTTAACAAATATTTCAATTGATGGAAACTTTTTTCACATTCTATTGTCCATTGAAACTTCACGCCATTTGTTTGCAAGGAAGTGATCGAGTGAGAAATTATTGAAAACCCCGCAATGAATCTTCTATAGTAGCCAACAAGATCCATGAAGGATCAGATTTCTGTAACATTCTTAGGTGTTTTCCACCCTTTAATAGCTTCAATATTTTTAGGGTGCATTGTTATCCCTTATTCATATATGATATGCCCCAAATAGTGAATTTGGTTCTAATAAAATGAGAACTTGCTCTATTTGGCATACAAATGGTGTTAGTAGTGGATCCTTATTATCTTCCTGATTCAAAGGTCTTTGTTTTCAACTGTGTTTATACCCCATGAAAACTTTACACCCTGGAAGAATGTAAAGTCCTCCATGCGGGGGAGTGCAGAGGGGGGTTACCCCCTCTGCGGGGTCTGGGGAAAAGCGGACCCCAGACAGGGGTTCATGGGAGAATCCCCTGAAGGAAAAAATGCCTTTTAAATGTATATTGTAATTTCATTATAAATATGGACCGTTCATTATAAGGTCACAAATCTGACGGTAGAAGTTATGTTAGGGTTTTTTTCCCTAGAAGGAAACCCTCTTTTATGAGGGAAATGTATTGCAGCTATTTATTATTGTGAATATTGTATTCTTAGAGAGGATACTGTAAGAGAAACAAGAGGAAGTTGCAATGGGTGTGTTGTAGGTTGTATCTCTTCATTTGCTGGATAATAATAAAGGAAGGACCTGGAAATTTCTCTGGTTGACGTATCCCAGAGTGGGTGAACCACGTATATCTGTGTTTCTATTGTATTGTGTATCTGATGTGTTTTATTTCCGCATTTGTTTTATTTTATTTCTCCACGATCTTGTTTTTCTAACAACTAGTATCAGAGCGAAAGTAACTTGCAGGAAAATAGGGTTCCTGGTTCAAGTGGGAGCAATGGAGGAAGATGGAAAGTTTAGGGTCGAGAAATTTAATGACCGAAACTACCAGTTATGGAAGATGCAAATGGAATATTATTTGTATCAGAAAGATCTATTCCTACCATTGAGTGGAAAAACAAAGAAGATGATAGCCATGAAGGACGAAGAATGGGAGATTCTTGATAGAAAGGATCTAGGAACAATAGAACTGAGCGTGGCAGCTTTGTTGGATTTCAATATTTCAAAAGAAAAGACGACAAAGGAGCTGA
Organism: Picea sitchensis; assembly: GCA_010110895.2. NCBI lineage: Eukaryota > Viridiplantae > Streptophyta > Pinopsida > Pinales > Pinaceae > Picea > Picea sitchensis. The sequence continues at coordinate 266,299 of SNQJ01S0001382.1, forward strand.
TGGATGCATTGGATAAACTATATGAAAAATCCTCAATGCCCAATAAGGTATTTCTAATGAAGATATTATTTAATATGAAGATGTCAGAAGGTGGGTGTGTTGCAGATCATTTAAATCAATTTAATATGGTTACTAATCAACTAAGTTATGAAAAATGGACTTTCATGATGAGTTCATGGCTCTTCTAATCTTGTGCTCATTGCCAAAAAGTTGGAACAACTTGGTCATGGCTGTAAGTAACTCTATCTCTGGTTCAAATACTTTAAAATTTGATGATTTTTTTGGTGTTATCCTTAGCGAGGAAATGCGATGGAAAATCACAGGTGAGACATCAGGTAATGCGTTCAACCTGGAGAATAGGGGAAGACAAAAGGATAGAGGAAAGGACTCAGGAAACCATGGGAATTCTAGGAAGGTCAGATCTAAATCTAGACTTGGAAAGATAGAGTGTTGGAATTGTAGGAATAAAGGACATCTAAAGAAAGACTGCAGAGCTCCAAAGAAACAAAGAGATGGATAACAGAAGAAAAATCAGGAAGAAAATATAACATGTGATGTGTTATAATATTCTTTGACTTTCTGTAGATAATATTTCTGAGTCTTGGGTAGTAGATTCATAGGATTCAAGTAAGGTAGCTAGAGAGGTAGTGGAGGGCCCATAGGGCCCATAGTGATAATAGTGTAGGCTATTCAATATAAGAGGGACTAAAAAATATAATCACCAATAATTATAGTAAATATAATAAGTATATATTATATTATAGGTAGAACCTTCTAAGAAGTCCTCTTACATTTATTATATTTAATTACTCATTTATTATATCTAACTACCATAGTGGGCCTTATTTAATAATGTAGTAGATCTAGTCCACCTTACATTGAATGGCCTCCACTATTATCACTATGGGCCTTCTGCCCACTGAATACACAGTAGATCCACAAAGTAAGATATAAGAAACCACACTTTATTATTACCAAACCCTTGAGGTAGGGAAACACCATACAATGGATCCTATTATGGAAGAGATCCTCTCCTATTCACTTGCCTCTTCGAGGGGGCATTCTCCTAATGAGCTTCAGCTCCAAATACAATACTTCTTTTTCATGTCCCATTACATTGCTTGAACCTCTTTATATAGTGCTACCATCACCTAAGAAAATTCTAGAGGAGGAATCTTCTAGAAGTAGAACCTTATAGAAGTATAACCTTCTAATAAGTCCTCTTACATTTATTATATCTAACTACCCATTTATTATATCTAACTACCATAGTGGGCCTTATTTAATAATATAGTGGACCTAGTCCACCTTAAATTGAATTGCCTCCAATATTATCACTATGGGCCCTCTAGGCCTCCCCACTACCTCTCTAGATACCTTACATTCCATCCCTCTTATGAAAGCGTTGTCCTCAATGCTTGATGTACAACCATATATCAGGGTCCCATGGATAAGTGTGGATCGTAGTGTTGAAGTACACTAGAGAACTAGGGTCCCATTGAGAAATGGAAGCCACCATGCTGAAGTAGTCCACCCGCCATTGTAAACTAGGGTCCCATGTCCAAGTACTCGTGTGAACTCCCCATGGAAGATATCGACACCCAATAACCAACTGCAAATGATGCTCCCAATACTAACACCTATCATGTCGATCCACATAAGAATATCCATCCACATAGGGGGAGATGATCAAAGATGAATTTGGAATGAACAATATCATTGTAGAATATGCAGACTAGATGCTGGTAAATAGATCCTGATGTGAGACATTGATGTTCTCTACAGAAGGTGGACTAGAGTCATCATATAAAATATGGAAGTCGTTGTCATCCCATAAATGACAACTATCCATATACCAATCATCGCAATCGGCCTCAAAATCATACCAAACATATATTTCTTGATTATATTCATCCCTCAGTTTCTCCATAAGAAATTTCTCCTGCATGTTATCCAATGAATCTTGACTATTACAAAAACTATCATTGAGGTCATCTACAAAGCCATCCAATCTGTCATTCAATTGTGATTTGGATGCTTCAATAATTTGTAGAATTTATTTGAGGGTTTGAGAGAAAATAGCTATTTTATCACACTATGGGTTCTTCTGTCTTGCAACCGTCATGAGAAAACCCCAAAAATAGAACAATAATTTACGACAGAAAATTGTGGCTTTTTTTGGGAAAAACCCTGAAAAACTGTTGAATTTAAAATGCTCATAACTTCACTTTCTAGACTCTGTTTCAGTTGATTTTTTTTTGAAATTGAGTGAAATTGTGAGAGTAACTCATATCTATAATTTTTTTGGATAAATTTAGCATCCAACTGCTACATAAATAAAAAAATAAAACCGTGCCATCGTCCGTAGAAAAAACCCAAAAATTTGCAGATTTTAAAACTTCAATATCTTGACTTCCCGAAGTCCGTTTCAGACGATTTTTTTTTTCAACTTGGGTTTTTTTATGTGAGAAATGAATATGTACAATATGTTTCTGCAAAGTTTGTACAAAAATGTGCCAAAATATTTTGGAATATCGCGGCCCTTTTTTTTCTTCTCCAAAAAAAAAACTGCAAATTTTTTTTATTTTCCCACAATGTCTGCCAAGGAAAGTGCTCTGATACCACTTGTTAATAGTGGAGTACATTCAATGTATTTAGGGGGGGCAAGAGGGTCCATAATGGTAATATTTGAGGCCATTCAATTTAAGGTGGACTCGATCCACTATATTATTAAATAAGGTCGACTTTGGTAGTTAGATATAATAAATGGGTAATTAGATATAATAAATGTAAGATGACTTCTTAAAAAGTTCTACCTCTAGAATATTCCTCCTCTAGAATGTTCTTAGGTGATGATAGCACTATATAATGGGGTTTAAGCAATGTAATGGGACATGAAGAGAAATATTGTATTTGGAGGTAGCTCAGTAGAAGGATGCCCCCTCGAAGAGGTAAGTGAACATGAGAGGATCCCTTCCATAATATGATCCATTGTATGGTGTTACCCTACCTCAAGAGTTTTGATATAGTAAAGTGGTGGTTTTCTATATGGTTTCATATATCTTGTGTGATGATTGTATTCATATATCTTTGGTACTATTGTGATATTTTTCATTCAGGTATTGTTTTATTAAGAAATGGTATCATAGCACTTTTCTTGACATACATTATGGGAAAATGATTTTTATTTTTACAGATTTGTTTTTTCGGAGAAGAAAAAAAAGAGGGCGACGACATTCCATAATTTTTTCAGTATATTTTTGTGAAAATTTTGAAGAAAAATGTTGTAGATATAAGTTCTTCTCATAAAAAAACCTAATTTAAAAAAAACAATTATTTGAAACGAAGTTCGGGAAGTCAATATATTGAAGTTTTAAAATCTGCAATTTTTCAGGGTTTTTTCCGTGGACGATGGCATGATTTTATTTTTATTTTTGTAGAACATGGAGGCTAAATTTGGCCAAAACAATTACATATCTAAGTTCCTCACACAATTTCACCCAATTTCAAAAAACAAATCTGCCGAAACGGAGTCCGGGAAGTGAAGTTATGAGCATTTTAAATTCAACAATTTTTTAGGGTTTTTCCAGAAAAAAACCATGATTTTTTGTCGTAACTTATTGTTTTATTTTTTTGGTTTTTTCATGATGAATGTGGAATTGAAGAGTTCATAGGGTGCTCAGATGAATATTTCTTTTCAAACCCTCAAATAAATTCTACAAATTAATGAATCATTCAAATCCCAATTGTATGACACATTGGATGCTAGATTGCATGACCTTGCATATGGCCTCAATGATAGTTTTCATAGTATTCAAGATTCATTGGATAAAATGCATAAGAGATTTCTTATGGTGGACATCAGGGATGAATATAATTAAGAAATATATTCTTGGTATGATTTTGAGGTTGATTGTGATGATTGGTATATGGATAGTTGTCATTTTTGGGTTGACAACCACTTTCATATTTTATTTGATGACTGTACTCCACCTTTTGTAGAGAACATCAATGTCCCACATCAGGAGCTAGTTACCAACATCCAGCCTGCATATTCTATAATGGTATTGTTTCTTCCATATTCATCTTTGATCATCTTTCACTATGTGGATGGATATTCTTATTTGGATCCACATGATAAGTGTCAGTATTGGGAGCATCATTTTCAATTGGTTATTGGGTGTCGATATATTCCATGTGGGGTTCACATGAGCAATTGGACATGGGACCCTGGTTTACAATGGAAGTTGGACTACTTCAGCATGGTGGATACTATTTCTCAATGGGACCCTCGTTCTCTAGTCTACTTGAGCACTATGGTCCACACTTATCCATGGGACCCTGGTATATGGTTGTACATCAAGCATTGAGGACAACACTTTCATAAGAGGGATGGAATGTAAGGTAGCTAAAGAGGTAGTGGGGGGTCCTTGAGGGCCCATAGTGATAATAGTGGAGGTTATTCAATGTAAGGTGGACTAGGTCCACTATATTATTAAATAAGGCCCACTATGGTAGTTAGATATAATAAATGGGTAGTTAGATATAATAAATGTAAGAGGACTTCTTAGAAGGTTCTACTTCTAGAAGGTTCCTCCTCTAAAATGTTCTTAAGTGATGGTATCACTATATAAAGGGGTTCAAGAAATGTAATGAGACATGAAGTGAAGTATTGTATTTGGAGGGGTATCTCAATAGAATGATGCCCTCTTGAAGACGCAAGTGAACAAGAGAGGATCCCTTCCATAATAGGATTCATTGTATGACATTTTCCCACTTGTCTTAGTCATTCTATGCTCTCTAAATATTGTTTGTCCCTGAGAACTATTTATAAACAATGGTGGCTTATTCCCTTTCTTCCTTTGTTCCATCTTGAACTTCTTCTTGTATTCCCAAGGTTTTTGGAAAGTAGGATTTCCTTTATGTTGATCGTATAGGAATTTGGCTTGCCTTATGGTCTCCTCCAATGTCTTGGGATAATCATATTGAATATTGTCACTGGTGAAAGATGGCATCCCACTCAAATATCTTTGGATATTAATTATCTCATCTTTGATGAAGGAGACATACTTCAACCGTTCCAAATTTTTTCTTTCATACTCATCAATAGTCATACTTCCCAGCTTGAGTTCAAAGAACTGTTTAATTTTTCTCTCATAATATCTCTTAGTCAAGTACTTCTTCTAAAAATGCTTCTTGAATTCCCTCCAAGTCACATATTTCTCTTTAATTTGTTGCACCTGCACAAGCTGGTCCCACCACATGGATGCCTTTCCTTTAAGCTGGTAGATAGAAATTATTCCTTCTGCATGGGAAGAATAGTTATGAAAATGGAAGTACTTCCTCATGCCTAGCATCCATGTTTCAGCATCTTCATCCTTCTTGTTTTCACCATCAAAAGAAGGAGGTTTTATTTTGTTCATTTCTCCTCACAGTTCATGCACAAAAGACCTCTTATTATTCTTCTTGATAGGATATTGACTTGAGATGCTATGTTCTCTCCTATCGCAATGTACTTGGGAGTGATGGTGATGTATGCTACCACTCCTTGTTCTTCTTTTCCCTTCAGGGGACCAGTGGCTTCCTGATTTGCTGCAGTCACTCTCCTTATCCAAATTATTTTCAATTCATTCTAGGATTTGCATTAACTTCATATTGAAGTCTTCCTGTTGCTCTTTGGATTTCATAAGCCTTTCATTATCAACTTTGTGACTCTGGACATATTTCTACAAATTTCTAATGGTCTCCACCAGATTCATGTTGACATATTTTCCTTCTTTATGCCCATTGGAGTTTGTTACTTACATACCCAAATGAACATCCATTCCTATGATCTCATATTCCCAAATGTAAGACTCTTGTACCTCATACATGTTTATGCACTTTGTGATAACTCTGTTCTATTCTAACAACTGTTAATTCTACAAAAAATGTGTAGCCAACAAAATGTTTTCTGATTAATCGTTCTCAATAATTTTATAAGAACATGAACCATTTTGGTTCAATAATATATCATAATTCTTTCCTCTTATTTTATAAGTGATTGTTTGATCAGTCCCCTTTTCTGGGTGAAAAAATATGTTATGTTGTCCCAAACCTTTCAAATGACTGCTTCCTTTCTCAATATGAGCTTTGAGCATAAAATTATGGTCCTTTAAAAACAATTTTCTGGCACTATCCCTTTTCTTCGGCCCCCGAATGCATGTGACCATGGGAAGTGACCGAGTGCTAATAGGTAGGGGGTTATCTTGAGCCTTTGGAGCTTCAGGCTTCAGAAGATCTTGCTAATTCATGACTTGTTTCTCCCGAATGTCGAACTGGAAAATCTTTTAAAAGTACATCTTCAGAGATTCAAAGCTTCACTACTTTGGAGCTTTAGGCTTCAGAGGTTCTTACAATTTCCACATTGATTTCTCCTGAACGCCGAACTAGAAAACGGTCGAGGTCTAGTCATCATCCATGTACCAGGGTGCTACGTGAAAAAAAATAAGGGAGCAAACATGTGGCTCAATCCTACAACTCACATGTGTTACATCTTAGTTGGGCACGAAGGGACCTTGAAAATCCTAAAGAATGATGATGCGTGGCATGTATCACGTGTGTCCACGTCACCTGAGGTGACATCAACATATTGTATTACCTCCATGACTTCAGAACTTTGGGACTTAGGGTTTCTTCCTTCACCATCCATTATTTCCTTCGAACGTCGAACCAACGAAATACTGAAATGATGTCTCTTTGGAGCTCCGACACTCCAGACTTTGAAAGATTTCACAGCTAAACTCAACAATTATCTTGAATTTCGAGCTAGAAAATCAGTCAACATCACTCTTGGTGATGTCATCACATCGTGTCACTTCGACACTCCTGAACTTCTACACTTTGAGCTTCGGGAGATCCCTCTTCAACATATACCTTATACACCTGAATTTCGAACTTCCAAACAAGTTTACATCACTTCGGTGCTTCGGGAATTCAGGGCTCCAGAACTTCAAAACTTCGAGCTTCGGAAGATTTTGATGTTGTACACTACAAAACCTCCAAACTGCCAAAATTCCCAACCGGGTAATCTGCAGACATGCATCTCCGAAAATGGATGGTCTGGATTTACTCCAGAGTTCAAGAATTCAAAGGATTTAACAACTACCGTACTCAATTCCTTCGAACACTGAACTCTCGAATATCTTAGACTTCTGGGGTCCACGTGGTACATTTTCCATCAAATATTATGGTGACACGTGGCCCCCACGTGTTAGACTGCTATTGGTCCAATGAGGTCATCATAAGTATAATTCTGACTTACATGTGTCATGCCTAATGGAGGTCTACATCACTCCTAGTGATGTCATATTTCCACATCATACTGGTGATTCACGACTTTGGGACTTCGAGGATCCAGGATTTCGAAGGTTGTCTCTATCGGATTTCACCTAGTCCCTGAACAACCAAACTTCCAAACAGGTACTTCTCAAGCTTTAGAACTTCAGGGCTTCAGTACTTCGAAGCTTCATGGTTCAAAGGTTTTTACTACTACAACTTTTAAAATGGTCAGAGAGGGGAAGTTCGAAGGACTTCGGTGCTTAGCCTCCATGCACCTTCTCCTGATCCAACGGTTGTGAGGGGTCTGTCCCTACCAAAACAAATCCAATGGACCAAATTTAAATTTCATGGCTTCCCTGTCTACCACTCCTCCTGAGTATTTCAAATACCATCTAAGTATTCTCTCTCCACCCTTCTGACACTATGTAACTTCAATTTACTCATATCCAACCCATCCAGGTTCAGTGTTGAACCTTTCACTCTGATACCAATTTGTAACACCTGAACCACCTGCTGGGCAATGTCACCTTACAGAAAGACTCACTTTCATTTACAAAAGATATCATACTTAATAAACTAAAAGGAAACATCTACTTTTCGTTAACATACACAGAATTATGTGGAAACTTAGAGTAAATAAACACATGTGTAACATACAACATGTAATTAAGAATAAATAAAGAGTACTTGTTTGTTTAATAAGGCCACCAACTGTGTGTAGACCTTACACGGACCTCCGAACCTTAGACCATGTTGTTCAAAGATATTAGTAGTGGGTCACCCTCGAGTTGGGACTAAACTCCACCCAGGGTAAAAAAAAGGGAATCTTAGGCTAGGATGAGGTTACAAAGTCTATAGGAAGGATTTTGTCCCCAGGAGTCCACTCACGTCCACAAATTATAGTCCCTCATTCCCCAAATGCCTGTCCCAACCTAGAGAGTGTGCCCCTTCTCTACTCTATAGTCCTTCAGCTGCCCCACTCCCCTTCCAGGGCTTCAAAAACAGGCCAGAGGGGAAGTCTCAGATCACTACAACTATAGTGAGGATTCCTCAGGGAAAATCACTTCCCCAACAACTTCTCTCACCTATCGAGAGAGTTGTTCACATGCCTAACAACTTGATTCATTAGTCCCATGGGACTGACAACCGACCTCTTCGATTCATCTCTCTGGATGATGAGGAATGATCTCAATGAGGGTAGAACATAAAACAATTAAGAAGAAGAGGTTGGAAATTAGTTATATTCAGTCAAAAGGATTGTGTTGGCAGCAACAACATATCTCTAAGATTCAAGATGGGCTGAGGCAGTGGACGAGCACACTTTTCTTTTGAGGAAGTATGCTTTATCTCAATTCTCCACAAGTTGTCCTTCCCGTGCATTCATGAACATGGATCGATGATGGAGGGGAAGGTTATCTGCGTGCTCCGTCTCTAGGTGCATGAATGGAAATATGGAAAACTAACTTCCCCAAAAGATCCCCAAAACAATGATTTTCTCCACTTTTATCTTCATGTGCCATGATTGACACATGGCTCTCTTGGAGCATGATTCCCTCCACTTGGGATTCATTCCCCTTTCTAGAAAAAACTTAGTAAAACTTAAGCTATTTCCCAAACCTTGGTCTTTAGGAAATAATATTATAATATGATTCCCTTAGAGATAAGCCCTCTATCTTAGCCCTTTTTCGTAGCCTCTTAGCCCTTTCCCTTTCGTTACGTCATGGATCTCAGCCCCCCATAAATCTCTCTTTGTGGAAGGTCTACACATAGTGATGTAATTTTATTAATGATATGAGTGATTACATGTACAAAAATAGGCTCACTAGCCTTTGCATCTAGGCTCTTTAGCCTAATCAACACATAGGACTCCTAGCTTATAAACACTTGGCTCACCATCCTATAAACATAACTACAATCCAGCATGGCCTCGACCTTGGGGTATTACAATATTCATTAGCAAAGTGTTATAAGATTGAGTCAATAGTTCAAATTTCAAACTTCAAACTTCAAAGGTAAATTGTCATATAATGTCCATAACTTTATTGTTTACAGAATAGGCCATAATAAAGAGTAAGTAAAATTACTAAGTTGTAGGGACTACTTCTAAATAGGAAAAAAAAAAAGAGATCCAGTATATACTATATAGTAGCCAATACTAAATACTATGTTCTAAGTTTTCCTCTTTCCATGAGAAACTGCTAGTTTCTTGTCGAGTGATCTTTGAAGAACAAGAGTAGGAGTAGGTGGATGTGTTCATGCAACATGACAAATAGTTAAATGGACCCCATGTGTCATTGGACGTTGTGAAGATAAAGGAAAAATTGATGCATCTGAGATGCTCCTAGAGGACCGGGGTGGAATGACTCCTCGAGGAATATGATCACCCTCACGATCACCCAAAAGTTCCACTTCCAAGTGCTATTAAACCATCAGTCCATTTTCCATCTCTTAT
>SNQJ01S0001382.1:276103-291230 GCA_010110895.2 Picea sitchensis
GAGACAACAACCTCAAAGTTATAATTCACATAAACCAAAATTTATTCTTGGTTTTCATTCAAGTTGTTTCTCTTTACACTGTGGATGAAACTATAGGTTCTCCAACACCTCTCTGCAAAGAGGTGTTAACCACCTGAGAAAGAACCATAACAACCAATTTAAGAAAATGTGTTGTAGAGGAGCCATACATGTTCCACCATTCGATAGAACCCAACCTATGTCGATCTTTGGGTGCATGTAAGTTATCAAAGACTCCATGCTCGTTGATCTGTTTTCTCAATTGTCTTTGTACTTGAGCACACTCCTCTTTTTTCAGTACCAACTTTTCCAATGCAAGCATATATTCATTTTTCACCTCTAGATCTATGTGTGTTTTAATCCTAATCCCACCCCTATGTGTTGGTTGGGCCAGCCAATATGAAGAATAATATTTTGGGGTAAGGACATATGCTAGGCCATGAAGGGGAACAATCAAATTATAGACCTTTTGACACGATGTTTATGGATATGATCATATGAGATTACATCCCTCAGTTGAACAATGTCTTTCATTTGGCCTAGTGTGTTGTCCATCTCCTCATACACCTATCCAATTACCAATTGATTTCTATTTGAAAATTGAATCAAACTATAAATGAGTTTAGTGAACTGTACAATATACCTCACACTTTGCGAGAAATAACCATCAAGAATGATGTCCTCCACCTCCTGAAAGTTATTTCTATCAGATGTGGATGTAGCCATGTATGTTAGATCATGCAATGAATCACTCGATGCCATACTAGCCAATGCCTCTCTTACCTTCAATAGATGCCTAAAGGTGAAATAATAGCTAACAAATCTGGTGTTCGCAAACTTTAGTAACTCCAAATTTGAGTTATTTCCAAAAATGAAGTGGGCCATGCTATCATTGATAATAAATCTTATCATGTTCTTCCATCTCCTGTATAAAGAACCAATTCATCTATCATCACGGTCCTTCATTTTAATGAAATCATGCATCGAAAGGTTCATTGTGTGAACCAAACACCCTAACCAAAATGTATCGGGGTACTTATCCTCAATGATTTCTCTTTTTTCCTTAAAATTAGAAGTATCGTCAATGATGACCTCAATGATATTGCAGGGCCCAATCTCTTCAATGGTTTTAATCAAGGCATCTAAAATATTAATACCTTTCTTGTAGCGATGCGAGTACTCATGGGATGAAAGGAAGAATGCACCAGATACGCATCAAGAATATTTATCAATGGTCTTCCTTTCACATTTTTCCAACCATCAGAAATAATTGATATCCCATGTCAATTCCAATCATTTGGAACTTTTCCTAGAGAACCTTGGATTTTGGATCTTTCCGTGTCAAGTCCCAAGGTTCTAGATTTGTCATACCCAGGGCTTCGTATCCTTTAGGGGAACCATTGATGTTTTGTACCATTTCATGCCAATATGGTGAGCGAAGAACATTGAATGACATACACCATGTATAGAAAAACATGGAAATTTTTGTATCCACATCATCTCTACAACCTTGGTCAAGGAAAGAAGATAGTGTTCCATGCCCTGAAGATGAAGGTGAGAATGCATTAGCATGAGGGGATGCAGATCGACGAACAAACATTCTTTTTTCACTATCAGGTTTAACCTTTGGTCTTTTAGATTTATTTTGTGTTTCCTCCTCTTCCCTTTGCTATTTGAGTTTGTCTTTGGGTGGCACACTCACAAAAGTTTTGACTTGTATACCCTTACCTTCATCCCACTACATAGTCCCACATAGATGCTTTCTCACATAGATATAAGAAGCTGTGTATTTTGTATGACAATGGTGGCATGTAAATTTTGTGGTTCCACCCCTTTTCCTCCTCCAATCATTGTGACATACTTCAACAAAGGTGTTAACTTCTCTTTGGATTTTTGCTGATCATTATCATGACTATCATTTTCATTGTCTTTATCCCCTTCCATTCCTTCCTTTTCTCTTTGGTATGAGTTGTCCACTTCTATTTATTCTTCACTATCATGCCCATTTCAATATGAACTTCCCACCAAAACCATCAAAATAGAAAATATAACCAAAATTACATAACGCATTGACATCATCATCATGATTGTTAAACCTTGATAATAACTTGCTACCTGCAATTGAATGATGGAGAATAAATGAGAAAGAGTAGGAGAAGAAAACATTCAAATATTCAAGATAGCATAATATACTAGTTTACATAACACAACACATAGATATATATATTTTTAAATAAGAAACAAGAATGTGCTTAAGATCCTACCTCTTTATCTCTAAAATGGTTGTTGAATATGACCATGGTAGCCTCAATCTCCCTTCCAATCTCTTACAAATGGCAACCTTCAATATCCCTTCCAAGCTCTTACAAATGACAACCTTCAATATCCCTTCCAAGCTCTTCAGTTTCTCTTCCAAGCTCTCCAATCTTCCTATGACAATCTTCAATATTCCTTCCAAGCTCTCCAATCTCCCTTCCATGTCCCTCAATCTCCCTTCCATTCCATCAAGAACTAAAGAAACCCTCTCAAAACTCTCTTAGCAAAGATGGGTGAAAAGAGAAATAGAAAGCGAGAAAAATAGAGTGAATTTGAGTTTTATTCTCTTAGAAACCCTAGCCATACCTTTTCCTTTCTTAAGGAACCTTTTCCTAGTTTCCACTCACTCCCAAATCTAAAAACAAATGTCCAAAGACTGCCTCACCCGCCGTGATTTTAGGAAGCAATTAGGGAAGCATTTTTGTTAAGGGAAAGAGAGGTCCCTGCTCCCTAAGCACTCTCGGTTTGGGCAGAGAGAAAAATTTTCTTCCAGAAAACGCTCTTCCTAAAATCACTCCCGAACGGAGCACATTCAAGAAGCGCACTTCCTGAGAACGCTACCTTTGGGAGCGCTGCTGAGAAGCTAGGGCTGGGGGTGCCCCCCTTCTCATCGTAGATACAAATACCTAAAACTTCATTTACGTATCCTATATAACAAAATCATTTACGAATCCTTCTTAATTTAAGTACGGTGTTTTTTTTTTTATATTTTTTTAATGGAAAACAAAAGTATTTTTTAAATTGTTTTCTTAGTTGAAAAAATGAATATTTTATATTATTAGGTTTATAGGATTACATCTATTGGAAATGGCACAATTAATTACTTTTTAATCTTAAATCTTAATTTGATAGTTAGCAATTGAAAATACTAACGTATTATTAGTCATCCTCCTAAATCAATGAATATGATTTACCGTTCATAACTTGTTTGCATTTATAAATACATTGTTCATAACTTGTTTGTATTTATAAATACATCTGTTAATTAGTTTAATTTTTTACATTCATCAACCTGCACTGCTTCCTTCAACCTCATTACCACTCATCTATCATATTGGAGACAGGCATTAGTATTTTTAAGGAGTGTGATATGTGTCAAGCCATTAATTTTTTTAACACACGTATCATATCAGGTGCAGCCATTCATTTTTTTAACACGGGGCAGCCATTCTTCTTTTAACACAGGCATCATATCGAGAACCATTCATTTTTTTACGGAGTGTCATCACTGTGCATCCGTTCAATTTTTTTAATGGACTTATCATACTACTCGAAGCGATTCGTTTTTTAATGAAGTGTGATCGGTTCGTTTTCTTTTACAGAGTATGAATGGTGGCATAGCCTGCATTAAATTTATGGCCATGTTTGGCATTTCAATTTAAGTTCGTTTTTTTTTTTTTAACAGAGTATAAATAGTGGCATAGACTGCATTAAATTTATGGCCATGTTTGGCATTTCAATTTATGTGGCTTTTCTCATCATATACCTGCAGTTATAATTTATATATATATATTATTATTTTACAGGAATTGCAGACTTATTACATGAATTTGGAGCACAGACTTATTACATGAATTTGGAGCACAAGTAGGATTACAGACTTGGAAGAAGGCTAAGGTAATATATTCCTCTCTATCTTTAAAATTTATGGAATAGATTTCGTTGGATATGATCTCTAATATACACAGGGATTTAGGTTTTGTGGGTAGACCATTGAACCCACGGAATCAGCTTGGATGTGAAGCTAGGCGGCGTGGATGCAAAGTGATCCATTTTGTAGGAGTTTCAATTAATTCCTTTGGTGCTTTTAAGCTCTGTCAATTTTTTTTTCGAATTAGGGTTTATATTACATTTTTGATAATTAAGGTTTATAAATAATTAGGATTTATGGTATAGCCTATCTATTTTTATCAGTCATAATTTTGTGGTTGAGTTAGTTAGGTGGACAAATTTATTCCTATTAGAAATGAGCACAATTAATTACCTTTTAATCTTAAATTTTAGGACACAATTAATTACCTTTTAATCTTAAATTCTAGGACACAATTAATTACCTTTTAATCTTAAATCCTAATCTAATGACTAACAATTGAAAATGTAGTTTTCCCAAATCAATGAATATGATTTACTGTTCATTAAAAAATTACGACGCATATATCATATTCAACCTCATTGCCACCCATGTATCATATTCAACCTCATTACCACCCATGTATCATATTAGGGGCAGCCAAGCCATTAGTTTTTTTAACACAGGTATCATATCAGGTGCAGCCATTCCTTTTTTTAACACCGGACAGCCATTAGTTCTTTTAACACACTCATAATATCGGGGAACCATTCATTTTTTACTGAGTGTAAACACTGTGCATCCATTCAATTTTTTTAACAGACTTATCATATTACTGATAGCCATTCGTTTTTTTTTTAATGAAGTGTGATCCGTTCGTTTTTTTTACAAAGTATGAATAGTGGCATAGCCTGCATTAAATTTATGGCCATGTCTGACATTTCAATTTATGTCCACCTCTAGCCTTTCTCATCATATACCGTCAGTTACAATTTTTATATACATATTATTAATTTATGGCCATGTCTGACATTTCAATTTATGTCCACCTCTAGTGTTTCTCATCATATACCGTCAATTACAATTTTTATATACATATTATTATTGTACAGGAATTGTATATCTATTGCACGAATTTGGAGCACAAGTAGAATTACAGACTTGGAAGAAGGCTAAGTAAGATATTTCTCTCTATCTTTAAAATTTCTGGAATTGGTTTTCTTGGATTATGATCTCTAATATACACATGGATTTAGGTTTTAGGTTTTGTGGGTCGACCGTTGAACCCACAGTGACCATTGAACTAGCTTGGATGGGAAGCTAGGTGATAGAACTTGACGCACCCTCCGGGCACGTCTGCTCACAGGATTTTCTCTTCCTTCGGCCCGAAGAACACTAACGGGTCCTTTTATTTCCCTATCGGGAAATCTGCACCCACAGATCTCTTCGTGCGATCCCCTTTCCTTACTTATCAGAGGATCGGAACTCGCGATTTCGCGAGTTCAAAGGCCCGTTGTTGGGTGTTGGTCTCACGAATTCCCGAACGCCGATACAAACCCACGCTGACCTCACCCTTCTCTTATCGCGACTTCTCCTATCGCGATTTCGCTACTCGCGATATCAAACACTCGGTTCTCCAAATCCCGAGTCCCGTGCCGAAATTCCGATGAGCTCGTGGTTTGACTTTTCAATGGTCCCGTCTCCCCTTCGGGACTTCGGACTTCACGGGTTTGCGAATCCTGACATCCAATACTCGGATTTCTTGCTGTGAAACTCCGATAGTTGGTGCCACCTCTACTCCACTAACTCATGTGGCCCCACACTAGTTACGTAGCTGTCGGGATATCGCATCTCGCGATTTCGCAATTCCCGTTACCAAATCTTCAACTCTTCTCTCACGAAATCTTGATAGGCGATTTCACGAACAATCCAACGATCCTAGCTGGCTTGGATCAACGACTCTATCTGTCCTGAGCTTTCCACCCTTTCGAATACCTGCAATATCTCCCCTGTAGCTCTGCAAGATCCAACGACCCACGGATTCTTGCGAATTCTCCTCGGAGGATTTCATCCGTCCATTCTTCCTTATGAAACCTGCGAAACGACTTAGTGTTCCTCTCCATGGAACTTGTTCCCCTGTTCGAAAACCTACGACGATTCTACAAACTTCCAAGACACAATTCCTCTACGCTATCCTTCAACAAATTTGAAGGCCTATCCCTCCTGAGTTTTCCCACGAATTTCAAGTCCTTCAGGAAACTCTTGCACGCACTCCTTGCGGCAACCTTCAAACATGTCTAAGTGTTGAAGTCTTTGGACTCTGCGCACTCCTTGCAACAACAGTCTTCAATGCCCCTGCTTAGAATTGCAACCCTGAATCTTAACTTAGCCTGCGAACTCCTTGCACGGCTCCTATGCTCAACTACACTTCTGGAAATAGAAACAAAGGCTAAACCATCTGAGCCCTCTGTCAACGCACTCCTTGCGGACACTTCAACTGCACTCCTTGCAGGAATCCTCACTCAGATAGAGAAACAATTGAAACTAATTTCCTTTCCTTCCAGACTTCAATTCAAACATGAAATCATATACACACCATAACAACAAATGCATAACATGAAAGAAACATTCATGAGCATATCATTCAACATCAATACACAGAGAACAACACAAAACCATGAATTTGAATCAAAGCTTTCTATTAATTCAAATGTCTATACATGGGTGTTCTCCCTCAGCTCTCTACTTTCTCTTTTTCTTCTTCCATCCCCCCTTTACAATACACAATGAGGGTGTCTATATCCCGTTTTCCTCTTGCGCTCTCAAGCTGTCTAATCTACAATTAAATTCTACCTACATACATTTATTAGCATAAATGCCTCCATCTACCTAAGGATGAGAGCAATCTACTCAAGGTCCGTTTACAATATACAAGTGCGCCTCATTAAATTATTACATTTAAATTTTGGCGCATCAACTTCAACGAAAATATTCAAAAATGTTGGCTGGCTTGTCTGGCTGTTTTTCACTTCCGCGTTGGCTCGCTTGACGTGGGAGATGCTCCTGCATCATACTCCCTCACTTGAAAATTTCATGGGCTCATGTCCATGAGCTCCTGCATGGTATATCCATGCTTCTGTATCTCTGCTTCATTCTCCCAGCTGGCATCTTCCACTAGATGGCCCTTCCATTTGACCAGATACTCATAGTATTCTTTCCTCCTGGTCTTCTTACTCATTCTCTTGTCCAATATGTTCTCTATTTGCGGCTTCTCTGCAACTGGCATCTGCTTTCGCCACTGGATGACTGGATTCTTATTTCCAGTCTCTGTTTCGTCATCTCTGTATGGGTACAAATCTGAGACATTGAATATCGGAGATATTTCGATCCCATCGGGTAATTCAATCTCATAAGCATTCGCCCCAAACTTTTTTAAGACCTGGCATGGCCCGATTTTTTTGATCTTGAGATTATTATACGTTCCTCTTGGAAACCTTTTCTTTCTCAAATGTGCCAGAACTAATTCACCAACCTCGAACTGAAGTTGTCTCTTCCACTGATCGGCTTTGCGATTATATTCCTAACTTGAATCCAACAATCGCTGCTTCACCTAGCTGTGAAGTTCCTTCATCGCCTCTGCGAAATCTTCTGCACTAGCGCTCCTAGTAGCAGTCTATTCTGAATCCCTCATTTCAGAAACTCCTCTCAGCTACATGCCATATACAATCTGGAATAGATTCTTGCCTGTGCTCCTGTTCACTGAGTCATTATACGTAAACTCTGCCTGTGGCAATATGTTGTCCCAACTGCTGTGGTGCTCTGTTACTAAGCTTCTCAGTAAGTCTCCCAGACTTTTGTTCACGACCTCTGTCTGTCCATCTGTCTGAGTATGATACGCTGAACTAAACATCAAATTAGTTCCCAGCTTCTTCCATAAGGTCCTCCAAAAATTCCCTATGAACTTCGTGTCTCTGTCTGAAACTATGCTTTTCGATAGGCCGTGAAGTCGAATGACTTCTTTGAAAAATAGGTTTGCGATGTGAGTCGCATTGCTGGTTTTCTGACATGGAATAAAATGTGCCATCTTGGAAAACCTGTCCACTATCACAAAGATAGAGTCAAATCCTCTTTGTGTTCTTGGCAATCCCAATATGAAATCCATACTGATTTCATCCCATGGCCTTTCTGGTATGGGTAATAGTTGATAGAATCCTGCATTCTTCTTTCTTCCCTTTGAATGTTGGCAAATTCTGCATCTGTCTACAAACCGCTTGACCTCTGATCGCATTCCTGGCCAAAAATACGACTCATTCAGTTTTGCGAATGTCTTGTCATGGCCAAAATGTCCTGCCAATCCTCCACTGTGTTTCTTCTTCAGCAGATTCTCCCTCATGGAGAAATTTAGAATACACAATTGATTGCCCTTAAACAACAATCCTTCCTGGATCATGTACTCTATCCACTGGCTTTTGTCTCTGAGAACTGGGTTCTCATCTGCTCCATACGCTTTGCTAAAATCCTTATCAGCTGCATACATGTCCTTAAGATCATCAAAGCCTAACGTCCTGACTTTGAACTCCTACAACAACAAACACTTCCTTCTCAAAGCATCGGACACTTTGTTAGCAGTACCCGAAATGTGTTTAATCACAAATGTGAAATTCTGCATGTATTCGACCCACTTAACATGCCTCTGATTCAACTTTTCCTGTTGAGTTACATATTGCAATGCATGGTTATCGCTATATAAAACAAATTCCCTTGGAATCAAATAGTGCCTCCACTTCTTCAATGCCTGTATGATGGCATAGAATTCCTTATCATACGTGGAGTACTTCACCTTCACCTCATTCAACTTCTCGCTGAAATATGCAATTGGTCTGTCCTTCTGACTCAAGACCGCTCCTATGGTAAACCCGCTTGCATCACACTTCACCTGAAACGTCTTTTGGAAATCTGGCAACACCAAAACCGGTTGTTCCGTGATCTTTTGTTTCAACAAGTTGAAACTCTTCTCGGCCTCTGCTGTCCAGTGAAAAGATTTATGCTGCTTCTTCACTGTATCCAGCATTGCTGCATTGATTCCACTGAAATTCCTGATGAACTTTCGGTAGAAACTAGCCAATCCATGAAAACTCCTCACCTCGAATATATTCTTCGGTGATGGCCAATTCTTGATTACATCCACTTTCTCTGGATCCATTCTCAACTTATCTACAAAAATAACAAATCCCAGATAGATGAGCTCCATCTTCATAAATGAATATTTCTTCATATTTATCTGCAGCTTCTCCTGCTGTAGCTTTCTCATCACTGTAGCCAAATGCTTCAAGTGTTCAGCCACTGATTTACTGAAAATCAGTATGTCATCCAAATACACGATGACAAATTTCCCGATGAATTCTTTCAGGACTTCGTTCATCAGCCTCATATAACAACATAACAAGCCATTCATACAATCCTTCGTTTGTTTTGAAGGTTGTCTTCCATTCATCGCCTTCTCTCATGCGAATCTGGTGATATCCTCTTTTCAAATCAATCTTTGAAAAATATTTTGCTCCACTCAAGCAATCCATCAGATCATCCATCCTCGACAATGGAAATCTATACCTAATGGTTATTTTGTTGATCGCCCTTGAGTCGGTACACATCCTCCAGCATCCATCTTTCTTCGGACTGAGTATTGTTGGAACAACACATGGACTCAAGCTCTCCCTGACCAAACCTTTGTCCAATAAGTCTTGGACTTGCCTCTTAACCTCTTCATTCTCTTGTGGCGTCAATCTGTACGCGGATTTGTTTGGAAAACTGGCCCCTCGTATGAGGTCAATATGGTGACTCACACTCCTTACTGGTGGCAACGAATGAGGTAATTCGTCTACGACTATATCAACGAACTCTTTCAGTAGTCCCTGAATTTCTTCTGGTAAATCATCTATTCTCGTGTTGGTTAATACAATCCTCGGTTTCCTGACCACAAAGAATTGTGGATCTTCCTTCTTCTTAACCTCTGTAAGAAGTTCCTTCCCACTCATGAGAAGTACCGTGTTGCTTACTTCCGGCTTCACCTCCTTATCCTTAATTGGAAGCAACATGTGTGTCCTCCCATTCTTCTCTAGGGTGTATGTGTTCATTCTCCCATCATGAATCACATTCTGGTCATATTGCCATGGTCTACCCAACAATAAATGACAAACATCCATAGGAATGACATTACATAAGATCTTATCATTATATCCTCCTATCTTGAATTCAACCAAGTATTGTTTAGTAACAGTTACCTGGTGTCCTTTCTGCAACCAAGAAATTTTGTACAGGCTTGGATGATCAATCGTCTCCAATTCCAGCTTTTCCACAATCTCAGTTGAAACGAGATTATCGGTGCTTCCACTGTCTACAATAACCTTCCACACCCTGTCCTTGGTTTTGCAAGCAGTTCAGAATAATCTGCTCCTCTGGACTGAACTCTCCACCTCCCTCTCGGGTGTCAAAAGAGATTTTCGCATCATAAGCAATCTTCCTCTTTCAGCGCCTTCTGCCTCAACATCTCGCCTTTGCGCCTCGGTGATGTGGGCTTCTCCTCCATCCTTATTTTTATCTGGACACTTGTAAGACTTGTGCCCATTCTTTCCACATGTGAAGCATGTAATTACTCCACCTCTTCCTCTTCCTCTACCTCTAGTACGAGGAAAAGTATTTCCATCATCATAATCTCCTTTCTGCTCAGTATGTTGTCCTCTCTATTCAACATATTGTCCACGCTGTGAACTTCCACCTCTCTCATTCCGAGTTTGAGGTTTCTTCCAGTCTTCCTTAGGCTTCTGGCTTCTGTCCTGGGCAACATATTTGCCTCTTGGTTGGCTTCTTCCTCAGCCTCTTTGACTCTGCTTCTGGTTCAGCTTCTCCTCATCTTTGAGAGCCAATTGGTAAGTGTCTTCCACCGTTCGGATGGTTAGCATGCTTAATTCATCCTGAATGTCATATCTCAGACCATTCAGATATCTAGCAACCTTCTCATCATCGCTCTCCCGATGACCTGCCTGGATGTTCAGTTTGTAGAATTCCTCAGTGTATTCTTTCACTGTCATCAACTTCTGCCTCAGGTTCTACATTTTCCTGAATAGAGTAATTTGATAGTCCCTGGGGATGAATTTTGCCTTCATCTCTGCGATCATCCTATCCTAGCTCTTAATCTTCTGCTTGCCCTTGCAACGTCTGTCAACTTGTATCTTATCCCACCATAATATTGCATG
This sequence comes from Picea sitchensis, assembly GCA_010110895.2. Lineage (NCBI taxonomy): Eukaryota > Viridiplantae > Streptophyta > Pinopsida > Pinales > Pinaceae > Picea > Picea sitchensis. The sequence continues at coordinate 287,261 of SNQJ01S0001382.1, forward strand.
CCCTTTCAGTATCGTGACAGCATGTCTGACTTTCTTGTCCTCTTCGATATCTTCATAGTCAAAGTATGTATCTAGAGCTCTAATTCAGACTAGTAGCTCCTCTGCATCCAAGTTTCCCTCATAAAATGGAATGTCCATTTTCTCTCTTGCACCCATCTTGGAAATAGCTCTGATCAAATGCTCGTTTGATGCATCTTTAGCTGTAACTTCCTCGTCACGGTCAATCTCAATCTCGCTTTCAGAATTGCTAAGATCCCCCGCACTGGCTGTGCGTCTTTGCACTGTCTCCATGTCTTTGAGTCTAGCTCGAAGATATCGCATCTGTCTCTCCATTACTGGATTTGTTATCTTCCAGCCTCTTCTTCGTGGCATTTTCCTATCCTCTAGATCGGGTGATTGTCTCTCTCTCCTTGGCGGCATAGTGAATTCTCTTGCTTCTCTGCTACAGAAAGAAAAGACTCTTTCTGTGCTCTGACACCACTTGATGTGTGTATCAGAGTGCTCTCTATCTCTTGCTCCTCTTGCCTGAAATATACAGACAAGAATCCGCTCTGATACCACTTGATAGTACTTGGCGCACCCTCCAGGCACATCCGCTCACAGGATCTTCTCTTCCTTTGGCCCGAAGAACACTAACCGGTCCTCCTATTTCCCTATCGAGAAATCTGCAGCCATAGATCTCTTCACGCGATCCCCTTTCCTTACTTATCGGAGGATCAGAACTCGCGATTTCGCGAGTTCAAAGGCCCGTGGTTGGGTGTTGGTCTCACGAATTCCCAAACGCCGATACAAACCCACACCGACCTCGCCCTTCTCATATCGTGACTTCTCCTATCGTGATTTCGCTACTCGTGATATCAAGCACTCGGTTCTCCAACTCCCGAGTCCCGATGTGCCGAAATTTCGATGAGCTCGCGGTTTGACTTTTCAATGGTCCCGTCTCCCCTTCGGGACTTTGGACTTCGTGGGTTCCTGAATCCTGATGTCCAATACTCGGATTTCTCGCTGCGAAACTCCAATAGTTGGTGCCACCTGTACTCCACTAACTCATGTGGCCCCACACTAATTACGTAGCTGTCGGGATATCGCGTCTCACGGTTTCGCAATTCCCATTACCAAATCTTCAACTCTTCTCTCACGAAATCCCGATAGGCGATTTCGCGAACAATCCAACGATCCTGGCTGGCTTGGATCAACGACTCTATCTGTCCTGAGCTTTCCACCCTTTCGAATACCTGCAATATCTCCCCTGCAGCTCTGCAAGATCCAACGACCCATGGATTCTTGTAAATTCTCCTCGGAGGATCCTGTCCATCCGTTCTTCCTTATGAAACCTGCGAAATGACTAAGTGTTCCTCTCCACGGAACTCATTCCCCTTTTCACAAACCTACGACGATTCTGCAAACTTCCAAGACAGAATTCCTCTACGCTATCCTTCAACAAATTTGAAGGCCTATCCCTCCTGAGCTTTCCCACGATCTTCAAGTCCTTCAGGAAACTCTTGCACTCACTCCTTGCGGCAACCTTCAACCACGTCTAAGTGTTGAAGTCTTTCGACTCTGCGCACTCCTTGCAACAGCAGTCTTCAATTCCCCTGCTTAGAATTGCAACCCTGAATCTTAACTTAGCCTGCGCACTCCTTGCACGACTCCTATGCTCAACTGCACTTCTGGAAATAGAAACAAAGGCTAAACCATCTGAGCCCTCTGTCAACGTACTCCTTGCGGACACTTCAACTGCACTCCTTGCAGGAATCCTCACTCAGATAGAGAAACAATTGAAACTAATTTCCTTTCCTTCCAGACTTCAATTCAAACATGAAATCATATACACAGCATAACAACAAATGCATAACATGAAAGAAACATTCATGAGCATATCATTCAGCATCAATACAAATAGAACAACACAAAACCATGAATTTGAATCAAAGTTTCTATTAATTCAAATGTCTATACATGGGTGTTCTCCCTTAGCTCTCTTCTTGCTCTTTTTGTTCTTCCATCCCCCCTTTACAATACACAATGAGGGTGTCTATATCCCGTTTCCCTCTTGCACTCTCAAGCTGTCTAATCTACAATTAAATTCTACCTACATACATTTATTAGCATAAATGCCTCCATCTACCTAAGGACGAGAGCAATCCGCTCAAGGTCCGTTTACAATATACGAGTGCACCTCATTAAATTATTACATTTAAAGTTTTCCGCATCAACTTCAAGGGAAATATTAAAAAATGTTGGCTATCTTGTCCAGCTGTCCTTCACTTCCGCGCTGGCTCGCTTGACGTGGGCGATGCTCCTGCATCACTAGGGCGACGTAAATGCAAAGTGATCCATTTTATAGGAGTTTCAATTAATTTTGTGTGTACTTTATTCTGCGGATTTAAGCTCTGTCAATATTTTTATATTACATTTCTGATAATTAAGATTTATAAATAATAAGCTTTATAAATAATTAGGGTTTATGGTATAGCCTATTGGCCTTAAGCCATAATTTTGTGGCTGCGATAGTAATAATCCCATCCATTAATTTTTGAAAAAACACGCTTTTTCGTGAGAAACAATTCTTTTTATTATATTCCTCTTTGCGCCTCCATAAAATTGGAAGCAGGGGAAAATATAGAGTGAAACTTCTGTTTGTTTTTGTTTACCCCTTCCATAAAAATGGAATGCGTGGAAAACATGAAGTAAATCTTGTCTATTTTCGTCGCAAACTTCGCTCATATGCAAAGGTCCAGAAAAACGGGCTAAAAGGGAAGAGAGTCAAAACATGAAGTAAATCTTGTATATTTTCCTCGCAAACTTTGCTCATATGCAAAGGTCTAGAAAAACAGCCTAAAAGGAAAAAGAACCATGATTTGAACAGCACGTGTATATATAAACATTCACTTTAGTAATCCATTAATCTTAATTAACCAAAATAGTTTTATGGCAGAGTTTTTCTTTTTCGTTAATCTTAATTAACCAAAATACTTTTAGGGCAGAGTTTTTCTTTTTCACACTAAGACGGATAATTCCGTTTTAAAAAAAGAGACTTCAATCCAAAATAATGTAGTAAAATCATGTTATAACATAATTTACAACATGTCACATTTCAATTTCTCTTTTTTCAGGATAATAAAACATACTTCCAATTTCCCTTTTTTCAGGGTAATAAGCCATCCGTTTTAAAGAAGTAGTATTCTATGTCTTGGGATATTATTTGAAATTGATAAATTGTAGTATCTTTAGATTAGATTTAGATTTGATTTGACTGATTAAATTTGTAAAATCTAATTTTGAGTCTATTTATGAATTTAAAAATACAATTTAAATAAAAATAATAATATTTTATCTAAATTTATATCACCCATAGAAAAAAGTTAAATATTAAAATATTAAAATACTACTTTGTCAAAATAATTTTGGAAATGATACATAAGTATGCCAAAAGTTAGAATTACTTTGTTACAAAATAATTTATAAAATGGTATATAAGTTTACTGCGATAGTTGTTTGGCATTGTTCGTAGTAAATGAAAGGACAATTAGTTTGCCTTTCGCAAAAGACACCGTGAACTAAGGTTCTCCCACGAAGTGTCGTGATCAATTTTGCATTCTAAAATTTCCTTTCCTATCGACATCATGAATTGAATTTCCTTTCCTATCCACATCATGAATTGACAGTAATTATGTTTGACTTCAATAAGCCTCCATGGGTGCACCATACAACATTAAAAATTGTTTCAACACAAATGATGCTCTAAAACGGTTTCACATAAATTACTAAATATTTCACACAGTACAGATCAGTTGCCTAGAAGAAGTCTAGGCAAAAAATCAACAAAACAGAACATAATAAATAAACCACAAGGCAGTCAAATACATCCAATACAAGAAATAACTCTGCTCCTTATTTTATTCAAAGCCAAAACGCTAAAAGAAAAAAACAATGTATAATTCGTTATGGTATCATCTGGTGCAGATAC
>SNQJ01S0001382.1:291280-310362 GCA_010110895.2 Picea sitchensis
TTAAAATTTGTAGAATTGATTTTCTTGGATGTTTTGTGGGTCGACCATTGAACCCAGAGTGACCATTGAACCAGCTTGGATGGGAAGCTAGGGCGGCGTGAATGCAAAGTGATCCGTTTTTGTAGGAGTTTCAATTAATTTTGCGTGTACTTTATTCTGAGGATTTAAACCCTCTCAATATTTTTTAGAATTAGGGTTTATATTACATTTTTGATAATTAAGATTTATAAATAATAAGTTTTATAAATAATTAGAGTTTATGGTATAGCCTATAGGCCTTTAACCGCCATAAAGGTTGAGAAAATGAAATGAATCTTTAAAATAATATATTAAATTTTATTATCTATTAACAAATAAACTGTTGGACTTTATTTATTGGAAAACATTTTTTTTATTATATTCCTCTTTCAGTAAATGGGCCTCCATAAAATTGAAATCAGGGGAAAATATAAAGTGAAACTTTTGTTTTTGTTTACCCCACCATAAAAATGGAATGCGTGGAAAACATGAAGTAAATCTTGTCTATTTTCGTCGCAAACTTCGCTCATATGCAAAGGTCCAGAAAAACGGGCTAAAAGGAAAAAGAATCAAACATGAAGTAAATCTTGTATATTTTCCTCGCAAACTTTGCTCATATGCAAAGGTCTAGAAAAACGGCCTAAAAGCAAAAAGATTCATGATTTGAACAGCACGTATATATATATATATATATATATATATATATATAAACACTCACTTTAGTAATCCATTAATCTTAATTAACCAAAATAGTTTTATGGCAGAGTTTTTCTTTTTCATTAATGTTAATTAACCAAAATAGTTTTAGGGCAGAGTTTTTCTTTTTCACACTAAGACGGATAATTCCGTTTTCAAAAAAGAGACTTCAATCCAAAATAATGTAGTAAAATCATGTTATAACATAATTTACAACATGTCACATTTCAATTTCTCTTTTTTCAGGATAATAAAACATAGTTCCAATTTCCCTTTTTTCAGGGTAATAAACCATCCGTTTTAAAAAAGTAGTATTCTATGTCTTGGGATATTATTTGAAATTGATAAATTGTAGGATCTTTAGATTAGATTTAGATTTGATTTGACTGATTAAAGTTGTAAAATATAATTATGAGATACTGAATTTATTTATGAATTTAAAAATACAATTTAAATAAAAATAATAATATTTTATCTAAATGTATATCACCCATAGAAAAAAGCTTAATATTAAAATATTAAAATACTACTTTGTCAAAATAATTTTGGAAATGATATATAAGTATGCCAAAAATTTAGAATTACTTTGTTACAAAATAATTTTGAAAATTGTATATAAGTTTACTGCGATAGTTGTTTCGCATTGTTCGTAGTAAATGAAAGGACAATTAGTTTGCCTTTCGCAAAAGACACCGTGAAACTAAGGTTCTCCCATGAAGTGTCGTGATCAATTTTGCATTCTAAAATTTCCTTTCTATCCACATCATGAATTGAATTTCCTTTGCTATCCACATCATGAATTGACAGTAATTATGTTTGACTTCAATAAGCCTCCATGGGTGCACCATACAGCATTAAAAATTGTTTCAACACAAATGATGCTCTAAAACGGTTTCACATAAATTACTAAATATTTCACACAGTACAGATCAGTTGCCTAGAAGAACTCTAGGCAAACAGAACATAATAAATAAACCACAAGGCAGCCAAATACATCCAATACAAGAAATAACTCTCCTGTTTATTTTATTCAAAGCCAAAACGCTAAAAGAAAAAAACAATGGTATCATCTGGTGCAGATACATCAAACACGTTATGCAACATATGGCTATACTACTTCACCCGTTTGTGCGGGACCTGACATGAGCTTCCGGGGCAAGCCGGTTTTGTAAAACAATCTGAGGGCAACATATCTCAGCCTATTAAGACCTAATTTCTACATTATCAATACCTGACCTAATTTCCACATTGAAGATATCTATCTCTCGTCAAGATTACACAAATCTGAGGACTCTATCATACCAAAACTCGTACTCTCCATGGATTCATATATCACTAGGAATTCACATATTTCTGTAAGGTGCCATAACAATGCTCTGCATTAAACCCCTGCTTCTGCATATCGAAATTTGTCTGTGCTATATTTGAAGCATCTGTAGCTTGCTTGTAAAGAAAATTGTCCCCATCAATTGCCTGCTCCTGGGCTCGGAACTGAGTTTAGAATACGCGCCATGGTGTTCTCYTTCAGGGGCKCTCGGATTCTGAGGCTCTGACGTGATCTCAGTACAGCGATTGCTGTTTKGGAATTAATTTGCATGTCACTACTAACAGATCCGTGGCTATTCTGGGACGCTGAGAGACGCTGCTGGGTAGCCATGGAATCATATATTTCATGGCTGGAATCTGAAGGGAGAATTACATTGCCTTTTGGGAATACGATATCGAAGCCCATCTCTGGTTTCTTACTACTCCGAACCATTCTACTGGCCGTGCATGAGAAAGACTCAATCAATACAAACGACAACAATAACATAAAATTTACATGTCGAAGCATCTTGAAATCGACTCTATATGAAAACCGCTATCATAACAAAGCTATCAAAGGCGTTTGAGGTTATCTGCGTGCTCCAATGGCTCTACCTGGTATTGGAATAAATAAAGCCAACAGTCGTAACATAATAGAACGTGATGAGATTTTAGAAGATAAGATAAAATTCCAAGTATTATTTTGAATGTGGACTATCGGTAACTTAAACGGTCCGAATTCTACAAAGAAGAACGGTTAGCCCCGTCATCGTTAATGGCCATCGCTTTCTGCCAAAATAAAAACCTTGCGTGGTAGAAAAGCTCACGATTTCGACGTGGATTGCTACTCAAGTCCAACTTCGTTCTCCATTTTTTTCTTCAAACTCGCTGTTAGTTTCTCTACTTACTGCTCGCATTGACATATTCGTTGCATGACTTCTTTTGGCTTAAAGGCATCCGTATACAAATGGACAATTTCAGTGTTTGGCAGTTCCTGGTCTTATGGCTCTTGGCAACTGTCAAATATCTGCTGTTTATAGTTTGACTTTGATGTCTGAAGCCAACGGCCTCGTCTTCGGAAAGGCATTAGTCTCCGAGAATATTTTTAATCAATGTTCAAGTCTTTGCCTATGCGGTACCCTAGCTTGGTTTTGAAAACGACTGTCCAAGAAAATTTGGAAGATAGATCCATTATGGACCAAATACAACTCATTTGGAGCAAGATCGAAGACCCTATACAATTCATGCACCATCCCTTTGAAAAATTGTTGTGATGACCTACTTAAGATGCGTGTGGAGGTCTTCCTTTGGCACGATGGGTGCCTTTCACAATCAATCAAGGCTTCAACAGTCCAGTCCAGTCCATTCTGAAATCAATCAAGGTTTCAACTGTTCAGTCCAGTCCATTCTGAAAGAAAGAAGATTGAGAGGTTTTTTATGACTACTTTTTATTGTTTAAAATTGATTTTTGAATATAAAAATAAATTTAATAAGTTAAAAGACCTTAAAAAAATTTGAATTACTTAATTATACAAATATAATCATTCAAAATTATAGATTTATCAACTTTTTAAACTACTTCTTTCCAAAAAAACCCTAAAAACCCTATTATAATAACCCTAAAAACCCTATTATAAATGGCAAGGCAGGAAAGACCATCTTATAGGCTTATAGATTTATCAACTTTTTAAACTACTTCTTTCCAAAAACCCTAAAAATCCTATTATAATAACCCTAAAAACCCTTTTATAAATGGGAAGGCAGGAAAGACCATCTTATAGGCTTATAGGCAGGACAAGGATAAATCATAGACAAGGATAAATCTCGTCCCTCACAAGTACTAGCTAAGCTTGCTAGCTGGCACTTACTGTCATGGCACCTTGTCATGGACTTTCCCTGTTGTGCTCTGCTAACAGGGATCCCACACGATCCTAAATTTCAACTATCCTCCATAGAACCTACGAACCCGTTTGGTTGGTACATTTGTTCTACAACACCTGCTCGATTCCTTCTCGAAGTGAATGCAGGCCCCACTCTTTGGGAATTTCGAATAGAGGTGTTGCGGCTGGAGAATTGCAGTCCGGGAGAATCACTCTACTTGTCTTTCTTTATTTCAGTGTTTGGCATCTCCCGTATACTTGTATTTTCGCTCTGTTGGTGTTTTCACTTTGTTTGTATTTCGGCTTATGCAGGTTGCTATTAGTACATCATTTCCTTCACAATACTTAAGTCACTACATCTGGCTAGAGTAATTGGGTTGTAGGTTGCATGTACGTTGGGCCTGGCTCGTTTAATTCTGAAATCGGATCAAATATATAATGGTTAATAAACATGATCATTGCTATTATACAATGATTGATTTATTAGTTGAGAATGTATGTTTTTACAGTTTTTTAATATTGTTCAAGCGATTTTTGGGTAATCATTGTGTGGGTAATCATTGTGTTTCGAAATGTTTCATTTCTAGTGGATACATTACCCATCATCAAAGATATGTATATTATTTGATTAAATTATGATTGATTTATTAATTGAGAATGTATATTTTTATAGTTTTTTTATATTGTTCAAACGATTTTTGGGTAATCATTGTGTTTCAAAATGTTTCATTTTTAGTGGATACATTACCCATCATCAAAGATATATATATTATTTGATTAAATTATGTTTGTATGTAGTAAAATAGTTAATAATTCATCAATATGAGATGGACTCACAATTTGAGAGGTACACGAATGAATCCAAGTAACAGAGAATGCAAGTTCAACAATCCTAACGGATGCAAGATAGGGCTTACAAGTTCGACCAAGGACCATCCTTGGACTCACAATTCGAGAGGTACACGAATGAATCCAAGTAACAGATGATGTAAGTTCAACAATCCTTCTTGCAAGTTCAACCATCCTTCTTGCAAGTTCAACAATCCTAAGGAATGCAAGATATGGCTTCGTGATGGTTAGTTGTTAGATGTTGTTAATAAGTTTAACAATCGTAACTAATGCAAGATATGGCTTGCAAGTTCAAGAATCCTAACTAATGTAAGATATGGCTTCGTAATGGTGACTTGTTACATATTATTAAATTGAAAAGCACATAACCGAACTTAGAACAAACATGAGAATTTCGAGTACAATACTCATGGCGCGATAACCACCCAAAATAATTGTTGGTATGATGTCAAGGAAGGAACTTTTTGAGAATTACTTTGAAACTGTTGTTAATTCATTTGAACGTCGTGTTTACTTCAACACAGCGAACTAAACCATCTCAACTATTAAATAGAGTTATTTACAATGTCAAAGAAAAAACCTCGACCATGCATAATGTTATTATAAATCCAAACAATACACAACCCATGCATTTGTTAGAATATGTCAAACTATTCTCGTATGAAAATGATTTTTTGGTAATGCATGTCATGGTCATGATGTTCAAGTTTAAATAATAAGATATATTACTTAGATTACACAGGTGTTACAAGATTATATAGGAAACCACTCTACTTAGATCAACATCATTTTCACTAGTATTACAATACATAAGAGCTATTTCATTTGACAACAACTTTTCTCTAACAAAATGAAACTCAGCATCAACATGCTTTGTCCTTGCATGAAAAATCAGATTCTTCGCAAGATTGATTGAACTTTGATTATCACATTTGATCATAGTAGGTTCCTTTTCTTCTTTTCCAACATATTCAAGAAGTCTTCTCAACCAAACAACTTCACAAGTTGTTGCACACAAGGCTTTATATTCTGCTTCAGTATAAGACATAGATACAATAGGTTTAGTTTTACTCCTCCATGAAACAACCCCAGATCCAATACCAAAATCATATTTCTAGAGGTTTCACCATAAACTAACTTAACACACTCACTGAGTATGCAATATTAGGTAGATAATTCAAACTACCCACCATCTGTCTATACATGATTCACCTCCTTCAAACAATCATCACAAGAAAGTTTCACATTTTGCTTCATGGGAACATTAGAATGTTTGCACTCATCCATTTTAAATCTCTTAAGTGCTTCTCTCACATACTTACTATGACAAACAAAATTTTGTCCAGTATTTCTCCAAACTTCAAGACCTAGGCAATAATGTAACTCACAAAGATCTTTCATTTCAAAAACTTTTGACAACTCCTCCTTGATTTCATCAATTAATTTCTCTGCAATGATCAAACCATCAACATATAAGGAAATCAATACTATATACCCCTACTGTGACACCAACTTAAAATATGAGAAAACAAACACGTGAGACTACACTCAAAAGCGATATTATTGAATGAAGACCGATTACAACATTATATAGGAAACAACTCTACTTAGTTGGTTACAACAAACCACAACAACTAGACTCTATAGACAATGAAGTAGAGTTCAACTATGAAGTGACTCTTGCAACTAACTCTTACTCCATTATACTCCATTATTTCCAAGTATACTTTGGATAGATTCAATTATATGGACTCTTTCAATAGATTTTTAGATTTAAACAATGTTTTCTTTAAACTCAAAATTTATAGTTGCATGGGTCAAATTATATTACAGTGATTGGTTTTGCAAAGGTTTCCTTTGTAGGGAAATCCAAGTTTGAATGTTGTAGTTAGAAGGGGACACCTAAAAAATTCAACTAGTTATGGGTTGGTGTGGTTGAGGCGAGATGCAATCTTTACATGATTTTTATGACTATAATCCGATAAATCATTCATCATGAACATGATAAAAAACAAAGAAAAATTCATAATCCCATGCAAACAACAAATTTACATGCTTGATTTATTTTCTAAATAAATTTGCATACATTTCTTTTTTTAAGACATTTAATTTATGTCATATCAACTTTATAGCTACATATCTATTGGATGTGCTATTTGTGGCTTTAAGCATTGTTTACTAATTCTTTTTATATATCGTATTACTATCATGTTTATTTCTCTTTATTTTTAAATTAAAATTATGTAAATATATTTGTTTTACAATAAGGAAATTACCATTTAACAATGGTTTTTAGTTTTACATGAATCTGGGAGGTAGGAGGTCCTAATAGGGTTTTAATGCTTGTGATTGAGATAGTAAAGTGCCCTAATATGCCCCTTTTTAATATGCACAAATGTGTATGTGTATCATATATATGATTGAGAATTCATGTGTAGATATTCTTGTGCACTATGAAGTTTTTGTAACAATAATAGTAATCAAAATATATAATAGTAATTAAAATATAGACATGAGCACATTAGTGGAGGAAGATTTTTGGATTTTGAATTTTTGTGTCATGAAGTTTTAGATAACCAAGATATGTAAAATCCTATATAATGATGGTGGTCAATTATAACATCCCTTCGATATGGTTTAATTAATGCATAATGTATATATGAAATGTAGCTATGGTCAAGCTTATGGAGATATTATACACTCACCTAGGTAATTATTTTCCTAAGGTTGATAGTCCAAACGCTTCCTTGGATGAGAATATTATCTCTAGAAAATATTCCCCTACAAAATAGGACGTTCCTCTTCAACTCAGAGTCAGTTACACTCAATTAGACTAGTGGAAGTCATTCATGCATCAAAACCTCGGTTTTATCAACGGTAGCTAAATGTGTTTCTCTCACTTCCACACGTGTGACTCACGTAACTAATGATTTCACATGGATCGGTTATATAGGGCCAAGTAGTAGTTCACTCTAGTGTGTATTAGTTAGTGTCTAGATATCTCTAGATCACTACTATGGCACAATATTTAGTCATGTAGCCTATGTGTATTCTACATTATTCATTCTTTGAGTGTGGAATACAGTTAATACAATTTTCTCATTCTTTCACTCAATTTTTTATCTCTTCTTCTCACCTTTACAAGTTGTGTATATTATTTTGCTAACTATATATTCTATGCACGTATTCACCACATTTTACATGGTATCATATCCCATAGGAAGGATCATCACCATCAATATTTTGTAGGTAATGAACACGAAACAATTTAGTCTTGAAGGATAAAATGTTTTTTTCAGCGAAAAATATTCTTAAGTCGCACAATTATTTGGAGTGGAAGCGAAATATTCTACTTCCTATAAGTAGAGGATTATACCAAATCACCATGGAAATGGAAGTAGAGTCTTATTCCGCCATAAGATATATGGCCATAAGATGTATATTCTAGTCTATTTCTCTTGAAATTCTCCACCACGTATATGATGAATCATGAGACTCAACTCCAAATAAACTATGGACCATATTTGAGGTTATATTCATGAATAAACAAGATTGTGAATATTGCATGCAGGAGATTGAAAATATAGATCTATAAGAGAATTCATTTGAATATCAAGCCTCTTATTCTAAGGAGTCTTCTACATAAGTATGTGCACAATTTTTGTTCCATTCATTAGAGATGATATCTACTCCATTTTTAGATCTATTTTCTGAATTGCATGCGAACTATATCATGAATGTATCTTAGGATCCAAAAAGCAAGCCACACACTTTAGATTGAATTATTACAATTTATAAGGAGAATTTGTAGAAAAAATTTGGATATTTGAATTTCTCTCCAAAAAATACCCAATTTAAAAAAAACAATAGTGGAGTTTGGGAAGTGAAGTTATGAGCATTTTAAACTTAACAAATTTTCATTATTTTTCTAGAAATGACTGCATGATTTACAAAGTTTCATCCAAAATTCACATGGTATGGGATTTGGATATTTTGATTTGCAATAAGAGAAAGAAGATATATGAGAACATCTAACCAATGCATCTACTTCATTAGATACATCTACATCTTCAACAAAATATTCAGAGAGCTTAAAGTTGCACATTTGCAAGGTCTCCTTGGAGTGAAGAACACAATTTCTTAACAACTACTTGTGTTCCTTCTCATTTTTTGATGAATTGTACCCTCAAGGTTTTTTTCTCCCATGAGGTTTTCTCTCTTTACTTTGTTTTTTTAGTATTTTATTTTTAGATGCATTGTACAATGGGTACCTAACATGGCTTTGGTTGTCAGGACCCATTCATCATTTACACCCTAGTAGTGTTTAGGGGAGGTGTTGGAGATATTACACAATCACCTATGTAATTATTTTCCTTAGGTTGATAGTCCAATGTTCATAACACTTCCTTAGATGAAAATATTTTCTCTAGAGAATACTCCCCTACTAAATATGGTGTTCCTCTTTAGTCCATAGTGAGTTACACTCAATTAGACTAGTGGAAGTCAGTCATGCATGGAAACCTTGGTTTTATCATGAGTAGTTTCATGTGTTTCTCTCACTTCCATTCATGTGACTCAATTTAATAATGACTCCATGGACCACTTAACTAGGACTAGGCATCCATTCACTCGAGTGTCTATTAGTGAGTGTCTATATCTCTTTAGATCAATACCATGGCTTATCATTTACACATGTAACCTGTATTTATTGTACATTATTCATTCTTTGACTACAAAATACGGTTAATACCATATTCTCATTCTTTCTCTCCAATTTTTCTCTCTTATTCTCACCTTTGAAAGCAATGTATGTTATTTTCCAAGCTAGATATGTTGTACAAGTATTCACCACATCTTACACAAGCGATGTTATATGTGAATTGTATTTATTTTTTAAATAAATAAAATATGATACCAACTCTAGGGGGACATTGACGGAGATCACAAATGCATTTTCCATAAGAGAGAGGAGTGTCTAAGAGGGTTCCAAAGGGGAAACTAATTATGGGTTTTAATTGAAACCCACTTTCCTGAATTTTAGTATCATTTTGTATAAACTTAAATTTTTTTGTTTGAGTGTATGAGAGCCCAATCATTAAACTCATGCAAGAGGGTGACTGTAATAAGTCACATCCCATAGTTATTGGCAACATGGGGATGAGTACAATTAGTTTGGGAAAGAGATAAAATTCATATGGGTTGTTACAACAATTTTGGATAGTCATGTTTTTGTAGGACCAACAAGTAGAGAATGGGGAAGCAGAGTGTGATTCAACTGGCCTAGGGAAAAGAGAGAAAATTCATATGGGTAGTTGCAAAAATTTTGGATAGTCATGTTTTTGTAGGAACAACAGGTAGAGAATGGGGAAGAATATCTCTAGAGCTGGAGCAGTAATGTAGGGAGACTTCTAGAGCATTTGGGAGTTGGAGAATGAAGCATCAAGTTATCAAGCCTAAAGAGTGAACTCCTATCTGAGTTTCATTGTAACAACAAGTAATTGTAGTGGTTTTCCTGGTAGTTTTCTTGGCAGTGAGTTCCCTTGATTTTTCAATAGTAATATTTATTGTTACTTGAGCTAGAGAGACGTTGATAAATGAATGTCACGCCCTCAGGACTGAATGCAGTAAATAAATACATTCCTTCAATCTGACAGGTCAAGAGGAAGAGAGATGGTGGAAATCAATATGGTTGTAGGAGAATTCCAATGGGTTGCGGGATACTTTAGATGTGAATGGAATATGAGAGACACCACTCTTTCGAGATTCCTAGCCCCATCTCATGAGTGACCTTCTATTGAGATATAGAACAAGAAGTTTGTGGGTGGGTTGAACGTTCGTCCCAAGCAGTTGGTTGTAAAAATTATTTATAAATATAAGTGTCATCCTTATTCATACTTGATTATGACTTTAACTATTGTGTATTTACTATGTGCATGAGAATGAATTTTATATGCTTATATTATGAAATTGTTAGTTACATTCAAGTTAGTTTACAATGGTGTAGCTACATTTAAATAAGGGTATCAACAAATGGTTAAATTACCGTGTGTTCTTGTAGTTGGTAAGCTACAAGATTAGTTAGCATAAAATTTTAATTTTTATGTGTATTGTGGATACTAATTAGCATCACTCAGGTTGAGGAATGTTCTAGATTGGTATCAAAGCAAAGGGTTCAACACCAAGCTTGTATGGGCTAAGGACAATGTGAATTTTGCATAATTTCATTGTTGCAAAGGTTCACTTATGATGGATTTGTGGAAATGGTGAAATCAAAGTGAAAATCCCTAAATATATGAATGAATTCAAGTTTAATTTTCCTTAGACTAGTTTAATCAGGGGGATTCATGCCATCAATCGATAGGGTACAAAGTTAATTTTCCCCCGGAGGTTAAACTTCACGTTTTAATTGCAATTAAAGAATTGAATAAGTGACAACCTATATGGAATTTGACATGAAAATAAATGAACAATACTTATTATTGATCAAGTAAAACACAAACTTCTAAGTACACCGAAGGAAATTTTTGGAGAAATTATAAAATTCTCAAAACTTATAATTTTTTAAAACTTTGAGCAATTTTGCACAGTGATGGCATGGTTCGTACCATGACATGGAGTGATGGAATACACGGTGGCAGAAGGCAAGGGTCTTTCTATTGATTTTAAGGAATCAATGTCACTGATCATTTCATACATTATTGATTGGTGATCGAAATCTGTTCTAGTTGCAATATAGGCTCGTGAGAAGATTCTATAGGAGGATAAGTCCTTGTATTCTTCATGTCGTCGGCTGTGAGGGTATTGAGCAGCATGGAAAATATTTTATCCCAAAGGCACAAGGTTGAAACTATTGCAGGATGTGGGAAGTTCATTAATATGTACATGCTTACCTTCCAATGGAGTTAGGCCATGAGTGCAAGATCGAATGAACGAGAGCCATTGATTTGTAGGAGATTAGATCTGGACGATCTAATAAATATGAAGACCATGTTGACACAAACTGTAGCATGTGGAAGAATTCATGGAAGTGATCTATTAGAGAAGATAGTGCCACAAGGCCACAGAATTGCAGGTTGTGGCTTGTGGGAAAACATAAAGTTCATGTTTTTATATCCCACAAGGAAATTTATGTGAGGAATATTCTGTCAGGTTTGTGGGTTGCAGGGTTGTGGGCTTGTGGGGAAAAATGTCTCACAATTTACAGGGTGTGGAAAAATACTTGTAACAGGTAAATTGACCTTTCCATGGAGTAATTATATGAAGCTTAAGATGAATAGGCTTGCAGGAGGCAGGTCGTGGTGTTATGATCGAAGGGGGGAATATATGAGGATAAATGTATATGGTATGACACCAATGGGGGGCATATATGGGGATAAATGTACATGTAATGTGTAAATGTAAATGTAATAAGGTTGGCCTAATAGTAAAGGGGCCAAATGTGCAGTGTGTTAATAAGTATATAAATATATCATGTATTCATTATTAAAAAGATGTGAATTGTGTTGTAGGAAGATATTTAGTTATTTGGAGGAGGTTCTCCTATTCTCTAAGGAGTTATTGTGTAAATATATGTGTTATTTATATTGGAGTTGTGCTCAACTCTCACATTGTTGTACATACTATGTAATTATGGTTTATTGTGATATTTTAAGGTTTTGGATCATAACATTTGGTTTCATAGAATCGATCCTAAGGGTTTGCTTCTTCAAGTGAGTCATCTTGGAAATTTCTCTATAATTGTTTTTTGGGCTTCTTCAAATAATAAAATATGGATGTTACTTAGAAGACATCTCAAAATAACTCTGGTAACAATATCACGTTCTGGGTTCTTATACTTTTAGAGATATATCCTGTGTAATATAGTGTTTTTTACTCATCGTGAATTTTGTTTTAATTGAGTCATCTTGGTATTTTCACTATAAATTATTTTCTAGGTGGTTTAAGACAATGCAATTTTGTGAACACTTACTAGACTTCTCCTAGTGTAGATCATCCAAATTTCAAATTATGGTTCACTATACTTTTAGATATATAGTACATGTAAGTCAGGTCTCGCGACTAATCCTAAAATCAATTTTAAAAGATTCATCTTGACATTTTAGATGTAACTTTTTTCTGGGAAGTGTTAGAATGTGAAATTTTTAGGATACTAAGAAAATATACCAAAATTGTCTAAGTAACAATTTCATATTTTGGATTCTTTTAATTTCTAAGATACAGTATGTGGAAAGTAGGTTTATTTGAATAGTCCTATAACTAGTATCAAACAAGTTTTATGGGTAAAAAGGTCAAATATGTTTCATTAAATATCCAAATTTAGTTCCATCGGTTGCATTGGAAATTGAACATTCCATATTGGTTCTAATAAATATTTCAGAATCATATATTAAATATTGGACACATGGCATTGTGTACAAGTTCTCTCTATAGAAAAGGGAAAAAATAAAATATGTTTAGGAAAGTTACTATAAATTTAACTTGGCACATAAAATTTTGGTCAGAAATGCGTAATTACAAAGAAGACATATCAAATTACTACAGATTGAAATTGCAGACTCATAAGGGACAAAAATTTTGAAATATGTTAGAATTAATGTGAGTGAGAAGGAGAAACTCCAAACTAGGGTTTCAAAGGTATGTTCACTTAAAATTGTTGTAACTTTTGATTGGAATGAAAAAATATATTTAAAAAGGTTTACAACTATTTGAGATCATTATTCCTAATATATTGATTTTTAAGTTGAGGGTTTGTGTTAGAACTCAATTAAGAATCAATGGAAATGCATAAATTTAGCGGAAATGAATATAAGGATGAAATCAATCATATGGAATGTTTGAGGATGGTAAATAAATATGGTATGAATAATTTATTGAAAAGAAGTTATTTTTTTGGTGAATGTTAGAGGTGGTTGATGAGTACTGATGATGATACTAAATGGGACATCAGATGGGAACAATTTGAAAACTCTTCTCAGATAAATGGATTAGGGATACAAAAATGGAGGAAATGTATAAAATTCAAGATGAGTTAAAAGTTTAAAAGGAATAGATATGCAATAAGAGTGATGAACTTTCTAATATATGAGAACTTAATGAAGAAGTTGTTAAAGAAATTCAAATTTAAAACAAGGAAAGAGTAGCGAAGGAAAGTGGGAAAAAGATGAGTGACGGGAAGAAATGAAAAGGAAATATGAAGAGATATATATATTACAAAACCATAATAATTTTTTTTTGGATGAGTTGAAGATATTGAAAGAAGAAAATAAGAATTATCCAAATTAAGAAGAAACTAGGATCTTGCATGAAGAATCTACCAAAATACTTGAAGAGGAAATTTGTAGGGAGGTTGAGAAATATCTAAATACTGATGAGGTAAAATAAAAAATGAAATCCGTAAGTATTGAAGAATTTTAGAATTTGGTAAATGGAGTGGCATTGCAGCTTCAAAAGAAGAAAGAACAAAATATTCAAGAACATAATCTAGAGAATGTACATGACAAATATGATGGTATTATATCCAAGGCTAGAGTAATCAATGACCAAGAAAAGATGATAGAGGATTTGACTATCTCTGAAAATACAATATATGAAATAGGTGTGGAGAGTGAAGAGAAACCATGAAACGTAAAACCATATCAACACCCTCATTATCATGAAATATTTAAAGGAAGACAAGAAGGTGGATATAAATATTATCAAGAAGTTGGAATACTTATCAATATTAATGAAAAAAGGAATAAAAAAACCACTCTTCAAAAAGATATTATCATATTCCCACAACAACTACAAATTGGAAAATTTACAACTACAATACATGGAATAAAATGAAATAATATTATGCAACAACTAGTTGCCAAGGATTAATACCAAAAATAATCTATCTTGGATGGATGGATCATCATCCATGGAATGAAGAAAGTAGGAACATAAGAAAATAATATTACCTGGTTTCATCAAATGTGAAGCTTTTGATTGCAAATATTTGAGGACAAAGTTTTTTGAAGGAGGGTACTATGTTATAACCTAAGGGGGGAATATATGTTGTTAAATGTATATGCTATGAACCCAAGGGGGGGACTATATGGGGATAAATGTACATGTAACGTGTAAATGTATATGTAATAGGCTTGGCCTATTAACAAAGTAGCCTCATGTGTAGTGTGTGAATAGGTATATATAGAGATCATGTCTTGATTATTGAGGAGATGTGAATTGTGATGTAGGAAGGTATTTGGTTATTTTGAGGAGGTTATCCTATTATCTAAGAAGTTATTTGTAACTATATCTCTTATTTATCTTAGAGTTGTGCTCCAAATAACCAAATACCTTCCTACATCACAACTCAGATCTCCTCAATAATGAATACATGATCTCTACATATACTTATTTGCAAACTACTCATGAGGCCCATTTACTATTAGGATGACCCTATTAAATAAACATTTACACATTACATGTATATGTATCTCCATATATTCCCCCTCTTGGTATCCTATCATATACATTTAACCTCATATATTCCCCATTTGGGTCAAAACACACAAAAATATCATAATGAGATGTTACTGTGACACCACAAGGAAAAGTCTATGAAGGGCGTTTCCAACAAGCTTGCAGGTTGCGGGATTTGGGGAAGTTAGGATACATGCTAAGTTGATATTACTAATGAAAAAAGGGCCAAGAAGGTAATTACAATAGGTTGCAGGTTCATATTAATGATTAGATACAACAATATATTTGTAAAATTCCGCAAAACATTTTATGTTTTTGAAGGTCATAAACTCACGGAGCCATTTTGAGAGCCTAAACGACGTTTTCACATAGTCAAAATCCCAAGCACTATGTGTACCAAAGGTCCATAGATTCTGTACAAATTAAATGAAAAATCTCAACAAGATATTTCCAAGGAGCTATTTCACGTGCAGAATAGAGCTTGTATGAGAAATTTGCAACTGAAATAGCACAAGGTATAATTTTGGTGCTATTATAATTCCATAGGGAATAACAACTTCCTCCAAAGTTAGTTTGGGGAACATAAGAAATCTATGGAAATATTATAAACCATAGAATACATATATGGAGACAAGATTGGAATATATGTGCATACAAATCTACAAGAAGAGAAAGAAGATACATGTATCATACATGGATAAAAAATGGGAAAACAATCAAAAGTTATGCAGGACATAACTATCAGCTTGCAACCCAGATAAAGGTGAAATTTTGAAATACCACTCAAAAATGTAGGCATGCATATAACCAATTGATATTATATCAAAATACCCAAGGATTTCTTGTAGGGATGCATGAATAGGGATGAACTGCTAAGCCAAGAAAAAGTGCAAAATAGACAAAGTTGTCATTTCTAGATTGTTGTAGTTTTTTTATGGAGCGTTAGTTTGAAAATTTGAGAATTGTTGTGAATTGAGTGTCAACAATATTATATGTTTCTCATACAATTTTTATGTGCACAAGAGGAGTAAAAGTGACATTATTCAATTGGTCATAACTTTCTTCTCATAACTTAGATTGATGAATGACTATGCCAAAGGGGAATGTGTCTAATGAAATATAATTTATATTAGTATATTTGTGTTCATAAATGGATATGAATAATATATTATAATCTAATTAATGAAATGTTTTATTGCATTCATGTTTCTAACAATAATTATTACAAGCACATTTATTACAAAATTAGAGGTATTAGAAAAAAATGGGTTCTTATATGAGGAATAGAGTTATGGAGGATTCATAGTGATATTATATCCATGAGGAGGAGTTCTAAGATCTACATTCCAACATTGGAAATGTTGATATCGAGTCTAATGGAAGAAGACGCGGGAACGAGCCTATAACTATGAGAATCCTCCAGAGAGAAGTGCATAGCTATAGGGAATACAATGAGAAGATTATGAAAGTTTAAGAGGAGATAATATGATTTTTGAACATGTTGCATAGAAAAGCCAATAAAGACTTTGGAACAAACAAAACATCTAGTACTAGACAAGTGGCAACATCTAGATCCCATAGAAAAAGGGTTGATCATGGGAATGATAGGTAGTCAAGGAGAATGAGAAGGCACCATCATTCCATAGGTAATTCCACTAGATTATATCATTCAAGTTCAGGGACAATGACTATCCCAAGTATGTCTATTCTAAAGAAGTAGAGGATAAATCTTGATGTAGACATTTTGGAAGATGAAATCAAAAAAATCAAGCCACCAAATTTCAATGGTGAGAATAGGAAGGGAGAAGAGGTTGAAGGACGGGTTTTGAAAATGAATAAATATTTCCAACTACATGATTATCCATCAAGGGTAGAAATAAGAATTCCATCCTACCACTTGCAATGAAAGGTATCCATGTGGTGGAATCATCTTAACCATGTAAAACACCTTTATGAGATGTAATGTTCCCCAAAATCCCCATAATTTTTTTTTTCTTTCTCTTATGATTTTATAGTTTCTCATTCATCATTCTCTACTCTGTTTATTGTTCGTCAATGTGCCTATAATATCACCCATACTGAATCTTTATGGTGTATTTATAAGGATTTAATGGTTGGCTATTTCATCCCTATTCACAACATGGTTTTAAATCTTCTTGTTATTAACCCATCATTGAAGGTTTAGGACTTAATACTTCTAGCATCATTTCACATGTTTAAATAAAAATTATACTTGCTATAAGCTATAGTCTCACTCTTCTTACTCTATACTATAGTCGCATTTGAAAAGGTGTCTTTTAATTTATTTAGCATGACTACGAACCTTCTGCAAGCCTGCTAGTTTGTCTAAAGGTTCATATAGGGTACTTCGTGAAACCTTTAGGTTCTGAATCCCTTCTCGAGAAGGTCCCATCACATAACCTTACTCATTCGTTGAGCACACCACAATGATTAGGGAGCTAGACTAGACCCCTCCCATTCTGAGTATGTGAGGTATTTCATCTCCTACATAGCCATTCTATGGGGCACGAGAGGTTGGATTTAGGTGGTTCGGTTTGATACTTGGCACACATTGCTCTTTCATAATAGAATAACAACGTTGGAGTAACTAGGTTTGGATGTGATTTTCCATTCTGAGTGAAAATATGCCCATGCCTTAACTGAATATCGTCCTTACTCAATCAATGACATTAAAGAAAAACAAAGATGAATGTCATGTATTAAATGATTCCAGACTATTTACATTTTTCCTGTAGTGCCTCTGCCTCAGCCTCCTACTCGACGTACATGCCCATTGGGTCCTTGAAACCTTTCCTTGGCCACAAGGTCTGGGTACTTCACGTCATCCCCTTTCATTACTTTTAGGATAGGTCCTTCCGTAGTTATCACTGCGAGTTTCTTGGTTCATGTGAATTAAAGGTAAGCACCATTGACAGGGTTTCTATTATCTCTCTTCTCTTTCATGTAAGACTCAGGTGAACTATGGAATTTCTATTTTGTGAGAAAGGAGGATCACCGTCTACTTCTCCATTATACCAGGTGAGCTTACTCGCACCCACCATCCACACCTGCCTACTAAAGTTTGTTTAGGTGACTGGTGACTAAAATATTTTGTTGACTCTTTGGTTGTTCTCAGTATTCTTGAGGCTTGGAAATAGGGTTATCTAGACTCATATTGAGTGTTTACCAAGATTTGGGTAGATTTGTGAGAGTGTAGTTCCTGGTGGTAAAAACCCTTGCTATTTCCCGAGTTGTTTGCTTTGACTACTAGTTAACGGGACTAGCTTACAGAATAATTACAATAGCATCGGTAAACAGAACGAATAAGGACCTTTATTCTTGACCCCTCTTCTTGCATGAGGCAGGAGTAATACAGTAGGTGAGAGAGTCCTTTTAATTGGGTTTGTCATTTGTTTTCTGGGAAGAAAGGCTTCAAACATTTTTTCACCATACCTACTAACATGCTTAGGAAAAACCCTTGCCTGAGGGGTATCTTCTCGTATGGTAACTCTGAAATGTTTCCTATCCTGCATTGAGCATTTTAAATACAAAACTAGGATTTTCTTCGAAACCCATTACTCTATGGATCTTGTCATGACTCCCATTGAGATTATGTCTCTGTACTATTTTGTTTCTAAACCATTTTATGTCCCGCGTGTCTACATAATACATACCCCTAAGTAAGGTGGAACCTATATGTGTACTCGGCTTTGATGATGAAAGTAATATAGTCATTTTTGTATTACATAATACAGCCTGCGACTACATGGAGGCATTCATTTTTCTTTCCATCATATTATTGCTATATGTAGGTGTAATTTTCAAGCATAGTGTTGTGTATAATTTGTAAGAACGTTTTCTTCCACCAAATGATATTTGAAT
>SNQJ01S0001382.1:332615-347596 GCA_010110895.2 Picea sitchensis
TTTGAATGTGAAAAGGGGCTCTTTAGGGCACAATTAGGTCTTTGACCAGCCCACCATGAGGATTGAGCTCGGATTTGGTGTCAAATCGACTTGGGAGCCGATCCATTAGTGGTTGGGAAGCTGACCAGTTTCAATAAATGCGTTGTTTAGCAGGCGCGCGGGTTTTTCGCCAAACAGCCACGCCTTGTGCACATATGCGCGCCTTGTACGAAGTTGTTACGCGCATACTCACGCGCGCCCAGAGGATGTAAAGCGCCTTGCAATTTTTTGGCCATTTTGTATATTTTTTACCCTTTTGCTGTGTTGTGGAATTAACCTTGTGCCATGAATGACTTCTTTTCTGTTTTGATGATGCAGAGTTCTTGTCGCCACGTGCGGACGAAATTTCAGTGATAACATGCATCATCCTGAGCTGCCATAATTCACACAAAATAGAAGGGTTTTTTGTTTGTAACAAAAAGGTTTATTAGTTTTTCTTAAATCGAATATATATAAAGCAATTACAATGGCCTTGTTCAGGTCCAGTGTTGTAACCTTTTCTTTGATACCATATGTAATGTTCCCCAAAATCCCCATAAAAAAAAAATTCTTTCTATTTTGATTTTATAGTTTCTCATTCATCATTCTCTACTCTGTTTATTGTTCATCAATGTGCCTATAATATCACCCATATTGAAGATTTATGGTGTATTTATAAGGATTTAATGGTTGGCTATTTCATCCCTATTCAGAACATGGTTTTAAATCTTCTTGCTATTAATCCATCGTTGAAGGTTTAGGACTTCAAACTTCTAGCATCATTTCACATGTTTAAATAAAAATTATACTTTTTATAAGCTATAGTCGCACTCTTTTTACTCTATACTATAGTCACACTTGAAAAGGTGTCTTTTAATTTATTTAGCATGACTACAAACCTTGTGCAAGCCTGCTAGTTTGTCTAAAGGTTCATATAGGGTACTTCATGAAAGCTTTAGGTTCTGAATCCCTTCTTGAGAAGGTCCCATCACATAACCTTACTCATTCGTTGAGCACACCACAATGATTAGGGAGCTAGACTAGACTCTTCCCATTCCGAGTATGTGAGGTGTTTGGTCTCATGCGTAGCCATTGTATGGGGCAAAAGAGGTTGGAGTTAGGTGGTTTGGTTTGATACTTGGCACATATTTCTCTTTCGTAATAGAATAACAAGGTTGGAGTAACTAGGTTTGGATTTGATTTTCCATTCCGAGTGAAAATAGGCCCATGCCTTAACTGAATATCATCCTTAGTCAATCAATGGCATTAAGGAAATGTAGAGATGATTGTCATGTATTAAATGAGTCCAGACTGCTATATTTACATTGTTCCTGTAGTGCCTTTGCCTTGGCCTCCTACTCGACGTACATGCCCATTGGGTCCTTGACACGTAGCCCTAGCCACATGGTTTGGGTACTTCGCGTCATCCCCTTTCATTACTTTCGGGATAGGTCCTTCCATAGTTATTGCTGAGAGTTTTCTGATTCATGCGACTTAAAGGTAAGCACCATTGACAGGGTTTCTATTATCTCTCTTCTCTTTCATGTAAGACTTAGGAAAACTATGGAATTTATGTTTTTTGAGCGAGTAGGATCACCGTCTACTTCGCCATTTGTAACGACCCCTTTGTTATGACTACAAGTGAAGCATAAGTGCATTTTTTTTTGTTTTTACGGAAAGAAGGTGACGACGAAAACAGTTTACCTCACCATTGAGGACAAATGTAAGCATGCAGTCCAAGCAACATGCAATTATGACTCAACACACTAGCATAGGAGAAACGGGGCAAAACATGCATTATGACAAGGAGAAATGACTACCTGCCCAACACAACAGGACCACGCCTACAAGTAAAGGGACAACATACCCCTCTCAACACAACGACTTTGACGAAAAAAGACTAGAACCTCAAGGCACGCAAGCCAAACACATGAAGGTGTTCAACCCATGTGCAAAAACAAACTTACAATGCTCGACAACACTCACACGGAAGGCACAAACCTCGGACAAGTTATCCATCACCTCTATACCTTAGGGCGCGTAATGATCCCCTCATCGGGAATCATGTCATCCCCAGGGGATAGACGTGATTATAACTTCAGCGTAACACATCCTACCTGGACAAGGACTCTAGAAAATCCAGCGCCAAGGACCGAAATGACTGACAGGGTGACTACGCTTACGCCCCCCCAAGCAACGGGTAGTCAAGAAGCAATATGACATTATTCCCAAGTGTTTCACAAGCTACTACACAACATCGCCAATGACCAAAATCAATATTTGTTAAGCAAGATGCCTAAGTGTGAAGGAGTGAATTAATATCAGGCTACTATGATCGTAAAAGTTATCAAGGGTGAATTAAAACAAGTGCTTAACAATCAAAAAAGATGACTAACAATTGCATACTGACCTTTAAAATGAGTGAACTAATGATCTACGCTGCTTATGAAATAATCGACTTCGTTGTCTAAATGACAAGTCTACATTAATCAATATCCACACTATATATAATTGTTGTCACACTAATTGATTTAGTCTGAAAGTAATGTGGGCATGTAATTACCACTATTCACTAGACTACATAACAAAGTAGACCCGTTTAATTTAATCACTTCAACATTGCTAACCGGTCTAAATCTACAACACTAACATTATATAATTATATTGACAAGACCAACAAGATTTTTCAGCATTGATGAGTCTCAACCTCATCGCGAGCATGTAATTTACAATATTAACAATATAGCTGAGTCGTTGTTCATTAAACCACCACTGCGGTCTGAATAATGCATGGAATGTTCTCTATTAAAGTAATACAGTCCATTACTATGTCTAAATCTACACATCACATCAACCAGGTTGAAGATACCTTGTCTAACATAAACATACCTATTCCAGCAATGAAAATCAAATAATGAAAATTACAGTCAATAATGAAGATTGCGGTAAATAAACATACATATATCCAACAATTGAATAATGAAAATTTAGGTCAATAATCATACATATTTCCAGCAATTGAATAATGAAAATTTGTGGTATATAATCATACATGTATCCAGCAACTGAATAATGAAAATTGAGGTCAATAATCATGCATATATTCCACAATTGACTAATTGAAATTCCCAGTCAATAAAGGGGGTAAAACACAGTCTTCATCAAGGGTAAAAATGGCCATGCAGCGAAGGTATCAGATAGCAATTTTTTGGCAAAAAGAAGTCCTTCAAGGGAAAATTCGCCATTCAATCGCAGTCTTCACCAAGGGAAATCGCAATGCAATAAGGTTATCAGATAGCAAATCTTTTTAAAGGCAAAATCGTGGTTTTTTTTTAAACAGGCAACACGCAGTCTTTTTTAAGGCGAAAATCATGCTCTTTGAACAACAAAACACAGTCATTCTTTAAGGAAAAAAATTGTGGTATTTAAATAGCAAAACACAGTCTTCTTTATGGAAAAAATCGTGGTCTTTGAATAGAAAAACACTTGATCATTCTTTAAGGAAAAAATTTGTGGTCTTTAAACAAAAAAACACAGTCATTTTTTAAGGAAAAAATTTGTGGTCTTTAAACAGGAAAAAACAGTCATTCTTTAAGGAAAAAATTTGTGGTCTTTAAACAGCAAAACACAGTCATTCTTTAAGGAAAAAAAAAAATCGTGGTCTTTAAACAACAAAACCCAGTCTTCTTTATGGCGAAAATCGTGGTCTTTGAACAACAATCTTAGTCACATTTAATTGGCAAAAATCGTGGGCATTTATAGCAAGCTCTGTCAACTTTTAAAGAAAAAACGTGGGCACTTCAACCGCAATCTCAGACACGTTTTAAATGGCAAAATCGTGGTTTCCCTTTTTTATTTCCCGGCTGCCAATACAATGCACACATGAATAACACAAAAAAAACCTTTTTCCATTTCCAGGATACCAAATATAAAAATGCAGACAGGGAATCAAATCGTTTTTCCATTGCCAGAATACCAATACAACACAGAATAAAAACGTTTTTCCATTCCAGGATACCAATACAAAAATACAGACATGAATTCAATTCATTTATTCCATTGCCAGAATACCAATACATCGCAGACAATAGTAAGAGAAACTCAAGGATCCAATGGGAAAAGTCATTGAAATGATCGCAGGGATTCTATCAGTCAAGGGGCAAAGAAAAACCAACAAGGACACAAGATAATCCATACACAGAGGTCTTTTCTAGATGGCGCAAGTCAAACAATCAGCCAAGGACAATAACAGAGGTAGATGGCTGACAGGAACACCATTTTCTCATCATTTATGCACATAAAAGAAGGGTGTTGAGATCCATAGGTCTATTAACACCAAAGCGATGACCGTAGATCAGGCTCCTGGCCAACTGCTCAGGAAAGAACTGATGATCTAGGGACGAAAGGAAAACACAACCACAATCTTCACAAATCAATACACTACAGGGAAGTCAAGGCATGTCGGGAATCAAAGTCCATGGGAGTCAATCAATTATCGAGCTATAGGCTATGGAAAAATTCAGTCATAAGCTAGAATGATAAGACAATCAATTTACTTACCCAATTAAACATGCAGATCCAAAGCATAAATCCTACTACAATCTACCATGCAAAAATAAGGAAAGCATATCGTTGCCTAATCGCCCGCTTTGAGTTGATGTCTCACGCACTTCGTGCTCCAGCTTGCCAACCGACGAGACTTCACCGGTCAGTCCCAGCTAATGCTAGGGGTACTCTTCTTCCCTCTTAGCCCCCCGAGCCGCAAAGGGGCCACACACACTATCTAGAGATTCAGCTAGCTCCTAGATTGCCTCTCAAGTCAGAGATACCAGTCCTCATCGAGCTGGGTATCCCAACTCCCACAAGCTAAGTCAGTCAAGTAAAGATTTCTGCAGCTTAACGTTATGCAAACAAAAAAGATCCCTCATCATTTTCCTCCCTCCATTATATAGAGTTTCAAAGTCCCTTACTTTCCCAAACCCCATTTTATTTAATGTTTAATAAATTAATTCATAAAAATTCCTCCCTGTACATGTGTCACCCATCCCCCTCAATCCTCCAAAAATTAATTTCTTTAATTAATTAATTACACTTAATCCTCTAAGGGTGCCACTCGCCTCATCTGTTTCCCTTGCATGATGTGCCCTTTAGGATGCACCACATACTCCAAGGGTGCCACTCGCCTCATATGTTTCCCTTGCATCATGTGCCCTTCAGGACACACTATGTGCTCCAAGGGTGCCACTAGCCTCTTGACTGACTTGGTAGACATAAAAAACCCCTAGATTCAATACTCTGCTATGTGAACTTGTGGGAGACTAAGCGCCTATAAGGAATAAGGCCCCTTCCTTATTGCACGCCCCTTAGAATCATCGTGAGTGACTGTTGCAGTCTTCCCTCATGGCATCGTGGGTCCTCTCAAACTAGGTAAACATTAACCTACAGTTCAAGCCACGACATGAGTGCTAGTAGGTTGTGGCAGGGTTTTTGTCCACACCTCTCCCTCAATAATTCTGGTAGTCATGCATGATCCCTCTACTCCACATGTGAGTCTGGTTAGCAAGCTATCATCAACCTGCATCATCAACAAATCATGTCAGAAATATATCCATATCATATCATCTAATCAGGGGCACTAATATCACAAATAAAAAAATCAAACCCCAATGGTTCACTCCCTGACTTGATCTAGAGTCCAAGGGTTTCCATCGATGCCTCTGCATCCTCGAGGTCCAAAATCATGCACACTCAAGAAAATTGAGTCAATAGCACCTGTCTATGTCAATGCAACATAATAACATGTCATAAATTCATGATGCCTCATAATCATGATCAAATGTTTAATAGCATAATAATCTGGATGGATTGTGAGCAAGTGTCCTGAAAGAATAATTTCGTTCAAGGTGAGCAAGAGTGGGATGTTACACCATTATACCAAGTAATTTTACTCACACCCACCATCCACACTTGCGTACTAAAGTTTGTTTAGGTGACTGCTAACTAAAATATTTTGTTGACTCTTTGGTTGTTCTCGGTATTCTTGAGGTTTGGAAATAGGGTTATCCAGACTCAAACTAAGTGTTTACCAAGCTTTCGACGGATTAGTGAGAGTGTAGTTCCTAGTGGGAAAAACCCTTGTTATTTCTTTATTTCTATGCTTCGAATACTAGTTAAATGGATTGGTTTAAAGAATAATTTCATTAGCATCGGTAAACAGAATGAATAAGGCCCTTTATTCTTGACTCCTCTTCTTACATGAGGCAGGAGTGATATAGTAGGTGAGATAGTTCTTTTAATCGGGTTTGTCATTTGTTTTCCGGGAATAAAGGCTTCAAACATTTTGTCACCATACCTATTAACATACTTAGGAAAAACCCTGGCCTAAGGGGTATCTTCTCGGATGGTAACTCTGAAATGTTTCCTATCCCGCATTGAGAATTTTAAATACGAAACTAGGCTTTT
Source organism: Picea sitchensis (assembly GCA_010110895.2). Classification (NCBI taxonomy): domain Eukaryota; kingdom Viridiplantae; phylum Streptophyta; class Pinopsida; order Pinales; family Pinaceae; genus Picea; species Picea sitchensis. The sequence continues at coordinate 339,096 of SNQJ01S0001382.1, forward strand.
CTTTGAAACCCATTACTCTGTGGATCTTGTTGCGACTCCCATTGAAATTTTGTCTCTATACTATTTTTTTTCTAGACCCTTTTATGTCCTACATGTCTACATAATACATACCCTAAGTAAGGTGGAACCTATATGCGTACTCGTCTTTGATGAGGAAGGTAATACAATCATTTGTGTATTACATAATACAACCTGCAACTACACGAAGGAATTTGTTTTTCTTTCCATCATATTATTGCTATCTGTAGGTGTAATTTTCAAGCATAGTGTTTTGTATAAATTGTAAGAACGTTTTCTTCTGCTAAATGATATTCGAATAGTGTATATATATATATATATATATATATTGTTAAAATGTTGCATGATGCAATGCGACCTCTCGTCGGCCTGGTTATGAAATCTCTGCACTGACTGTTGTATTGTCATTACTTTCTACACTTTGAATTTTGGAAAGTTTAAGTTCGACAATTAGATATAGTATCGGTTCAGTGTGTAGGATTTATAGTGGGACTTCTTGCATCATGACTTATGTCGTCTATAAGTTAAAGTAAGACTATCCCTATCAATTATTTCAATTTATTTAGATTCGTTGATTGTTGTAGAAAGAAGGTTTTCCACTGATTAGTTTTGTTCTTTTCAATATTGGATATAATTCACTAATGATGGGCCATTTTTATGCAAGGGTACCCATGAGGGAGTTACTGCACCACTCTCCCTTAGCTCATACATCCAACCAGTCAACAAGTCGCGGGGAACGAATATGACCGTGGCTGCCAAAAGATAAGTGTCTCTCTCGAATATTTTGTTTGTTTAACAAAACATAAATCCTTTTAATGTTTCATTATCTTTCATCCATGTACATATTTATAATAATTATAGGGTATACTTTTGCAGGACTTCAGTCTATGCAAGTTTTAGATAACTGCCCATGTTCTTGGCACAAAAGGTATTCAGGTTCCAAGCCCATATCCTCTCATTTTTAACTCTATAGGTGCTAGGAAAATGGGCTCGTGGCTCCATCCAATTTTTCATTTTCAATTAGTTTTGTTCCACCCTTAGTATTGTTAGGATGAAGTGTAAACCCTCTTGCATAAATATTCGTGTTCGTTTTTAGTTTGGTCAAACTATGTAATGATTTTCTTTGTATCGAGCTATAGTCCCTGTCAAATGTACTTGGGAGGATATGGTAAATCATAGTGAGTTTGTCTCTTTATTATTGAGCACCAATTACTGTTAAAAACAAATATTACATCCAAGTCATTTTGACTTATGTGTCCTCAATTTGAATGTTTTGGTACTAATGTATTTACCATAAATTAGCTATGGTAAGAGAGTTATTGGTACTCCTTCATTTTTTGTATTCGATTTATAGTGATAAGAAATGAGTTGTTGTCGTGCCTAAGGCTAGGAAAATCCAACTCGTATCGTACCTACGAATGCATTAAAATTCCATCTTCTCTATTTCAGAATAAATTTATTGATCCTACATCCAGCATTTCATTTATATAGTTGTATTTACATGTCTTTCAGAATAGTCTGAAATTTACATAATATAGGAACATATCCAATATTTATACATTTTGGTATAGGTATGTGTTAGAATATAGAAGATTGTGTGCTTGTTTTACCATTGACGATACCCTCATCACCCAACCATAGGCCGAAGCCACCCTCTGAGCACCTTAACCTTGACTGGTAATTACTGAGGAAGAAAACCCTAGGCTAGATAGCCAAACAAGGTGTAGCGCATCTTCCTCCAAGGATAGCACACCAACAATAGATGATCAGATAGTCCAAATCCTAGCGAAGAGATAGTCCAAGCCAATACTGAAAACTAGCTACTGCTGCAGCTGGACCTACAACCCTCCTCCACATGTGCGCACTAAACTACGAACTGCAGTGCGCACCAACTTCTCTCTGCAATTCTGAGATGTGTCAAATGAGAACTAGCGCCCTGTATTTATAGTGGTTCTGCGAGATTTGTTGGGGCCAACTTCTCCTTCTGGATATGTGTTTGTTCAGTATATTATTATTATTTCTGGTCGACTTCTTCTCTTGGAGGCTAATAACCTAATATAAATTATCTTTTTGAGCTGACAAGACTTCTAGGGTTATTAGCCAACTCATTAGGGTTTCTCTTGCTTCTTGGAGTCTTCTATTCTCGTCACATTCACATGTGGAGGTAAATACCTCCCACAGTTACCATAATATTAATAGTATGCAACCTCTATTTTCTTCTGTAATGTCTACACAGATCGCCAATAGTAATTAGACCTATATGTTTTATATGAATATAATTATACCGTGAAATAGATACTGTTGCACACTAGTTTTAATTCAATTCTATGCGGAAAAGAAGGTATTGAACCAGTAGTTATGAACCTAAGATTTACTTGCAGAAATATAAACTCAGTTCCAAAGGCATTTATACATAGGCAGTCTTGAAAAAGGAATTTTGATGCTTTGGTAGTTTATTCTACAATTACTTTCGCATAGTAGAAATCTAGTTTAAAGAAATGATTGTTTCCAGAATCTAACCATGCATAATCTTTCAATCTGTCATAATCTTTAAAAGGTAAGATCTAGAATACATTCAAAATTTAATCCAACCATAAGAGTCACTCATAATTAGATTTATAGGGAATTCTGTTAGTATCTATGGTTCATACACTCGAACAGATTTCACCCAGGTTATTATATCAACTCAGAATTAATAGATGCACTACATCAGTGATTTAATCATTTAACAGAGATGGAAAACATTCCAATTCAAAATTAAAAAATGCACTACATCAAATATATATAAGCATTCAAAGAGAGAAGAATTAATTTAACATATTTGAACCACTCACAGAAAGACAAAGGGAACAACCATGTTCCTCCCAACCATAAAACAGGGCAGCCAAATCACTTGTCATATTCACCCCCTAGCCTAACCATGAATCCATGAGGGTTAAATTGGAACTCCTCCTTAGCAATGTTGTTCAATTTCAGAAAACTTCTTCTTGCCTCACACTCAGCAGGAAGTGTTCATAACAACAAGAGGTAATTCCTTTCCCAACATACTTTGCAACATCCTACCTCCTCTCATATGCTATATATGCAAAAATAATTTTTGCCTAGGTCTTTTCCCTCCCTTGGAAATGTTTGCAGCTTTCCAAATCCCTGATTTTTAGGGGCTTCCAATGGCCAAATCCTTGATTTTCCACTTGTAAAAATCAGCCCAGAGGTATTTCCAACAGGTTCCCCTCTCATGGAGTCATAGTCAGTTAAATTTAACATGGATGTTCCATTTGTCCTTCTGCAATAAATAGAACAATATTATGTTTACATACAAGTTTCATAGTCAAATAGTTAGTTGGGTCAGATCAGGACTCTGCCCAACAGTCATAATAATTAATTACAATTTATCAAATTCGAAATTCGAAATTGCCATAAATGGAAAAAAAATTCCAAATTCAAATTTACTAAAAACAGAGTAGGTTTCCTAACAATTTTTTACTTTTGAAAATACTTTATTTTTTGGGGGGATGTCACATGAGAAGTAATCCTTATGGAGGAATTTCAAAAGATATTTCTAGGAGAAATATTTGTGGAAGAATTATTATGAAAGGAATATGAAAGAGTTCTTTTAAATCAAGTTCAGAAGCATGACAATGGATGAGTATGAGAAGAGATTCTTTGAGTTTTTGAAGCATGTGTTCCCCATAAATGATGTACAGGTAAAAATCCAAAGGTTTCTAAGTGGGTTACCTTCCTTATGAAATGACCAGATACACTAGGATAATCGTAAGACTTTGGAGGAGTACATACAGAGACCAGAGCCAAGGGAGGCAAGTTTTCCAAAAATATTTGAATGACAAGATGAAAGGAAAGAAGGATCAAAGGAAGAAAGGTTTTAGGCCATTATTTTTCAATAAAAAATCACAGGAAGATCAACAAGTTTGGTAAACCTCAAATGAGCCCAAGATGGAAGATTCATTTGGGGAAAGGTCAAGGCAGTAGCTTGTAGAATGTTGGGGATGTGAGGAAAACCAATTATATAGGAACGTCCCTCACAAAGGATAAATAATGAGGACTTTCTATTGGGTTTATCTAGTGTTCTAGATTCCTTAACATTTACTATCAATCCATATAGGTAAACTTCTGAGACATAGACAAAATATGTGCAGAAATAGTCTTCAAATTTCTATGAAATCCTATTAAAATAAAAACTGTAAAATTCCATTCTCACAAACATAAGTTAACATTCTCATTCAACTAGATTATACTTGACTATCATATGTTACAGACTTAGATTACAAGTTTATCACTACTCTTCAAAGTGTTCCTACTTGTAAACACCCACTATTTATCCAACTAAACCTCTGTGATCACTGAGGATATTTCTGGTTATGATTTTTGAATAATAAGAAAATGTGCAAGACATAAAAACTACACACTTAACTAACTATGAATATATTTGATGAAAATTATGTGTATGACATAGAATATGGAAGATTATTCAATCAAATTGACTACTTTTAACATATAGATATGGAACAATTATTCACCATACATAGAGTGATTAATATCTATAAAAATTGTGAGCTAATGAACTATAACAACAGAATAAATGACATAAAAAGAAATGAAGAGAGACAATAAATCTATCCGAATAACATAAAATAAATAATTGTACAGAGTATGTTGGAGAGAGGTGTCCCTTTCTTTTCTAGCATACTTTATGAGGGATCACATAGATTTGAGGGTGTTTAGAACAACAATATGTTCATTAATTCAACATCCTGTCATCATTTACAAACAAGTATTCAACTCCTATATTGAGAATCATCTTACAAACAAATCATACTCATTTTCTACTACAATGTGACACTATGTAACTCCATATAACATTGTCTAACCATGTACAACTAATCTCTTCTCATGCATTTATACAAAAGAGGAATGGGAATGGATTGAGACCAATCTCCTCAAAATATGATCCACCAAGCCATGAATGGATTACAAGTTTTATCTCTTTTGTTTTTAGTGTATATTTGGTTAAAGAGATAGCTCAAATATGGTTACAACCATTAAAATAGACTACTTTTATTTTCTTGTTGGTTGGATTCTCTATTTGGTGTGTTACTTGATAATCGAACGCTACACAAAAATATGGGAAAAATTGTATTGTAAATATGTCCATATCTCTCTCATTATGCCTTTTCTAGGAAATGGACCCTCAGGTCAATTAAATGGGCACATTATGGAAAAACCCCAGGTTCTAAATTTTCGATATTTTCACTTATATGTTGGAAAATGATCCTGTAAAATGACCTATGTTAACCTATGATTCCTATGTATTTCCTGTAATAATTATGTGTCAATTTTATTGTAATAAGTGTCTGTCAATTTTGACTAGCATTGATCATCGGTTTCTCGGTGCCATGGGAAGGGTAAGACAGGTAAATCACAATTTCCTGACATAAATGAAAAACCTCGAAGTGGAAATTCTGAATTTGATGGATCATAACCATGTCAACCTATAATTCAAGTAATAAGTCACGAAACAAATTTAATTCTTATAATGAATGGATTATAGGTAATTGTTTGGAAAAATATATTTAATTATTATTTATAAGAAAAAAATTTATTTTTCTTCCAAAAGACAACTTATTACCTTGTTTGTGCATATTATGCCATTAAGTAGAGATGAAAATAGGAAAAAATAGAAGTTTTTAAGGTAAAAATGGATGTGAATGGGATTGACAAAAAGAATAAAATTAGAACCCAACATCTCCCCCAAACATATGATTTTTCATGTCCTCGTGCAACTGGTTAAATTTCTTCTCATAAACCCAAATGCACATTACATCAATTGTATGTGAGGTAGCCAGATTCTACTCATGTGTAATATCCCAAGCATATTACCAATTTTTGTCCATGGTGCTACTTCTTCAAATTCATTCCAACATTTAGTGTTCCTGTAAAATATTCTAGCACACCAAAACAACATAAAAATAACCTTAAGTCTTATCCACATGTAAAATATTGTTGCACCGGGGTCACCCAATTTCCTGTAACTGATTTCTTGTAGCAGTTTTGTCAATGAGTTATCTTTCAAAATACAAATTGGTTTTCTATGAAATTTGGTGAGGTTGTTGATATCACTACTATGCTTATTCTCACCAAAAATCGCAACAAACAGATGCATAAATTTCAAGAAAAAAGGGAAAATGGATAAAGATGATGGTGGGAAATTTATTAAAAAATATAAACTAGATTTGCTTACAATTTGTTGTGTTTATTCACCATACCTTGATACATTTATTATACAAACTACACAATCAACGAGTTAACACTTTGGGAGATATCAACAAATTAATTTATTCTCTATTTATTGAAAAATGATTGCTACAAAAAAATTCCCGTGTGAAAAAGAAAGTCCACAAAGTGAAATTTTCCTTGTTGATTGGCTTGTTATTTTCATGCCATTCCCATGGTAATCCTATATGTTTCTTCGAACAATTGCTCGAATATTGATTTTCCAATTCTCTTAATTGTTTTCGATGGAATTTCCTCGAATTTTTGTAGTTATTCAAGAACTTTCTATGTTCCTCATTAAAATCTTGATTTTATTCCTCAATTTGTGGTTCAATTACAGTTTCCTTAATTTTTCTATAGCCTCTTGTTCTAGGTCTATTAACCATTTTTGGTAAAATTCCCTCTTCTACCTTTTCCTCTTTTGTTCCTTGTTTTATTTTATGTGTTAGATTTGTTTATATATTTCATAAGAATATGGAAATCTTTCCCTTTTGATTTTATAGGACTTTGGAAATTATTTCTCTTAGATTGCACGAAGCTATGGGAATCTTGTCCCTTATATTGCACAAGACTTTTCTTTGTATTTTTCATATTAATACCCTTCTTGGTTGACTGTACAACTTAACACACTTGTTCATTTTTTCATCACCATTTCCTATAATGTTGGGCTCAGGGTTTACATGATTTCGATCTTTTGTAGGGTTTTCACTAGATGAGTCATTTCCTTAAAAATAACTCCTCCCAGGTCTAGTTTGATTTCTCTAGTTTATGGAATATAATCAATTTAACTAGATCATGTTGACACAAAAACCTATCCTTGTTGGGTGTTTTGTTTTGATATTCCATAGCCATTTTCATGAGAATTTTCAATATAAAATAAGGCATATTGATCTGCTAACTTTTATCCTCAAAATGCTACAAAAATTTAATATGGTAAATAAAGATTATATTGTACCTCCACTCATAGGTCAAGTACTTCTAGATGAACAAAAACACATATTTCCAAGGTTCATATAACCAGGTTCTTGTAATTCCCTTAGTCTAGTTTAGTTTATGATACGATTTTTTCAAAAACATTGTCCACCATTCTCCTTCTAGTATCTTGTTTTCAAACCGAATTTCAGCTTTCCTCTCCAAATGTGTGATGGTTGTAACGACCCCTTCGTTACGTCTACGAATAGCAAAGTACAATAGGAAAATTTTACTTTTTCTTTTCATTTTAAAAATAAGATATTAACAACATCACCTAATGCACTAAGGTGACACATGATCAAAATATAAACAACTCTACATATCATTGCGGAACGAGATGTCAAAATATAATGCCCAACAATCTCATGATACTATCACTAATAACAATGACTTGCCGGATATAAAACGCTTTTTACCTTACCAAATAAAAAAAATCATACCTTGGCCACACGCCCGCTTCGGAGACGACCCTCGTGCTGTGCCGCTCCCCTCGCTCCGTGCCGCTTCTGCTTGCCGACCAAAGAAAGCTCACCGGTACCTCCCAGCCAAACGCTAGNGTCTCTTTGTTGAAAAACTATTTTCATGACCCTACTCATATGATTGATTGGAACTTGGTGCAGGTGGAACCCGAAGGCGAGTTCCAGGTGGAACCCCTGTGCATTCTGGACCGGAAATAAATAACACTTAGGAACAGATCCGTCGCTCAGGTAAAGGTGCAATGGAAGCACTTTAATCCTGAGGAGGCCACTTGGGAGTTGGAGGGAAATTTGCATAAATCTAATCCAATCCTGTTCCAAGAAAGGAACGAACACTAAGGACAATGTTTTATTGAGGGGTTAAAGGATGTGACATCCCAAAAATAAAGTATTTTTGAAATTTAAAATTCGTTGGAAATTATTCCGTTTTTAGTAAATTCGAATTTGGAAAATTGTTGCTATTTATGGCACTTTCGAATTTTGAATTTGATAATTGTAATTAAATTATTATGACTGTTGGGAAGAGGCCTTATTTGACCCAACTAACTATTTGACTTGACACTTGTATGGAAACATAATATTTTATATTGATTGTGTTGAAAAGTCAACAAGAAACATGTGTCTAATTTACTTTTCCCTTAAATAAATTGGACAATAAATATTAATCTATTATTTCATTCATAACTGAGTGAGTTGGATTTGTAACAGAATTATAAATGTAGTTAAGTGAGTTAAGATCAGTTGTAC
>SNQJ01S0001383.1:8942-23950 GCA_010110895.2 Picea sitchensis
CCATCTCTCTTCTTTTTCACTCTATTTTCCCCTCCCTCTTTGTCTCTCTCATACATTTACCCCTCTCTCCACCTCACTCTCTCTTTCTCTCTCCCTGTTTCTGTCCTTCCCAATCCCTCTCTCTCTCACTCACTCTCTCCCCTTCTCTCACTCTCCCTCTCTCTCCCCACTTTTCTACTCTCTTTACCCTCTCTTCCCTCCATCTATTTCTCTCACTTCTCCCTCTCTCTCCCCCCTCCAACTATATCTCCTTCTTTCTTTCTCTCCCTCTACCCCTCTCTCCCTTCATACTTTTATATGCCAATTTCTCTCTCCCACCTATCTCTCTCTGATTTCTCTCACTATGAATCTCACACTCTCTCTCTTCACCCCCCCTATCACTCTCTCATTCCCCCCTCTGGCACTATTTTGTGCCCCCAAAACAACCTCTCAATTTTCTTGTCCTAGCCTCTATCCAAGACAAGAAATTGGCCCCCCATTTAATTCTTCCAATCAGAACCCTCTCACACACACTCTCTCTCTCATGCAAATAGTTATTCCCAAGTTCTTCTTGCCCTACCTCACTTTACTACTTTTGGTTACTCCTCAAATCACTTATACCTGATGATCTACACTTCAGTGAGTCCCCTCTTCCTGCGCTGATACATAGAGTTCAGACGTGCACATCCTTATTCCACCTTTCCATTGACATGTCATTTTTTTTTCATCAATTCATCGTCCACCTCCCTTTGAATTTAGCTAACACACTATCACGCTTCTACAAAACCTCATTGACACACATATTCATATTCAATGAAGTTTGTTTGATAAATTACGTCTCACCAATATTGGTCACATGATTATCTTCATAGTGCACACTCCTTTCACCAATTGACTACCTTCTACTCACACCATTGCATCATATTTTGTCAGCATCCCTACCTTTCACTTCATTACATTTCTTACTAGCAAGGCTTTCCTCTTCATCCCTGACGCAATTCCTATCAATAATTTTCCATCTCATGTCCTTGATATGTCAACAGAAGGACGTTGACCCCTCATCATCGTTAATCACATCAAATATGGTCTTCTCCCTTTCACCAACACTGACTAGATCAACGTGGCTCACTTTCGCCTTGAGGCTTATCTCGTCCCCATCCCAGCTTAGATTCCTTCTTGTTGAGTTCATCAGTCAATCTCCTTACAATTATTAATTAATAAAATATCCACACCTATATAAAAAATTGGTCATTGATTTCTTATCTCGCCTGATCCACTCTATACCACATTCATAATCAAGTTTTTCAAGTGTCGCCAATAGCTCGTATGCACGTACCGCATCATCTTTGATTTGAGCCTCTTGATTTTATGGCTAACCATGAGCATGAAAGTGTTTTATGTTATAATATTGGTTGACTAAAGAATATATAGGTCTTTTGTTGGCTCTAAAATGCATCTCGATAAAAAATTGGTTCTCCCAACTCCTACACAGTGCCATGCACACAGAATGTCGGTTGGTTGTTTTGATGGATTTATATTTATATTCCCCTGACATATTACCTTAGTTTCAATGAATTATCTAAGATCCTAGATATCAGATATGACTCAGGAACTAATAGAACTGGATTTGGGCGAAGCAATGCTAGGAATGGGGCACATACTTCCATTGAAAACACCTTTGAGAACAAATTTAGGGTTTTATTCAAAGTGTATTTCTCACCACCAAAATAGGCCTACTGCGTATATTATGCAATTATGATGTCAATGCAACTGATGGAATCAAAATATGAGGTCCCAAAGTGCCAAAATGATCATCTAGGATTTCCCGCCAAGAAATCCTTGATAGTCATGGCCATAATTAGAAATGTATCCACTCAAATGATGGAACAACATGTTAAGTTATCTTGATAGTAGCGTTTCTTTGTTTTCTCTACGTTGCAAAAAATGACACCTCAATCGGGCATTGTATGAGGAAGTTACGATATTTTGAACTCGGGCTCTCATTGTCCTATCCAATTTTTCTTTCCCTAGAAGGAGAAGTTCCCTTTGAATCCTCCAAAGAAATTCATAAGATTCCTTTCCTCTCCTCTGATACATATCAGACGATTTAGTTCAAAATTCTATGATACATATCGAGGGAGTTAGTTCAAAATCCTTTGAACAGTTTGGAGGAGTTAGTTCAAACTCCTCCGAACATGTTAGAGGATTTTGTTTGGACTCCTTCGAACAGGTTGGAGGAGTTAGTTCAAACCCCTATGAAAAATTCATAGGATTTAGTTGAAACCCCTCTGAACAGGTCAGAGGAGTTAGTTCAAACTCCTCTAAATAGGTCTGAGGCGTTACTTCAATCTCCTCCAAACATAATATAATTTTCTCTCATAAATCAACCATAACTTTTGACTCAAGTGTCCAGATATCACCTTATTTATACCATTGGAAAGGCATTTTCAAGCTATAAAAAATTACAGTTATGTGATTTGAGAAATTCCTAATGCATGGTACACTTATTCTAGGTCTGAGGAGTTATTACTAACTCCTCTAAGCAAATTGAATGAGTTAGTACTAACTTTTCTTAAACATGAAAAACCACCTTTCATAAAATGGTCGTAACATTTGACTTGGGTATTCGTTTTACACATTATTTATACCATTGGAAAGGTCTCTTCAAGATATACAACTTCCTAGTTATATTATTTGAAAAATTACTAACCTATAATATACATACTTTTTTATTAATAACTGACAACTTGTTGATAGCCTCGAAGAACACCATAACTCAACCGCGAGAAGAGGAACCATGAATCTAAATGAGGGATGTTTATAAATGATACTTCAATTATATTATGCCCCATTCATTCACATTCAAAGGATTATTCTTGATAGTTTATTTGGATTTACTCTCATCTTTTGTATGTTGAATTTTTTCAGGTATCGAGTGAAGGAGGATTGTGTTGAACATTCTCACAATGAAATCTACAACTAAAGATAATGAAGGAGCAATAACGAAAGATGTAGAAGTAATGGAGGAGCAACAAAGAAAATATCAAGAAAATTTATGAAGCAGGGATATAGAAACTCCATGAAGATTGACTTTCAAACTCATGACGACGAAGATTAACCCATACCCAAATCTAGTCTTCATGATGCACAAGAAACATACGGCTGAAATCCATGATGACCCACTAGTGCTAGGAGACAAATTTGAAATGTAATTGTTGTCCTTGTTACTCATCATTAAAAAGAGGATGAGGATAAATTTTGGAAGACAAAATTTCATCGAGGGAGACAAAATGACAAAGGTCTTATTGAACCTCAATAAATACTAGAATAGAACCCAAAGAAAATGGATTTTATCTCTTCAAACATTGTACACCTATGAACTTTTTTGGGAATACAATGTCAACTAAAATTGGAGATTTATCCTAAGAGTTTTCAGGTACTATTGTTGAAACTGTTAATATGGAGAAGTCCTCATGGACAAATTTTGACTGAGAGAAGGACTTGCATGTGTTGTTTTTTTTCTATGAACTATTTCAACAAGAATGTTTGTTGATCACATGGGTTGTAAGATCATGTTTGTTTATGGATTATTCTGATGCAATATATGTCTTCTTGTAGTTTTTTCATTCTTTCTTATATTACATGTCTTGAGTGAACGAACTAATAATGTATGTGATATAGTGTCTTAGAATGCTCTGGTTATATATTCATGTGCATGTGTTATCAGACTTTATTTATTCATTTAAGCTATCTAAGTGAAGCTATTGATAGAGATAGTTTCATTCGATATATCATTCACTTATGTTAATTCACTCCTAGCTATGATACGTTAGATTATAATTAGATTAGGCCTTCATTTAGATAGTCTTCATCTACATCTTTTGTTTGAAAAAGCACCCATCACTCACGCTCATTGGTGGACCGGGCAATAATCGGTAGAACCAAACCAACAATGGTTACTGGGCCAAAATCTAGATGGGTTCCCTATTCCAAACAGTGAGAGGTATAATTGAGACTTCTTACCAGGGAGAACCCCTTACTATTATCAGGATAATTTGGACCCATCAATAGAATTGGCACTAAAAGGAGGGTCATATGGCAATCCTTCCCATGTGGAGTCATTTCATTTAGCTCTTAACTAGACCATGGATCCTCTCCAAACCTCTGTATACGATGAACTTTTAAGTCTTCCAAGACCCATCAAGGCCATCTCAATAAAGACAATAAGTATCATGTCAAATCCCAAATGTGATGGTGAAGGGCATGTCTCTGCATTCACGCACCTCAAATGATTTGAAATCTCTCAATAAAATCTTAAGATTATATACGAAAATGAAACATGTCGATTGTTCATACTCACATTCGAAGGGAGAATTAAATCTTGTTTTAATACATTGCTAGAAAAATCAATCCATAGATAGAAATAATTCATGGAAATGTTTATTACTGCTCATGTAAATTATGTTTGTGACGAACTAGTTGATGAAATAGTAGAAATCCATAGGCTATGGAATGAATATGAGAATGATTTATTTCAAAGAGTCATGCAGATTTACTATAGATTTCCTTAAAGTGATGAACCCTCATGAAAATAAATATTTGATTGGTTTTCATATCTCGTCCCTATTTATGAGGAATGTGATATGAACAATTAAGCCATATCCTATTCACAAAATTCATAACTTACCATAAGAGATATAGGGGGAATAATATTAAACCAACACTCTAGCACAACTACATGGGAATCTTTATCAGTAATCCTAGACCTCGTATCCCCAAAGTTGAACCATGTAATGATCCCCCTTTCAAAAATCATGATCATATTCTGGTCTGTGATGAATCTCTTATCGAGGAAATCCCATCATCTTTATAATTTTAATATCTACATGAACTATATAAAAATATGTTCAATTATTTTCATCCACATGAGAAGCCATATTTTTATTATGTAATACACTCTTCACATAACACTTTTGGTAGTGAAATGTTGAATGATATACTAGATCAGGAAGAGTTCCTAGCCTTGATCTATCAAACACTCATTTTGAATGACACTTCATCTGGGATGTATCACTTTGAAACCCCTTCACAATATCTATTTTAGGAACATGTTTAATCACAATTTAATCATAATGATCCTATTTTCATTGACTACATTTATGTTCCAGAATTGAGTGTGGGTTCGAAATTATCATTCATTGATCCTTCACAATCTGAGATCTCTGACCTTGATTCACATATGCTAATCAATGCAAATCTAAAATATGCAGAGAACGATGATTTTTTTGATATTCATGAAGAAATTATAGCAAATGAACAACCCATCACCATGCAAGGAATAAGAAACATTCAGTTAATCCAGGAAATTCTATTGCCTCAACCTGCCCTAGAATTACTTGTTATTCCTCATGGGCAAATCCACCAATCGTCCTTGAATGCTATTTCAATGCTCCAACACTCCTCACATGATTTCATTGATTTCATAGGAGAGGATTTGGATCTATCCTTAACTCAATGTTTCCCTCGTATAATCCACCATTATCTCTCCTCTCATCTTGCAAAGTACATGAAATTTGAACCCAAGGAGATCTACATCGACAATGAGACACTCCAATTTCAATCGATGATTATATCAAGTTCTTTTTGTCTTAATTCCACCCCTGGGATGAGAAACACCACCCACTCTAAGACTACCTTATAAATTACATTGCATGCAATTTTCATTCATGAGACTCATCAAGTATGTATCTCATTGTTGATTTCCTTCCAACAATCATATAGTGATCTATTTAAACTTTATGACACAGTTGAATCTTGGTTGGAGGAATCCTACATGTCTGCATGTATCACGAATCATAATAGTGCCAAATTCAATTTTTTGAGTGGAGTCTCACATGAATCAATTCTTCCAATATTGCATTCCTCTCTACTCCATTCTCTCCAATTGGCCTTCAAACAATACGCGATCATAGGTTTGGAGTTTCTTAATTGGCTGCACTAGAACTATGCTTACACCTAGCCTTATTTAGGCTAGTATAGGTTAGGTTAGGAATATGATTATCATAATGTTTTTTCTTATTTTATGCTTTCATAACTTATATGTTGATGCATTTTTTGGTTTTAGCATAGATTTGGTTTTGTTTTGACTGCTTCAATAAATATCACTTGTTGCGATTAGTCTAGTTTGTTGTTCAAGTCACTTTTAATAAAAGATTTATTTTTTTCATTCAATTATTTTCATTTTCATCTAACTAAGTTTTTCTTAATATTGGTTTTCCTCCATACTCATGAGGAAATCACATGTAGGAATTCTCCAAGAAATTCAAGTACAAAATTCACTTGTCTCAACAACATTTACCCTGACATTGATAGTTGGGCAGTCAGTTACCCCAAAATGTTGAAGAATATTTGTTTGGGAATGTTTTATATTTTTGCCAAGATGGAGATTGGATTTAAGAAATTACATCGGTTATTCACAAAATTTCTAAGGATTGTGTATATTAAACATAATTGTTGAAGTAATTGTGACTCCTTGATAGGATACATTCTTATCCTCGAGGAGCAGGTCATTAAGTGTTTGTTTCCCTCTGATAATTCAATCACAATGATCTTTGATCTCACTGATACTGATCAAGAAAAGGTCTCTCAAGAACACTTTTTCTAAGGAATAATGGGTGATTGTTAATGCTATAGTTATTTGTTTCCCCAAAGGAGAAATTTTGATATACAAACCAACATTAAAGATCAAGTATACTCTGTCTCCTAACAACTAGAATGCGTGATTCTCATGGAGAAATATCAAATACCCAGATAAATTTTGATTGTTGTTTTTATATTATCACGGTGAGTATTTTTTATAAATATTTTTCGAAGTTGATCATGGAAATATATATTCAGTTGAATAGAAAGACAATATTTAAAGAAGACATGCATCTTAAGAAGGTTGGAACTGATCATGAAACATAATAATTGTGGTTGAATAATCATATTATTAAGTAACATCAATTCTAGAGGTTTAAAAAGTGGAAAGGAATAAAAATTATCGCAAGGCCAAATCAAGGAAATATGATAGACAACAAAGTGGAATTATGATTAACCCTTTCCCCCTGAAGCATAAGACTGAAAAATTGAACTATAAGCCTTTAGAAAATCATAATGAGAGGTGTAATTATCAGCTAGCACTGGCACTGAAACCTATATGAATAAATTAATACATGTATAAGATTTCACATGGATTAGTTGTTTCAAGAAACTACAAATTTCTAGCTGGTGAGAATGTGTGAATATCATCTAAGTTGTTGGAAACACTCAATCTATAATTTATTTATCATTCAACCGCATTTCCTAATTACATAATATTGATTTTCATTCATCTAAAAGGATTTATTTTTAAGTTGCAGCAATAAATTGGACCTACTTCATCTCTAACCATGAATATGTCATCTCTCTTAATTCAACACTTTTCTTCCCATTCTTTTATCGTCATATTTTCATGTCAAAGAAGTTAATTTCTTCAATTATGTTGTCTTATGACCACTGATTATATTTCATGAAATACAAACCTCTCACCTCCATTTGTCTTTTCATAGGAAGTTCCTTCACATTGGAAGCAGACACAAATCATCTTACGTCTCTTTCCTAGTTCATGAGCGGAATAGGGGGTCTCTATTTGAAAATGAATCAGAACTATTTGTCGATGTTGTGACAATATTTAAACCATCACTGAGAATAGTGGTTAATTAACAATCATCATTTCATATTGGCTGGCAAGAAGATCCTATGTAATGGAGGAACCATCCACACACTAAGTAGTTGCTCACATGAAAGGTGAAGTGTCAAAGTATAAAAGGATAAAAACCAAAAAACAATATCTCTATGTAGCTAGGTGTAGAAAATATACAAATAAATCTCAAAAGATGGCGGTCATCCCCTATCAAGATAAAAATTCCATCACTTTTCCCATCCACTGAATGCTAAGAATGCACTAAATAAGTTAGGAAGGAATGGAAAGGAAAGTTTGACCAGACTAGGGGACATGCAAATATCTCTGTCGAAACTATGGATTATCCCTGGAAGAAGAGAAAGGTCTCTGACATTGTTGTGAATCCATCGGGGCTATGGACACTCGAGGGAAGTGGAGCACCACCTACGAGATATCTATATACACACCTGGTGAAAAATATTTATTTATCCCAAACCTGTATCAACCCCAAGATGGAGATACCAACCCATATCATCGACACAGTTTAAGGAAATAAACTTCATCATCATTCATCCTCCATCTACATTAGACGATATCTACTAGATGATATGCAAGAATCAACAATGATCCCACCATGATGGAATCATTTAGGTAATTGTTATGTATTATTCCCATAATTTTTTGAACTTAAATTAGATTTTATGAACCTCTATATTTTATGCTTGTCTGTTAGAAAAGACTAGCAGATATTATGGATTCACCTAGTGTGTCACCATTTGTTGTTCCCCCACAATAGCCTCCCAATTTTCATGTCTTATCTTCTATCCAAGAACAGAAATTGGGCCCCCCTTTAATTCTTCCAATTGGAACCCTCACACTCTCTCACTCATGAAAATAGCTACACCCAAGTTCTCCTCACCCTACATCACTTTACCACTTCCAGTTAATCCTTTGATCACTTATACCTGATGATCCACACTTCAGTGAGTCCCCTCTTCCTGTGATGATACATAGCATTCTAATGCATGAATCCTTATTCCACCTTTCCATTGACGCCCCATTTTTTTTCATCAATTCATCGTCCACCTCCCTTTGAACTTGGCTAACACGGTATCACACTTCTTCCAAACCTCACTGACGCACATAGTCATCTTCAATTAAGTTCATATGATCAATTACATTTCACCTATATTGGTCACATGATTATATTCATTGTGCATGCTCCTTTCATCAATTGACTTCCTTCCACTCACAATGTTGCATCAAATTTTGGCAGCATCCCTACCTTTAGCTTCATTACATTTCTTATCGACAAGGTTTTCCTCCATGTCCCTAACACACTTCCTATTGATAAGTTTCCCTCTCCTATCCTCAATATTTCATTCGAAGGATTTTGAATCCTCATCATTGCTAATGGCATCAAAGATGATATTCTCCCTCTCACCAACACTAACTAGCTCAACATGGCTCACTTTCTCCTTGAGGCTTATCTCGTCCCCCTCCTAACTCGGATCCCTTATTGTTTCATTCATTAGTCAATATCCTTAGAATTATCAATGACTAAAATATCCACACCTATATAAACAATTGTTCATTGATTTCCTATCTCACATGATCCACTCTAGACCACATTCATAATCAAGTTTGTCAAGTGTCGACAATAGCTCATATTGACGTACCACATCATATTTGATTTTCACCTCTTGATTTTATGTCTAACCATGAGCATGAAAGTGTTTTATCTCATCATATGGGTTAATTGAAGGATATATAGGTCTTGTGTTGGCTCTGAAATGCATCTCAACAAAAAATTGGTTCTCCCAGCTCTTACATAGTGCCAAGTGCATTGAATGTCAATTGGTTGTTTTGATGGATTTATATTTCTATTCCCCTAACATATTACCTCAATTCAATGAATTATCTAAGATCCTACATATAACATATGACCCAGGAACTGAAAAAACTAGATTCAGGTGAAGCAATAGCAAGGACAGGGCACATTCTTCCATTTAAAACACCTTTGAGCACAAATTTTGGGTATTATTGAAAGTGTATTTCTCACCACCAAAATATTCCTACTGTATATATTCTTCAATTACTATCTCAATGAAACTGACGGAATAGAAATATGAGGTCCGAAAGTGCCAAAATGATCATCTAGGATTTACCACCAGGGAAGCCTCGATAATCATGGCCATCATTATAAATGGATCCACTCAAATGATGGAAAAACATGTTCAATTATCTTGATCAAATTGTTTCTCTGTGTTCTCTATGTTCCAAAAAATGGCACCTCAATCAGGCATCGTATGAGGAAGTTACAAGATTTTGAACTCAAGCTCTCATTGTCTCTTATAAGTTCAACACTTAGAATTTTTTCCAATTTTTCTTTCCCTGGAAGGAGAAGTTCCCTTTGAATCCTCCAAAGAAATTTAGAATATTTCCCTTCATTTCCTTCGATACATATCGGAGGAGTTAGTTCAAAATGATCTGATACGTATTGGAAGAGTTAGTTCAAACTCCTTCGAATAGGTCAAAGGAGTTAGTTCAAACCCCTTCGAATAGGTTGGAGGATTTAGTTCAAACCCCTCCGAACATGTCAAAGGATTCAGTTCAAACCCCTTCGAATAGGTCAGAGGAGTTAGTTCAAACTCCTCCGAACATGGCAGAGGAGTTAGTGGAAAATCCTTTGAACATAAGAGAGTCATCTCTCATAAATTGACCATAACTTTTAACTCGGGTGTGCATTTTGCACCATCTTTATATCGTTGGAAATTTATTTCCAAGATATAAAAATTTATAGTTATGTGATTTGAGAAACTACTAATGCATTGTACACTTGTTCCAGGTCAGAGGTGTTATTACTAACTCATCCAATCAAATTGGAGGAGTTAGTACTAACTCCTCTAAAACATGAAAAACCACCTTTCATAAAATGGTCATATATTTTGACTCAGGTGTCCATGTTTCGCGTTATTTATACCATTGGAAAGGTGTATTCGTTCTCTACAACATCCTATTTATATGACTTTAGAAATTCTTAACCTATGGTATACTTATTTTTTTATTAATATCTAACACCTTGTTGACAACCTCGAAGAACACCATAACTCCATAGTTTATAAATGATAGTTTATTTGGATTTACTCTCATATTTTGTATGTTGAATATTTTCATGTATCTAGTGATGGTGGATGGTGTTGAACATTATCACAGTGAAATATACAACTAAAGATAATGAAGTATCAATAACGAAATATGTATAAGTAATGGAGGAGCAAAAAAGAAAATAACATGCAAATGTATGAAGCGGGGATATAGAAACTCCATGACGATCGACTTTCAAACTAAGGATGATGAAGATGCCCCCATACCCAAATCTAGTCTTCATGATGTGCAAGAAACATATGGTCGAAATCCATGATGAACCACTAATGCTAGGAGACAAATTCAAAATGAAATTGTTGTCCTTGTTACTCATGATCACAATGAGGATGAGGAAAAACAATGGAAAATGAAAGGTCATCGAGGGATATGAAAAGTTAAAGGTCTTATTAAACTTCAATAAATACTAGAATAGAACCCCAAATAAAATGGATTTTAGATCTTTAAACATTGTACACCTATGAACTACTTCAGAAGTGTCAACTAAATTGGAGAGTTTTTGTAAGGGTTTTCATGTACTATTGTCGAAACTATTAATATGGAGAATCCCCCAAGGCCAATTTTTTACTGAGAGAAGGACTTGCATGTGTTGTTGTCTTGTTGTGAACTATTTCAAGAATAATGTTTGTTGTTGACATGGGTTTTAAGAGCATGTTTCTTTATGGATTATTATGATGCAATATATGTCTTCTTGCAGTTTTGTCATTCTTTCTTATATTACATGTCCTGAGCAAATGAGTTGTTAATGTATGTGATATAGCAACTTAGATTGTTCTAGTTATATATTCATGTGCATTTTTTATCTAAATTTATTTCTTAATTTCAACTATATATGTGAAGGTACTGGTAGAGTTAGTTTCATGCCACAACTCATTCACTTATGTTAATTCTCTCCTATCTCATATAGGTTAGATTAGAATTATATTAGGCATGCATTTAGATAGTCTTAATATATATCTTCTATTTTCAAAACCAACCATCACTCACCCTCATCGATGGACTAGGCCACACCCAGTAGAACCAAACCAATAATGGCTTTTGGGCCAGAATCCAGATGGGTTTCCTATTCCAAATGGTGAGAATTATAATTGGGACTTCTTACCGTGGAGAACCCCTTACATTTTTCGGGAGAATCTAGACCCTTTCAAACACTACATTCCTCTCCCCCTCTTTCCCTCTCCCTCTCTAAATGACTCTTCTCCCCACCCCCCCTTCTCTCTCTCTCTCTCTTTATCTCTTCCTTCCTCTTCCCCTATACCTATCTCAACCTTCCTCCATCCCTCTCTCTCTCTCCCATCCCTCTCTTGATGCAGCAGCATCGCCAACGTCAAGCGAGCGTGGGGCAAGCGCCAACGCATTTTGGACACATGATAAATTGTTTAAAATCTTTTGAAGATGGATGTGCCAACCGTAAATGTAATAGTTAAGGAGAGGCGTACTTATAGATTGTAATCAGACCTTGAGCGACCCGCTCTCATCTGAAGGACTAAGAAGGCATTTATGTTAGTAGGTATCTTTGAATTCTCAAATTAGACAGTTTTAGAAGTGGAGGGAAAACGGATATAGACACCCTCATTGTAGTATTGTATGATAGTGAAGAACATTACCCAGAGAAGAGCATACAGAGCTGGAACAGAGAAACTGTGTTTGAAAAACACCTATGTATAGAGATTTGAGTTAATAGAGGAAGTCTTAATTCAGATTCATGGCGTTGTATTTGTTTTTTGTATGTGTATGCTGAATGGTGTGGTCATTGTTTTACTCTTTCTGTTATACATTTGATTTCTATGCTGTGTATGAATGATTTCAGGGTTATGTTTGAAGTCTGAGAGAGAAAGAGGTAGGAAATGAGTTTCAATTGTTTCTCGGTCTGAGCGAGAGTTCCTACAAGGAGTGCAGTTGAATTGTCCGCAAGGAGTGCATTGACAAAGGGTTCAAAGGTTTTGTCTCTGAAATCTCAGATAGGTTATCTTTTGTTCTCATTTCCTCAAAGGTGTAGTTAGGCACAGGAGCCGTGAAAAGTGTGCACAGGCTGAGTGAAGCTTCAGGGGTTTGTAACCTGAATGACTTGTTGAGAGACTGTTGCTGCAGGGAGTGCGTAGAGTCGAAAGGAGTTCAACACTTGAAAGTGTTCGAAGGTCTGCCGCAAGGAGTGCCAGCAGGAGTTTTTCTGAAAGACTTGAAGTAGTGGAAAACCTCAGAAGGGTTTGAACCTTCGAAGTCATCGAAGGGAAGCAAGAGCTTGAGTTCCTTGAATAATTAAAAGGAGTCACAGTGACATCATGTTGCAGGAGGACAAGTTCCACACAGAGAAATATTTTATTTAAATTTCATGGAGGCTCTCAAGGGAAGAGACGAACAGTTGAAATTCTCCGTAGAGAATTTGCAAAGTCCCGCCAGCCGTCCGATCTGACAGAAAAGCAAGGGGGTTACAACTGTTTCCTTGGTTTCAAGCTCAGAAGATCGTGATCCATCGGTCCTCACTTAGATACCCATCAGTCGTAGTATCTGACAGGAGTTGCACAGGGTTCAAACCCTCACAAGCAGAGAGAAAGTCCTGAAAGGCCTCGGGATATTTGGACTTCGAGAATTGGGATATCGAAAGTCTCGAGGATAGGAGATCGGGAATATCCACAGTGAAAACACTGAAACAGATATGAGCCATCCATCGGTTGGGGACACGTCGTGGAGATTAGGAGCCATCGACACATCGAGATTCCGCATTTCGCGAAACCTAAAGACGAGACGTCTGGAGCATTTGATTTCGCAAAATCGTGAAATGATTGAGGATCGTCCATCATAGGAGGACACGTGGTGAAAATCCTTGAGTTCGGGGAAAATACTGATAGAAAAGTCCATCTGCTTATCGGGGTTCGACGTTTCATGAATCCTGAAGACAAGAAGCACGCACGTTTCAGAAATGCGAAGTCCGAAATCCTGACAAGGTGGAAAGCTCCATTGCGGGGCCAGCTGACGTCATTTCATCATATAGGAGGTTGGGAATCGGAACCTCGGGAGTTCTGAGGGAAAGAACCCATAGGACTTTGATTTCCTGAAATCGTGAAGCGATGAGGACCGTCCATATTGAGGGGATGTGTGGCAAAAATCTAGGGTTTCAGAAGAAATCCTGAAAGGCGAGGTCATTTCGGTATTTCGGGAATCAGTACTTCGGGAGTCGAGAGACCAAGAGGTTGGGCGCTTGAGTCATGAAACCCCAAAAAGGACTGCGGTCATATAAGGGGAGGTCACGGGGACCAAAGGTATGGCCCAGGGGGATAATTGAAGTTAAATTCATTTCAGCAAATCGACATATCGGAGATCAGGGGATCGAGAAGACTGAGGTTCTCGACAACGAGAATCAGAAAACCTCGAAACCCAAAATTTCTATCAGGGAGAGATCAGTCATGTGTAGAAGTCATCACAGGAAAAACGGAAGGACCTGTGGATCGAATTTTTAACAGAGATTCCAGTAAGGAATCGAAAGAGCCACTTCGGCTTGAAGGTGAAATTAGAACGATCCGTTAAGACCGGGAGGTCAGCGCAGAGACTGGCAGAGGCATAGGTCTAGGTTGTGTCATCTCTCCTCCTCTATCTCTCCACCTTCCTCTCTATCCCTTCCTCCCTCATTCCCACCCCATATCTCCCTCTCTCACTCACTCTCTCCCTCTCTCTCTACCCCCCCTCTTTCAATCTCTCACTCTCTCCCTTCTTCCCTTTATCTCTCTCTCCCCCTGTTAAGAACCAAACATCAATATAGCATAGAAAAACCTCAGGAAGAGTACTCAATGCCTTGAAAAAGAGATAATTTCATATAATAAGCCTCTTCGAGGGGGAAACCTCCTTTTACCCCACTTAAATTTTCAAGTACAAGATGATTCAAAATGAAAATGTCTCCTTGGTATATATAGGAGACTAGGACATATAATTACAAATAATGGCCTAAAGCCGACATAAATAAAATAACATTACTAATATAATATGCCCCAATTAAGGGGTCATGAGCCAATATTAGGGCTTAACATGCCCCTCCCCTTGAGACAAGTGTTGTTTGCAATGCTTGAGTAACTCTGGATGCTTCTGTATAAACGACACATCTTCCCAAGTGGAATCTTCAGCTAGTAGTTTCCTCCATTTAATGAGATACTCTGAAATGGATCTATTC
>SNQJ01S0001383.1:31029-42216 GCA_010110895.2 Picea sitchensis
TTTCTCTGCCCAAGTTGGAAACTGAGTTGGATTAGTCATGACCTTCTCCTCATCCTATATATAAGACCTGAAAATATTCTCTAATGGTTGTTCTGAAGTGCTCGAATATGTTTATGATTCCTCCTCATCAGTGACAACAAGCGGTTCCTCGGCAAGGTCTTCTAAAAAATCATGCAGTGATTCTTCTTCAAACTTCACACTTCGAGCTAGAATGAACTTTTTAGTGTGAGAGTCCAACAATATATATCCTTTGACACCTTCAATATATCCAACAAATATTCATTCAACACTTTGAGGCTCCAAATCCTTCCTCTTATCTGTCGGAATGTGAGTCCATGCTCGTGAACCAAAAATACGAAAGTGCGACACTTTTGGTTTCTTACCGGTACAACATTCAAAAGGAGTGGTGCCTTTGAGTGATTTGTGAGGAAATCAGTTCTGAATGTATGCTGAAAAATTAATAGCTTCATCCCATATCTTGGGAGATAATGATTTCGACTATAGCATACAATTTTCCATCTCTTTTAAGGACCGGTTTTTCCTCTTCGCAACACCGTTCTACTGTGGTGTATATGACACTGTGTGTTGTAGTTGTATACTAATTGAAGGTTATGGGAATGGGCCTGTGATGTCACTGTGAATCATCCCAAGAGGTGAAGAATCTCTCTGTGCCTTCCCTTTATCAAACTTTTTCTCTGGATGCTTTCCAAGAATGCATCCTTGACATACATCGCTTGTGAATTTAATAGCTGGCAATCCTTCTACCATGTTTTCCTTGCTGAGTTGATGCAAGTAATTATAGTTTATATGGCCAAATATTTCATGCCATAACCTGCTGATATCATTATATTGTGACAGAAATATATTTATAATAGATTTAGGAACAAAGTGGGAGAAGAAATACAAACAAGAACCGTGATCTGCAATTCCATGTGCAAGCTGTGAGCCTGTGGAAATGTCGGTAATCACTGCAGAGTCCGGAGTGAACTCCACCTTCCTTACAAAGACGGAATGAGTGATCTGATATATCAAGAGAATATTTGTAGACAACGAGGTTACATGAAGCACATTTGTGAAGCAGCCCCCTTCAAGATCAACAATTCCTTCTCCGCAGACCTTTGCGGGTGTGGCATCTCCCAAGTAAATTGGGGATCTAGTGCTTTCTTCGATGGAGGAAAATTCATATTTTGATGCATCCATATGGTTCGATGCACCCAAATAAAGGATCCAAAATGATGGAGTGGATGTGACAGCCATTAAATCATGACCATCTCATGCTCTCCCTCCTGTTCTGTTATCATCTTTCTTCTTTTCATTTTCGGGCACCGTAAGATTGTGCTGCTGCAATCGCTTAGCCATCTCATCGATAGTATTCCTCATGCAATTTTATTTTGGATGAAAACATTTGGAATAGTAGCTACAAAGTGTTGTTTCCTTATTCTTCTTCTTATCCTTAGGCTCAGAAGAGTTCTCTGAAGATTGTGTGAATCTCTCCTTCTTCGATTCAGGAAATTTACCCGTTCCTTTTTCCTTGTCTTTTCCACTGCTCTTTGGAGCATCAGTAGATGCAAGTGCTTGGTTCTTGGAAAAATTGATGGCACCTATTTGGAATAACTTAACTTTCTCTTGAGTCAATGCTGCAATGAAATCATTTAATGGAGGCATTTTCCAGTTTTCCTGAGTCAATTTAGATGCTTGAAAAGATGACACAAATACGGAATATCCAGGGCCTAGTTTCGAGAGAATTGAAAGGATGAGTTGTTATTCCCCTTTCATGAATCCACATGAATTAAGTTCAATGAGGAGGGATTAAAACTTGGTGAATAATTCTTTCAGGTTGCTGAAATGAATTGGACTTAGGGATATGAGTTCATTCTCCAATTGATGCACTCTCATTGCATCCTTCTTGCTAAATAGTCCTTCCAATGTGGTCCAGACCACATCGGGAGTAGTGGCTCCACTGACATGAAAGAGGATATCTATGGAAATTGATAGGCATATCGGCCCAATTTCTTCATCTAATTTATTAAAATACTTTATCTTCTCCACTGCAGCAGTCGGGTCTTTCTCCATTCCCATTGTTACCCGGTAAAGCCCTTTGCTTCGAAGGAGCAGAGAGATCTTTGTCTTCCATTCGAAGTAATTGAAAGGATTTAGAATGAGTTTTGTGGGCTGAGAGAGATGATCCATTACTAATTTCTACGCCTCTTGATGATCTATACCTGCAAATAAAACCGTGTACAATCCATTAGATTCAATCTAGCTCTAATACCATGTAGAATTCCTGCAGAAACCTCGATAGATCTAGAATTCTAGTTAAATTGAACACAAACAATTTGTTGATATTCAAGAGATGAGAGAAATTTTTTGCTCCATAAATCAGAGAATTATATTAATCAAAAATGAATATACATGATAAACCATCCTCAAAAAGAAGAGAGGAGGTGAATATATAGAATTTCCAACATAGAAATTCTAGTCAAAAAAAGCTAGAAATAGCTAAAATAGGTGTCATAAGCTAAGGGAGACCACATAGTTCGACCTACACCACTAAAGATACATGTCACACACTCATTAATGTACACAAGAGTTAATTTATGTGCATTATCTCACTTAAGCTCATTTAACTGACAAGAGAAGCAGTTCCAACTCACTTAACTGACCCGAAATAGTAGTTACTAATAATAGTAACAACAAAAATCATTAACTAAGGAATAAATCTCTCACTCAAAGAGAAGGTGTGCATTCCCCAATAATATATGAGTTTTGCATGGGGGAGTTGGAATAAATCAAGGATAAATCAATAATAAATAAAGAAAAATCAAGAAAATCAAGAACCGGGAGTTGAGTCTTGATCTAAAATTAGCAGTTTTCCCTAAAATCTAGGGATGAGGCGCCCTTCTTCTATATGTGGCCAAATTAGGTGAAATAAAGTATAAATGAATGTATTAACCAATATATAGAAGTCTAATCTAGGTATAAACTAATGTAAGTTAGGATTATGCTCCAACAAAATCATCCCTGAGGCAATTCAAATATGTTCCCCACTCATGGAGTCATGGTAGTTGTTTTCAACCTGGTTATTCCATATGTCTTCCATCATTTGTTTTATAAACAATTTTGTCCTTTACATGTGTCACAATCAAAAATTTGGTTGGGCAAATCAAATACTTTCCCAACAGTCCTAAATAATAAATTACAATAATCAAATTCCAAATTTGGATTTGCCATAAATGGAAAATAATTTCAAAATTCCAATTTTCCAAAAACGGAAATTTATTCCCAAGTACACATAGACTTTAATAATTAATTATTTTTGGCAATATTATAGAGAGAGAGAGAGAGAAGAATGTAGAGAAAGGTAAAGAGAGGGAGAGTGGGTGGAGTGGGGGAGAGAGTGAGAGAGGTGAATAGGTGGTGTTAGCACATGATATGTACTATAGGACATCATTAGTTTTTCTAATCATGTGATTTTTCCTTCTCTTAGGAGTGATTTATTTAAAATTTCATAATTTTGGGTCATAGGATCAAGTTGCTTAAAACTTTGAGTCATGTCTCATGTAAATAAATCAAGGTGATTGATTTTTATCTTGGGTTTAGAGTTGATCAAATACATGGTCAAGTCTTGATGTCATGAAAGTGGGTGTCATCATTTGCACAAAGGGAAGGTATGGGTCATTTATAGTAATGTAAAGGTCATCATCAAATGTCATAACCCAAAAAAGTTTCCAAAGGGTCTTGGAGGATCATCCGACCACCAAATGTCTTGTCAAATTTGTCAAATCAAAGGAGCTGCTAACTCTCTTAGAAGTTCACAACACCTTAAAAAAAGATACATGTGTCAAACCCTCGGTAAAGATGTTTTCGAAAAAGGTATCTAATGGTTTTTTCTACTCTACAGTTCCTTTCCATATTCATTCATCCTTCAAGGTTCATTATTGTAAATATTTTTCAGCATTTGTTGAATATTGTTGCAAACTAGTTCAACGCTACGGATTGGCGCTACAAACTAATTTCTTGTAGAATCTTTCTCTGATGTTTTCATCATAACTTTCGAATGACAATCTGGGTTCTTCTGAAATTTGGTGCAAAGAAGAACCATATTACTATTGACTTGCTGAAAAATCATCTACCTGACCCAGTTCATATTTTGGGAGAAAATTCAAAATTATAATATACAAGAATGTTTGCAGCGCATCCTGCATAGGCACTACGAACTCTAACAATCTGCAAAATTCGAACTATGGGATGGATTCCAGCTGTCAGGGAAGGCTCGAATGGTTTCCTAGGAGGTATTTGGACATGAGGGAAATGTGTTCTATCACATGATCAAGCATCATGACCTATTTCAAAAGGAATTTATCATAATAGACAAGATCCAAAAAAATAGGAATTTGTTATGTTTTTGTGGGAATCTTTTGTAATAGACTCCTAAATGGAGGAGGATCCTACATAGCTCCTTGGTTTCGAAATACTTAGAGTAGATATATATAATTCACTATATATTAAGTGGATTTTGATAAGGAAAAGAGAGGATGGATGATCCAGAGAGGAGAGAGTTGGAGGAGCATTTTTGTTTTAATCATTTATGTTATTGAAGATCCATGAGAGTTTTGCTACCAGATTGTTTGAACTTATTTGTTTTTATTTCTTGACACATTCTTTCTTGTATAAATTGCAGATTCATAGGATCAGAAACTGCCCTTGATTAATAGATCCTTGAGTAACATAAAATCTGCTATAACTCGGCTATTAAATCACTATTTTATTCAAGTACCTTGCATTCACTTTTTTAGAACGGTTTATTGTTTTGTTTATTATCCACTTTTGTTATCTTCTTCATTCCTCTACCCATCATTATATAAAAGGTTTTTTTGTTATGCATCGTGGTTGCCTTCACTGGACAAGGTGTTTATGACTCCTTTCCCAATGGTAGCTACTGATCTGTTGCGATCTTGTTTACCTCTTCCTTTCCCAGTCTTGTTGATCCACCTACTCAAACCAATTCAATCCTAAAGAATAAAATGGGTATTGGTATTGTATTTCAAGCAATCTAAGGAAAACTTCTAGTGTCAACAATTTTGATATCATTGTCGAGTACAGAGTTGAAGATCTTCTCTCGGATAACAACACTGATTAGATCCAACTTTGGATGGTGAAATGAAGTTGGACATATTCAAACTACATATTTCACCCGGTCATTCCACTCCATGAAGGAAATATCAAGTGACAACTCCAGAATTTCAGAATGTTGAAGGCATTTGTTGTTGTTTTGGCTCGGAGGTTTGCACCTCTTAACTTTTCTATAGTTTTTGGTTTCCCTCATCCAGTACCTCATATGTCATAATTGGGAGATTGTTTTCCTATATTCAGAGAAAGGAAGGAAGATAATCCTGCAGAGCATCTCATCAAACTTCATCAATGCATGGATCAACTTGATATACATCATGATGATGTTTTGATGAAAATGTTCATGCATTCATTAAGATAATTTCATGCACGCACGTCCATGGTATTTATCACTACCTCATTCTAGCATATCATCATTAAGGGAATTTCATTCGGCTTTTAACGAGCACTGTAAAAGGTATTTTTCAGCTAAATGTCTATTTGAGAATTGTTGTGAGGAGTTTGAAAAGAATAGTTAGCATACAATAGGTATTTCTTCAGATTGTAAGGCTGAAATACATGTTTCTGTTGAAAAAATAAAGAAAAAATCATATCATTCCTTTCCTAGTTTTCCAATGTTGAAAGAAGATTTTGTTAACTATTCTTATGATGAAGAAATTGGAAGCCATACAATAGATGCATTTTTCCTTGTAATATATGTCTCTAAAAATCATTCCTATGATGAGTTAGTTGTCCCAAATGTTGACAAAAATCATCCCATCCTTGATGGATACTTTGATAATAAGGAGCAGATATTTACTAAAGCACATAGAAAGCTTATTAGTATCCATCTAGTATATGGTAATGAAGAATATAAGGAGGAATTGCAACAACAGTTGAAGTTCTCTTTATCACCCATTGATGAGAAGAAATATCCAAGGATCAGTGAGCTCATGTTTATCATTTTTGCTCCTTGACTTCCAAAATAAATCAAACAACATATGAGTAGTTCTGGAGCATATGAGGACCACAATTTTGTTGAAAAATCAGCCTTCACAGAGGAGCAAGATTGACTTCTTCACCAATTGAAAGTTTTCTATGTTCTTCATGATCCACTAGAAATATGGATGGATTCATTTCTTGCACAGGTCCCACTTGTTGTAACTTTGGGTATATCTCTTATTTGCAGCAGTGAGTGTAAGATGTTCTTCAAAATTTTGTTGAAATTATTACCTTGTTTTTGTATTTTATCAAAGATCTACCTCCTAAAAGTTATATTTACCAGTCAGTTACTGTTATGGATATTGTGGAATTTTTCTTACACCTAAGAAAATTCGTTAGTTAGTTAGAGTAGGCTTATGTATATAAAGAAGCTCAAACCATGAACATGTGACCTTCAGTTTTTTGTTTGCAGTAGATCAACAATAATGACTCTATATCCCAATGGATAAAGGTCGTTGTAACTACAGAGGTTCTTGGAGCCTCTTAGGGAGGTTTGCATCCCATGTGGAGCCAATGTTATCACATGATATGTACTAAAGGACATCATTAGTTTTTCTAATCATGTGATTTTTCCTTCTCTTAGGAGTCAATTATTTAAAATTTCATAATTTTGAGTCATAGGCTCAATTTTCTTAAAGTTTGAGTCATGTGTCATGTAAATAAATCAAGGTGATTTATTTTTATCTTTGGTCTAGATTTGATCAAATACATGGTCAAGTCCTGATGTCATGAAAGTGGGTGCCATCATTTGCACAAAGGGAAAGTATAGGTCATTTCTAGTAATGTAAAGGTCATCATCAAATTTTATAACCCAAACAAATGTCCAAAGGGTCTTGGAGGATCATCCAACCACCAAATGTCTTGTCAAAATTGTCAAATCAAAGGTGTTGCTAACTCTCCTAGAAGTTCGCAACGCCTTCAAAAAAGAGACATGTATCAAATCTTTGATAATGATGTTTTTGAAAAAGGTATATAATGGTTTTTTCTAGTCTATAGTGCCTTTCCATCTTCATTCTTCCTTCATGGTTCACAATTGAAAATATTTATCACCATTTGTGGAATGTTGTTGCAAACTGGTTCAGCGCTACGAACTAATTTCCTATAGCACATTTCTCCGATGTTTTCATCATAACGTTCGAATTACTATCTGGGTTCTTCTAAAATTTGGTGTGAATAAGAACAATATTACCATTGATTGGCTCCCAAAACGTCATTATGGCCCAGTTCATAGTTTGGGACAATATTCAAAATGACCATCTATAGGAAAGTTCACATTGCATATTGCATAGGCGCTATGAACTCTAACAGTCTGACAAATCTGAGCTATGGGATGGATTCCATATCTAAGGGAAGGTTCAAATGGTTTTCTAGGACGTATTTGGACATGAGGGGCATGTGTTATATCACCGGATAAAGAAACGTGACTTATTTTAGAAGGCATTTATCACAATAGACAAGATCCAAAAAAATAAGAATTTGTTATGTTTTTGTTGGAATCGTTTGTAACAAACTCCTAAATGGAGGATCCTATGTAGCTCCTTGGTTTCAACCTCCTTAGAGTAGAGAGATATGGAGGATAAATCTTGTTTCATTTTTTTAAGCCTGAGGGAATTCATGTTTTAATCATTTATGTTATTGAAGATCTATGAGAGTTGTGCTACCATATTGTTTGACTTGATTTTTATTTATTTATTTACATATTATTTCTTGTATAAATTGTAGATTCATAGGATCATAAAATTATGTTACTTAATATATTATTGAGTAGAAGAAGATCTCCTATAACTTGCCTATTAAATCATTGTTTTATTCAAGTACCTTGCATTCACGTTTTCACAAAGGTTTATTATTTTGTGAATGATCCACTTTTGTTATCTTCTTCATTCCTATACCCATCATTATATAAAAAAATTGTCGGTTATGCATCTTGATTGCCTTCACTAAACAGGTTTTTTCTGAATCCTTTCCCTATGGTATCTATTTATCTGCAGTTAACTTGTTTCACTCTTCCTTTCCCAGTCTTGTTGATCCACCTACTCAAACCAATTCAATCCAAAAGAATCAAATGGGTATCAGGCTTGTATTTCAAGCACTCTAAGGACAACTTCTAGTGCTAATAGATATGGAGAGAGAGAGAGAGGTGGGTGAGAGAGAGAGGGAGATATTGGGTGGGACTAATGAAGGGAGGGAGAGAGAGAGAGGGAGAGAAATAGAGGGAGGGAGAGGGAGGAAGCTGGAGATATAGGGGAAGAGAGATATGGAGGGAGGGAGGGAGAGAGGGGTAGAGAGAGAGAATGGAAGTAGAGGGAGTGTGATATAGAAAGAGAGTGAGAGGGACAAAGAATGAGGGTCCTAAAGAGGGATATAGGGGGTTGGAGAGTCAGGTAGAGAGGGAGAGGGAAAGAGGGATATATATAGATAGGGGGGGATAAAGAGAATGTGATAGTGGTAGTGAGAGAAAGGATATATATATAGAGAGAGAAAGGGGGTTATAAAAGGAGGAAGAGAGAGAGGGGTAGAGGGAGAGGGAGAGAGAGAGAGAGTAGGAGAAATAGCGAGGGGGGAGAGAGAGGGAGAATGGATAGAAATATATGGATGGAGGAGAGTGAAAACAAAGTGGTAGAGGGAGGAGAGTGACGAGAGAGTGGTAGAGGGAGGAGAGAGAGGGAGAGAAAGACAAGGGGATATAGTGAGTGAGAGAGAAAGAGGGATTGGGAGGTAGATAAAGAAATAAATATAAAAAGAGAGTGAGGTGGAGAGAGGGATAAATGTATGAGAGATACCTATAGGTATGGAAATATCGAGTGAGAGAGAGAGAGATAGAGAGAGAGAGATCAGGTGAGAGCTGGAGACTCATATGGAGAGATATAGGGATGGGGTAGAGAGAGAGAGGGAGGGAGGGATCATAGGTAAATAGAGAGAGAGGTGTGGAGAGTAGGTGATATATATAGAGGTACACAAAATAGAGGGAGAGAGGGGAAAAGAGAGGAATAAATTGAGTGAGAGAGAAAGAGAGAGATAGAGAAATCAAGAGAGAGGGGGGGAGAGAGAGGGGTTGAGAGAGGGTAAATGAGAGATATGGAAGGGGAGGGGATGGAGAGGGAGTGATTGATAGAGATAGAGAAGGAGAGGGAAGAACAAAAAATGGTGGGGGAGAGGGTGTGGTAGTGGGGGTGAGGGAGGGAAGGGAAAGAGAGTAAAATATTACATGAGAGAGAGTGGTAAAGAGAGAGATGGGGGGAAGAGTGGGAGAGAGATAGAGAGAAATTTGGAGAGAGGCATAAAGGGTGGGAGGGAGATGGAGAGGGAAATATAAAAGGTGACTAATAAAGTGAGAAATTGGGAGAGAGAGAGAGAGGGGGAAATATATAGAGAGGTGTACAATGAGAGAGGGGGGTAGGGAGACTGAGAGAGTGATTGAGAGAGATAGTTTAGGAGGAAGACAGACAGATACACAGATAGAAATATAGAGGGAGGGGGATACATGATGATGGGGAGAGGGGTAGATGAAAGAGGGAGAGAGGGGTATATGTAAGGGGGTGAGAGAGACATATAGAGAGATGGATGGGGAGAGAGAGCGGGGATGAGGGAGAGAATGGGAGAGATAGAGGAGGGGGGTTAGAGATATAGGTAAGAGGGAGAATACGGGAGAGTATGGGAGAGAGAGAGAGGGAGAGGGTAGAGAGAGATAAAGGGAGAGGGTAGAGAGAGGGATAGATAGAGAGAGAGAGAGGTATGGGTAGAGAGAGGGATTGAGTGAAATATGGGGAGAGAGGTGTAAATAGAGAGAGGGAAGAGAGGGGGGAATGAAGAGAGAGAGAGGGAAAGAGGGAAATAAAGAGAAAGAGGGATACAGAGAGAGAGAGAGAGAGGAAGGGGGGAGAGTATATAGAGAGAGAGGGAGGGAGAGAGAGATAGGGATAAAGAGAGGGAGAGTGGGGGGAGTGAGGTATGGATTAAGAGAGGGAGGAAGAGAGAGAATTAGAGGGTGGAAGGTGGAGAGAAGATTGAGAGAGTTAGTTGGGTAGATAGAGAATTTTAGAGAAGTTGGGAAATAATGGGGGGGGGAGAGAGAAAGGAATATGAATACAATGAGAGAGGGGAAGAAAGGAAAAATAGATTGGGGGAGGTAAAGAGAGAGTGGGAGAGATCAAGTGAATTAAAGGGGAAGATAGGGAGTTAGAGAGATATAGGGATAAAGGGTTAAAGGGGGAGATTGGGGGAGAGAGGGGGTGGGAGTCAGGAAGGAAGAAATAAGGAATGAGAGTGGAGGGAGAGTGTGAGTGAGAGATAGAAAGAGAAAGAAAGGGAAGGAAGGAAATATGGAGGGAGAGAGAGTGTGGTAATGGGGGGGTGCGGGATGGAGGAGAAAATAGAGTAAGAGAGGAAGGGAGATATAGTGGTAAAGGGAGATATTCAAGGAAGACTAGGGGAGAGATATAGGGAAAGAGAGATAGAGAGAGAGAAGGGTAGAGACGAGAGAGATAGAGGTAGAGGGGGAGAAAATAAGTTAGTTATAGAGTGATAAAGTGAGAGAGAGAGTGAAGAAGATATAGGGAGGGAGGGGTAGTGTGATATTGAGGGATATGGATTGTGAGAGAGTGAGAGAGAGAGAGATATATGTTGGGAGGGGGAAAGAGAGAGGGGGAGAGAGAAAGAGAGAGGGAGGGGGATATAAAGTGAGGGGTATAAAGGGGTAGATGAAAGAGGGGTAGGGGGGTATATGCAAGAGAGAGAGAAATAGGGAGGGGAAGAGAGAGTTTGGGGGAGCAATAGAATGGTAGAGAGAGGGATGGATATAGAAAGAGAGAGGTGGATATGATATGGAGAGAGGGGGGTGATGTGATAGAGAGAAATGGAAATGGAGAGAGAGAGAGAGAGAGAGAGAGAGAGAATATGGGTGAGTAGCTTATATAAAGAGAGAGAGATGGAGGGAAAGAGAGAGATAGGTAAGAGAGAGAACTAGTGAGAGTAGTGGAGAGAAAGAGGGAAAAAAGAGGAGAGTGGGGTAGAGATTGAGTGACAAAGAGGGAGAGAGAGAGCGTGGTATATATAGAGAGATAGCGAGGGAAGGAG
>SNQJ01S0001383.1:49679-63046 GCA_010110895.2 Picea sitchensis
AGAACATGCTTAGGATCTTTTAGATCCTTGATTACAACTTAGTGAGGTGAAAACTCTACGGTTTCACCTTCACCTGAATGAGTGATTTGATATACTAATAGAAGGTTACAAAAGACTTGGAACACATAATACATCATTGAAATGATTGTTTTCTACTTGAAGTATTCCATATCCTTCAACACTAAGAGATCTATCATCACCAACAAATATTTTCTTGGTGTTACATTCATTTAGAGTAGACAATATGTCTCTATCCTTAGCCATATGATAAGATGCTCCAGAATCAATAAGGCACTCATCATAAGAAGAGGTAGAAGTTGTATTGAAGGAGAAACCAGAAGCAAAAAGTGCATGTCCATGAGAAGAATAAGAAGAAGTAGAATCATTACTGATGTTGTGCTTCTTCATCGTTGTTTCTAAAGTTGTCATCTTCTTGAAACATTTTGACTCATCATGACCATATTTATCACAAAAGTTGCAATGTTTGTTAGTGTTTTTATATTTTTCTCCTTTGTTAGCATTAGGAGCGGAAGTTGTTCGAGTGGGTTTGGGACCCTTATATTTCTTGTTGTTGTGGTGAGGATGTTGCTTCTTGGTATTATTGGGTTTATCTTTCTAATGGACAAATAAGGCTTTGTTGGAGGTACCTGTAGTGCTGATCACTCCAAGTTGTACAAGATTATCTTACTATCTAATCAAATCATCGCAAAAGTTCTCAAGACTGGGTTTTTATAAGATTCTCCTAGAGCCTCTTGTATGGCATAAAAGGTATATACAAACACATAATATGCACTACCTAGCTTAGAAAGTATAATATAGATGAAACGATCTTATTATATCACTATCTTACATTCTTCACATAAAATTATGAGTCTTTTAAACTTAGATAGATAGTCTTCAATGCAAGAAAAATCATTTGGACTTAAAGTCAGTACTTTATTTTCTAACTGTTGTGCTTGAATAATATTGTGTTTACCAAACACAGATTCAATCTTGTCCCAAGCTTCTTTGGGTTGATCAATTCATTGAAGGTGGAACCTTAAATCAGGAGAGATGGGCATTCCAGTTAATACATGTGCTTCGTCATTCCTATTATTCTATTTTACTTTCTTATCAACATCAGTAGGTATTGTTTCCTTTCCCAAATTAATCTGATACAAGCCTTTACTTCTTAATAAATCTTCCATATGGGATTTCCATTGGAAGTAGTTGGTCCTGGTAAACAAGAGATTACTTGTATAAGCCATATTAAATATGCAAATAATATGGATTTAAAAACTGAAAATGATGATCTAGATGGAAATATCTCGAAAAGTTATGTGGTTTAAAAAAAAATGAAACTGAAAACGAACTTTGGATGTGAGAGTTATGCCCTTTAAAAAAAAAGACATAAACGGTAACCAACGGACCACATGGTAGTGTAAGTTGCTTTATGAAGTGACCCAATTTTATAAAGAGAAGTGGGGATCACTTTTACAAATAAAATCTGCATGCAAAATAAATAACTCTAAAATAAAATATTAAAGCTACTTATCGTGATTCACTTTTATACTTGAAGTGAAATACACTTTACAATTTTAGCATGAACTTTTTCAAAAAAAGTAACAAAAGAGAGACTTGAACTCAAGAACTCTTACTTAATAAGGAAAATTTTAATCAAATGGTCTAGAAAAACATATTGTAATGTTCAGAAGGAGGATTGTTGTTGTTGTTGTTGACGGCCTTGGAGAGTGTGCTAAAAAAAAACTCTTTTCACACAAGAAAAAAATTTCGCTTCTCGATGACAAAAGGGGTTAGATCTCGGTTAGATTACCTGGAAGATGCACCTTTTCGTATCTGTTTCTAATTTTCTGATATTTCACAGGGCGTGCGGAAAAGTGAATACACATATCTAAAAGAGTAGCAACCCCGAAATAAATAATACAAATCCGAAATAAAACCAAGATGATACTCTGCAAAAATTTAAAAATGTGTATTTAAGCTTTATACCACCTTTTCCTATCTATTTCTGATTTTCCAAGATCACACAGGGTGTGGGAAAAGAGAATACGTAGATATAAAAGTGTAGAAACCCTTAAATAAATAATAAAAAAACAAAATGATACTCTACAAAAATTTTAAAAATGTGTATTCAGGCTTTATACCTCCAGATCTGACTGAAATGGTTGTATGTTGGGAAAATGAAATCCTTTTCGAGTGAAATGAAAAAATTTCCTAACTGAAATGAGCGCTCTCGACGCAATGGAATAGTCATCTTAGCCCAAAAATCTGCGGAAATTCTAGAAAATGGAGATGAGGCAACCGGCTTCACGATATCGATCTACAACATGAACGGGTCTTCAAATATGATCTCATACCATGTTTGACAACACAAGTATACCAAAGGAGGATGAACACCTTCAGTAACCACTTAAATAACCAGATCAAAGATCAACACACCGATGTTTTCATGTGGTAAAACCCCTACGAGGAAACATCCACGGCCCCAGCCAATGTAGCCACTTGGAGTAGTTTATTAATGCAAAAGAAAAATATTACTAAGAGATTTTACAAAAGAGTTTCTCACAATCGATCATCGTAAAATGACCCTCCATGCTCTTTAAATAGAGACCATGGACCAATCGTGTGTTAAGCCACGAATCAATGGCCATTAATATTGAGGAGAGTACAAACCATCGGATGACTGTCGGATGTCCTAACTACAAATGTATACTAATGCATACTAAAGAAGCACACTAAGAAACACACTTTTACCTAATGACACATTAGACCAAGTAGTTCTTAACTAACTCCTAAGTGTCTAAATATCCTAACACATGGGACTCTGGTTATCTAGTCTACTTCAGAACTATGGTCCACACTCATCCATGGGACCCTAGTATCTCGTTGTACACTCTCATAGAAAGCGTTGAGGAAAACACTTTCATAAGGGGGATGGAATGTTAGGTAGATAGAGATGTAGTGGGGGGCATGTGGGGCCTATATATATAATAGTAGATGTTATTCAATGTAAGGTGGACTAGGTCCACTATAGTATTAAATAAGGGACATTGTGGTAGTTAGATATAAAAAATGTAAGAGGACTTATTAGAAGGTTATGCTTCTACAAGGTTCTTCCTTTAGAATGTTCTTAGGTGGTCGGTAGCACTATATAAAGGGGTTCAAACAATGTAATGAGTATGAAGCGAATTATTGTATTTGGAGATGAAGCTCATTAGGAGGTTTCCCCCTCGAAGAGGTAAGTGAACAAGAGAGGTTCCCTTCCGTAATGGGATCCATTGTATGGTGTTTCCCTACCTCAACAATTTTCTTATAATGAAAGTGTGGTTTCTTCTATATTTATCTATGGATCTATTGTGTATTTAGTATTGTAGTGATTATATTTGTATATATACTGAGGTACTTAACAAGAAAAATGTGATGAATTTCTTCTATACTTCCTAATTGGGGTCAAATAAGAACCAATTACTCTCTTCAAATCATGACTCCATTATTTATGTCCATTTATTTAGATCCAAAGTGTTTTCATGAGGCCCATGGTAGTATAGAGTGGGACATATCCATGGAATATGAGTATCATTCCTTGTTGAAACATAACACTTGGGACTTGGTCCCTATTCCAAAAGGTAGAAGGGATTTTCATGAGGCCCTTGGTCTTGTATATTGGGGCACAACCATGGAAGATGAGTATCATTCCTTGTTGAAAATAGCACTTGGGACTTGTTTACTCTTCCAAATGGTACAAAATTGGTTCAACACAAGAAGGTATATTGAACCATATATTTTATGATTTGAAATTGTATATATGTGTGTGTGTGTGTGTGTGTGTGTGTGTGGTTTTGACAAAGTTGTTTGTTTATGTTTGTACATTAATTTGAAATTGTATTAATATATATTTGCTTATTCTAATTTTTATCTTGTGTAATTGTTTATTTGAAATTCTATATGTATGTATATAAGTGGTTTTGACAATGTTTATTTGTTTATGTTTCTAGATTGATTTGAAATTATATAATGTGTGTTTACTTATTTAAAATTGCATATTGAGTGTTTACTTATTTGGAATTGTGTATATGTGTAAAGGTGGATTTAACAATGTTTGTTTATGTTTGTATATTGATTTGAGATTATACAATGTGTTTGCTTATTTGAATTTGTATATTGTGGGTTTACTTACATGAAATCCCATATATATGAGTTAAGTGGTTTGAAAATGTCTTTTTTTTGTGTTTGTATATTGATTTGAAATTGTATAATGTGTGTTTGCATATTTGAATTTGTGTACTATGTGTTTGGTTATTTAAAGATGCATATGTAGGTATGCAAGTTTTCTAGACAATGTTGTTTGTTTGTGTATGTTTGTATATTGATTTGAAATTGTATAATGTGTTTGCTTATTTAAATTTCTATATGTATGTATGTGAGTGGTTTTGACAATGTTTATTTCTTTATGTTTGCATATTGATTTGAAATTATACAATGTGTGTTTTCTTATTTGAAATTGTATATGTAGGTGTGAAGGTGGATTTGAGAATGTTTATATATTGATTTGAAATTGTATAATGTGTTTCTTCTTTAAATGTGTTGAAATTTTGGTATGCTCGTTTAATCATAGACAATGTCGCATCATTGTCATCCAATCATAGGCATTCACATATGCCACCCTCGAGCACACTAACATTTACTTAGAATAATTATGGCAAGTCTACTCCATAACCAACAGATAAACCCTAGCCACAAAAATGTTGCAGCAACAACACAATAACCATACAAAGATAGTGTACCTTACACCAAGAGAAGCATACAAGAGAAATACAAGAAATACTGAGAATACTCCACGACAGTTGTTTCACTACTCTCTCCATACTTGTGCCTTCTTCTACTGCAACTACAACTCCTTATATTTGTGCACTTGTTGTCCTTGCAAATGCTCCTAAGACTTGTGCCCTTCTTGATGAGTGAGTGAGAGTAATTACAAATGAGTTAGGTGCTTCCTTATTTATACTACCATGTCCAGGTTACTTTACTTAGTGGGGCCAACTTCTCTTTCTCGATCCTTTTATTACTTTAATGTTATTCTCTTGCGACCGACTTCTCTTCGAGGGTTTCCACACATCTATTTAATGGTTCAATTTCTTCCGAAATATTCTCTGCATATAAGAAAGGTCATCTAGGAGGGAAAGATCCTCCCACGGCTACCAAAATATCAACACTCCCTCTTAGATAGGGAGGCATCTTTCACAATTTATTCATCTATCAGTCCATTGACTACTCTGTAATCATCTAGTAGCACACAACTTCCATAATTCCATCGGTAGCTCGAGTCATCTGTCACGGTCTCTGAAATCAGGTAGCACTTAGCTACTCCCAATGTCAATTTGTAGTCTCCATGGAAATCAGCTAGTAGCATACAACTACTACAATGCTATCTAGTAGAACATGATTGTGTCAATCAATAGTAGTACATAACTACTATCTAGTGGTGCACAACCACTCCAAGTAGCACATAGTTACTATCCAGAGATACAATGTCTCTCTTATGCAATCAAAACCACCATGCAATACAACAATATCTATGATTATGCAACAATCAACTAGTGGTACACATCCACTACAATATTCCCTCAACCATAATCATAGTCTGCCACCTCCATAACTATGCAATAATCAACTAGTAGCACACAACTACTACAGTATTCCCTCAACCATAGTCAGTATCTGTATGATTATGCAACAATCATCTATTACCACACAGCTACTACAATATGTCCTCAACCATAGTCATACTTATGATTATGAAACAATTAACAAGTAACACACAATTACTAGAATATGCCATCGGACATAATCATAGTCGATGTCTCTATAACTATGCAACAATCAACTAGCATCACACATCTACTACAATATGCCATCATCCATAGTTATAGTCTCATCAAGCAGCAGGAAGCTACTCCCATAGTCCTCACTACTATGTGTGTGATGTTTCTACTCTCATCAGGTCTGACAATGCATTACCCCCTTAGTCGCAAGACTAATCCAGGGAACCCTTGGCTAGAGGGGCTAGATGGCATGAGAAGAAAAAACACACATCCCTCTCATCGAGAGTGGACATTCGGCACCTCAAGTCTTTCCATCCTAGTCAAATCAACATGACTAAATAGGAGAAAGACTATGCCTGGGCCATTCACCACTATCCAAAACAACATGGCTAATCCTGTGAGTGAATGTATCATTATCCCTTGGTAAAATCAACATGGAAAATGTGGGAGAATGTATGTCTGATTCTACTCATCTTTGGATGTGTATTGGAGCTTCACAACTCCCTTCTACATCGTGTTTCAGCTGAAGTCCTCTAAGAAACTTTTGAAGCCATTTTACTTCACGTATGGATACTATATACTCTTCCTCTGTTGTACCAAGTTCCACTATCGTCTGCTTCATGATCAACCATGAGATCACACTAATCCCAAACTGAAGAAGAAACCATAAGTACTCATTGATCCACTGCACTCCTTGCCAATTCATAATCTGTATATTCTTGTATCTTCGCATCTCCATCTGAGGCATATCCCAATCCATATCCTCTTGTACAACGTAGGTATCTCAACAAGATGTTTTGTTGTCAAGTGATTTACATGTCTCGAAATCAAGGTAAAAGGTCCACATCCAAGTCCTTCTGACTAGCTTCCTTCACTAAAACAAGGGAATCATCCCAAGAGGTCTCATATCTCCTCAAAGTCTATGAATGTTTTCATCTAGACTCATGTTTTTCAGTCCTAGAGAACGTTGTTGCACTACTCTCTCCATACTTGTGCCTTCTTCTGCTACAACTACAACTCCTTAGATTTGTGCACTAGTTTTTGTTGTAACTGCTCCTAAGACTTGTGCCCTTCTTGATGAGTGAGTGAGAGTAATTACAAATGAGTTAGGTGCTTCCTTATTTATACTACCATGTCCAGGTTACTTTACTTAGTGGGGTCGACTTCTCTTTTTGGATCCTTTTATTACTTTAATGTTATTTTGTTGAGGTCGACTTCTCTTTGAGGGTTTCCACACATCTGTTTAATGGTTCACTTGCTTCCGGAAATTCTTTGCATATAAGAAAGGTCATCTAGGAGGGAAATATCCTCTCGCAGCTACCAAAACATCAACACTCCCTCTTAGATAGGGAGGCATCTTTCACGATGTATTCATCTAGCAATCCATTGACTACTCTATAATCGCCTAGTAGCACACAACTTCCATAATTCCATTGGTATCTCAAATCATCTGTCATGGTCTCTGAAATCAAGTAGCACTCAACTACTCCCAATGTGAACTAGTAGTCTCCATGGAAATCAGCTAGTAGCATACAACTACTATAATGCTATCTAATAGAACATGATTCTGTCGATCCATAGTAGTACATAACTACTATCCAGTGGTGCACAACCACTCAAAGTAGCACATAGTTACTATCCAGAGACACAATGTCTCTCTTCTGCAATCAAAACCACCATGCAATACAATGATCTCTACGATTATGCAACAATCAACTAGTGGTACACAACCACTACAATATTCCCTCAACCATAATCATAGTTTGCCACCTCCATAACTATGCAATAATCAACTAGTAGCACACAACTACTACAATATGCCCTCAGCCATAGTCAGGATCTGTATGATTATGTAGAAATCATCTATTACCACACAACTGCTACAATATGTCCTCAACCATAGTCATACTTATAATTATGCTACAATTAACTAGTAACACACAATTACTAGAATATGCCATCATCCATAATCATAGTCGATGTCTCTATAACTATGCAACAATCAACTAGTATCACACATATACTACAATATTCCATCATCCATAGTTATAGTCTCATCCAGTAGCATGAAGCTACTCCCATAGTCCTCACTACTATGTGTGTGATGTTTCTTCTCTCATTAGGTCCGACAATGCATTACCTCCTTAGTCGCAAGACTAATCCAGGAAACCCTTGGCTAGAGGGGTTAGATGGCATGGGAAGAAACAACAAACCTCCCTCTCATCGAGAGTGGACATTTGACACCTTGAGTCTTTCCATCCTAGTCAAATCAGCATGACTAAATAGGAGAAAGACTATGCCTGGGCCATTCACCACTAGCCAAAACAACATGGCTAATCATGTGAGTGAATGTATCATTCTCCCTTGGTCAAATCAACATGACCAATCTGGGAGAATGTATGTCCGATGCTACTCATATTTGGATGTGTATTGGAGCTTCACAACTCCCTTCTACATCGTGTCTCAGTTGAAGTCCTCTAAGAAAATTTTGAAGCCACGTTTCTTCACGGATGGATATTATATACTCTTCCTCTGTTGTACTGAGTTCCATAGTCGTTTTCTTCCTACTCAACCATGAGATCACACTAATCCCAAACTAAAGAAGAAACCATAAGTACTCACCGATCCACTGCACTCCCTGCCCAATCAGAGTTTGTATAATCTTGTAGCTTCACATCTCCATCTGAGGCATATCCCAATCCATATCTTCTTGTACCACGCAGGTATCTCAACAAGATGTTTTGTTGTCAACTGATG
The DNA here is from genome assembly GCA_010110895.2 of Picea sitchensis. Classification (NCBI taxonomy): domain Eukaryota; kingdom Viridiplantae; phylum Streptophyta; class Pinopsida; order Pinales; family Pinaceae; genus Picea; species Picea sitchensis. The sequence continues at coordinate 58,259 of SNQJ01S0001383.1, forward strand.
TACATGTCTCGAAATCAAGGTAAAAGGTCCACATCCAAGTCCTTCTGGCTAGCTTCCTTCACTAAAACAAGGGAATTGTCCCAAGAGGTGTCATATCTCCTCAAAGTCTCTGAAGTTTTTGATCTAGACTCATTTTTTTCAGTCGTGGAGAATGTCTCTCCCATATGAATCTGAATCTGAAGAGGAATACTTTATGAATGAAAGTCTCTAAGCAACTAATTCTCTCTGAGACCAGACTCTCTATGATTTTGCATGCTCCCTCTGAATCTTAACTCCCTATGAAGCTATATAGTCTTCAGAGCCATCTTCTCCCTCTACATGTGTTGACCTCATATTATCCTTCATTACATAAATGTGCATGACTCTATGTCTGGATAGTCTAATTCATGTTTCCTCTTGCAACCGACATCATAGTTGTCTCTCATAGATATTACCTGTGACCTACCCAGAACAAGAAACAAGAACAACAACATCTCCATGGTAGCCTCCATGGAATTTACAAGATAACCTGTCTGGAATAAGGGAAACAACCAAGAGCATCTACTAGAGGAAATCAATTTATCTTCTAAACAAGTGCATTATTAATATGATCATTCACCTAATGTTAGTTGTCCCAAAAATAATCAAGTGTTACTAAGTTAGCACTAAAAATGGAAATAAAGATTGCTACTTTGGTCACAACACATACTTATAAGGAATATCACACTTGATATGCAAACCTGAAGAGTGCTTTTCCTTTGAATGTGTTGTATCTGAGATCCCTCTTGATATTTAATTGTTTCTTGGACAGAAGATCCATTCTCCTACAAACACTCTCAAGATAGTGATACAATTTAAACATATACAAGTACATACCTTCGGCAAACAACGACAGGAAACGACACCATTCGACAATAGTGACAAACAACGATGAACCCTGAAACTCAAAACTACTCCAACTTGCAATCTAAAGGTAGATGGAGATGTGCTAGGGTAAGGCGCACTAGGACAACCAAAAATATTTGTCTCAATACTTCACATAAAATTTCACTGCAACTAGTACTACAACTGGTTTTGGCACTGCAACTGCAACTAGCACGAAGGAATTGGCATGAAGGAACTGGCACGAAGGAACTGACACTACAACTACAACCAAGGTTCCTCCTTCTAATGACTACACTGTTACGAAGGAAACTAGCTCTCAAACCATGTTGAAATTTTGGTATGCTCATTTAACCATAGACAATGTCACATCATTGTCACCCAACCATAGGCATTCACATATGCCACCCCCGAGAACACTAACATTTACTTATAATAATTCTAGCAAGTCTACTCCAAAACCAACAGATAAACCCTGGCCACAAAACTGTTGCAACAACAACACAATAACCATACAAAGATAGCGTACCTTACACCAAGAGAAGCATACAAGATAAATACCAAGAAGACTAAGAATACTCCATGACAACCCTGCACTACTCTCTCCAGTCTTGCGCTTTCTTCTGCTACAAATACAACTCCTTAGATTTGTGCACTAGTTGTTGCTGCAACTACTCCTAAGACTTGTTCCCTTCTTGATGAGTGAGTCAGAGTAAGTACAAATGAGCTAGGTGCCTCCTTATTTATACTATCCTTTCCAGGTTACTTTACTTAGTGGGGCCAACTTGTCTTTCTGGATCCTTTTATTACTTTAATGTTATTCTCTTGAGGTCGACTTCTCTTCGAGGGTTTCCATAGATCTGTTTAATGGTTCACTTGCTTTCAAAATATTATCCCCATCTAAGAAAGGTCATCTAGGAGGGAAAGATCCTCCGACACCTACCAAAACATCAACAAAATGTGTATTGTGTGTTTACTTACTTGAAATCCCATATGTATGCATGTAGGTGGTTTAACAATGTCTTTTTTTATGTTCATATACTGATCTGAAATTATATAATGTGTATTTCATATTTCAATTCGTCTACTATATGTTTTCTTATTTAAATATGCACGTATAGGTGTGTGAGTAGTTTAGAAAATGTTGTGTATTTGTGTGTGTTTGTATATTAATTTGAAATTGTATAATATGTGATTTCTTATTTAAATTTGTGTATTGTGTGATTGTTTATTTGAAATTATACGTGAATAGTTTTGTTAATATTTGTTTGTTTATATTTGTATATTTATTTGAAATTTGTATATATGATAATAATGTGTGTTTATTGTATTAATTTGTAATTATGATAAATTTTATTATATAAAATTGAATATGTACAATGTATTATATAGTGGTATGTGTTTGTGGTATTAAGTTTTAATTGTAATGATATTTGTATTTTTTTTTTATATGTATGTGTATGATATTTGCATTAATTTCCTTTATATGTTTTTGTTTTTTTTAATGAATGTGTTTGCTTAAAAAAATTGTATTCTAATGATATTTGCATTTCTTTCCTTTATATGTATTTGCATTGCTTTCCTTTATATGTATGTGTATGATAATTTTCATTCATTTCCTTTATATGTATGTGTTTTTTTAAATGAATGTATTTGCTTAAATAAATTGTATTCTAATGATATTTGCATTTGTTTCCTTTATATGTATGTGTATGATATTTGCATTCATTTCCTTTATATATGCGTTTGTTTTTTAAATAATGTTTCCTATATATGTGTTTGTTTTTTAAATGAATGTGTTTTTTTAAATAAATTGTTTTTTAAAATGTTTGTTTGTTATGTATAATTTTTAAAATATATACATTTAATTTAAAATAATAATGTATATATTAATATTATTTTAAGGTTATAGGTTTAAATGGAGAGAGGGTAGGTGACGCGGGCGCGCCCCAACCACGGCACGTCTTCTCACAGGATCTTCTATTTTCTCGGCCTAAAGAACTTTAAGGTTCTTCTATTTCCCTATCGGGAAATCTGCTCCCACAGTTCTCTCGTGCGATCCCCCTTGCTTGGCTTCTCGGAGGATCGGAACTCGTGACTTCGCAAGTCCAACAGTTGAACACTGGGCTCTCAGATCCCCGAGACCCGATGGTCAGTCAAATCGTTGACTTTCCCTGAGGGGTTTCGCTACTCACGGCCTCGTAACTCGCGGTACCAATCTTTTGGTTCTTCGACCTCCAATACCCGAGGCGCCGAGACTCCGATGCGCACATGTGACTTGACCCGTTCACACCCGTCACTTCTATCGGGAATTCCGCGCTATCGCGATCTCGCCACTCGCGACTTCGCTCCTCGGGAGGTTGAATAACTTCCACGTCGATTCCTGAGGTCCGAGATGCCGAAACTCGCGGCCTCGTTCCCTCGCGACTTCGCGAGACCAATAGCCAAGTTCTCAGCCCTTTTCTTACGAGGCTCCGAGGCACGATCCCACGTGCAGATCCAACGGCTCTTCTACAATCTGTATCTGACAGCTATCCTTCTCTCACTACTCGCATCCTCGCAACTTTGAGTATCCAATATTTGGACTCTCACCCTGCGAACCCCCGAGTTCGTGAGGTCTCTTGATCTCTGCCACCTGTCCTCCTCAAATGGACGGCTACAATCCTCTCGCTCCTTCGCCACTTTGCGACCTCGCGTCTCATGACCTTTAACGCCAAACACTTAGGCGTTCACCCTGCGAGCTCTGAGTTCGCGAGATCTCTCGATCTCTGACACCTGTCCCTTCAGATGGACGGCTCACGATCTCTCGCCACTTCTCTACCTAGTGACCTCACGTCTCGTGACTTTTAACGCCAATTTATTAACCCTTCCTCTTACGAGTTCCCGAGGTACGAGGTGCCACCTGTCCTCCAACGGTCAAAATCTCGCTTCTCGCAAGCTCACGATATTCGCGTCTGAATCCTTGAGTCCTTTCTCACGAGGTCTCGATACACGATCTCATGAACAATCCAACGGCTCTGACCGACTTGGATCAATGGTGCCGCCTCTCCTGAGCTTGGAATCCTTCCCACGTCTATGCTGTAAATAACTTGCACCTCTGGGAGATCCAATGGCTCTCGGAACTTCGTGAAATCTCTTCCAAAGATTTCGTCCGTCCATTCTCCCCTCGAGGATTCTGCGAAATAAAGAAGTGTCTCTCCACGAGACTCGTTTGCTCGCTCTCCAACCTGCGACGCTTCCTCCGACTTCTAACGACATCTTCCCTGTGCTTGTTCTTCAGTGAAATCGAAGGCCTATACCTCCTGAGCTTGTTCTCGACTTCTCAAGTCCTTCAGAGAACTTCTTGCGTGCACTTCTTGCGAAAAACCTTCAATCACGTCTAAGTGTTGAAGTCACTCGACTCTGCGCACTCCTGTAGCAACAGTCTCCCAAAGCTTCTGCTCAATGTCACGACTGAGACTCCCCTTATCCTGCGCACTCCTTGCATGGCTTTAGAAACCCACTTTCACTTCTGAGTGTTTTGAGAATCAAGAGTTTACTCTCTGAGCCTTCTGTCAACGCACTCCTTGCGGACAACTCCAACTGCACTCCTTGCAGGAATCCTTGCTCAAAAGAGAAACAATTGTAAGTCACCTCTCCTCCTTTCAGACTTCAATCTCGAAACATGAATTCATACACACACAACATGATAACAAATGCATAACAGGAAGTAATTCTCATAAGTAGAGAATTAAACACACATACACAGAGAATAACACAACAGCCATGAATCTGAATCAATTTCTTCTATTAATTCGAGATATGTATATGGGTGTCTTCTTTACAACTATCTTCTATTCTCCTATGCTCTAGCTTCTTCCTTTTTCCTGTTGCTTAATGTTACAATGATACAAATGAGGGTGTCTATATTCGGTTTTCCCTCTTCCT
>SNQJ01S0001383.1:67409-82909 GCA_010110895.2 Picea sitchensis
CTTGCAGTTCATCCCACCACAAGGCTGCATGTCCCTTCAATCTCGTGACAGCATGTCTGATCTTCTTGTCATCTTCGATATCTTTATAATCGAAGTAAGTGTCAAGAGCTCTAATCCAGTCTAGTATCTCTTCTACATCCAGACTCCCTTCATAAGCTGGAATGTCCATCTTTGTTTTCGAACTCATCCGAGCGATAGCCTTAATTAAACGCTCATTGGCTGCATATTCTACTGGGATTTCTTCTTCTTCATGTCCAACATCACCTTCATCCTTGGATTCACTGATATCTCCTGCATCAACGTTTCGCCTTTGTCTTATCTCCATGTCTTCCATTCTGGCATGAAGATTTCGCATTCCTCTCTCCACGTCTAGATTCTGCAATGGCCTACCTCTTTCTCTAGACAATTCCCTTTCCTCCTCTGGATCGGGTGATTGTCTACCTCTTCTCCTTGGCGGCATGGTGAATTTTCTATTTTCTCTGCTACAGAGAGCAAAGAATCTTTTCTAAGCTCTGATACCACTTGATGCAGTCGCGCCCCAACCACGGCACGTCCGCTCACAGGATCTTCTATTTTCTCGGCCTGAAGAAATCTAAGGTTCTTCTATTTCCCTATCGGGAAATCTTCTCCCACAGTTCTCTCATGTGATCCCCCTTCCTTGGCTTCTCGTAGAATCGAAACTCGTGACTTCACGAGTCCAACAGTTGAACACTGGGCTCTCGGATCCCCGAGACCCGATGGTCAGTCAACTCGCTAACTTTCCCTGAGGGGTTTCGCTACTAGCGGCTTAGAAACTCGCGGTACCAATCTTTTGGTTCTCCGACCTCCAATACCAGAGGCACCGAGACTCCGATGCGCACGTGTGACTTGACACGTTCACACCCATCACTTCTATCAGGACTTCCGCGCTATCGCAATCTCGCCACTCGCGAATTTTCTCCTCGCGAGGTTGAATAACTTCCACGTCGAATCCCGAGGTCTGAGATGCCGAAACTTGCGGCCTCGTTCCCTCGCGACTTCGCAAGACCAACAACCAAGTTCTCAACCCTTTTCTTACGAGGCTCCAAGGCACGATCCCACGTGCAGATCCAACGACTCTTCTACAATCTGGATCCGACGGCTGTCCTTCTCTCGCTACTCGCATCCTCGCGACTTTGAGTATCCAATATTTGGACTCTCACACTACAAACCACCGAGTTCGCGAGGTCTCCCGATCTCTGCCACCTGTCCTCCTCAAATGGACGGCTACAATCCTCTCGCTCCTTCGCCGCTTTGCGACCTCACGTCTCGCGACCTTTAACACCAAACACTTAGGCGTTCACCCTGCGAGCTCCGAGTTCGCAAGATCTCTCGATCTCTAACACTTGTCCCTTCAGATGGACGGCTCACGATCTCTCACCACTTCTCTACCTCATGACCTCATGTCTCGCGACTTTTAACACCAATTTCTTAACCCTTCCTCTTACGAGCTCCCGAGGTACGAGGTGCCACCTGTCCTCCAACGGTCATAATCTCGCTTCTTGCAAGCTCGCGATCTTTGCTTCTGAATCCTTGAGTCCTTTCTCACGAGGTCTCGATACATGATCCCGTAAATAATCCAACGGCTCTGAATGACTTGGATCAACGGTTTCTCCTCTCCTGATCTTGGAATCCTTCCCACGTCTGCACTGTAAATAACTTGCACCTCTGGGAGATCCAACGGCTCTCGGAACTTCATGAAATCTCTTCCAAAGATTTCGTTCGTCCATTCTCCCCTTGAGGATTCTGCAAAATAAAGAAGTGTCTCTCCACGAGACTCATTTGCTCGCTCGCCAAACTGCGACGCTTCCTCCAGCTTCCAATGACAACTTCTCTGCACTTGTTCTTCAGTGAACTCGAAGGCCTATACCTCCTGAGCTTGTTCTCGACTTCTCAAGTCCTTCAGAGAACTTCTTACGCGCACTTCTTGCGGAAAACCTTCAATCATGTCTAATTGTTGAAGTCACTCAACTCTATGCACTCTTGCAGCAACAGTCTCCCAAAGCTTATGCTCAGTGTCACGACTGAGACTCCCCTTAGCTTGCGCACTCCTTGCACGGCTTTAGCAACCCACTTTCACTTCTGAGTGTTTTGAGAATCAAGAGTTTACTCTCTGAGCCTTCTGTCAATGCACTCCTTGCGGACGACTCCAACTGCACTCCTTGCAGGAATCCTTGCTCAAAAGAGAAACAATTGTAACTCACCTCTCCTCCTTTCAGACTTCAATCTTAACACATGAAGTCATACACACACAACATGATAACAAATGCATAACAGGAAGTACTTCTCATAAGTAGAGCATTCAACACACATACACAGAGAATAACACAACAACCATGAATCTGAATCAATTTCTTCTATTAATTCGAGATCTGTACATGGGTGTCTTCTTTACAACTATCTTCTATTCTCCTATGCTCTAGCTTCTTCCTTTTTCCTGCTGCTTAATGTTACAATGATACAAATGAGGGTGTCTATATTCGGTTTTCCCTCTTCCTTCTAGAACTATCTAATCTAAGAATTCAATTCTATCTACCTGCAACTACTACTATAAATGCCTCTGTCTATCTCAGACGAGAGCGTATGGATCAAGGTCTTATTACATTTTTACCAAGGCGCTTTCATTAAATGATCTCATTTAAGTTTGGCGCATCAACTTCAAGAGAAAAATTTAAAATTCAAAAATTTGCGCTGGACGTCTTCCAACTGTCTTCTACTTCCACGTTGGTTTTTCTTGTCGTGAGGGATGCTCCTGCATCAGTAGGATATGTATACCTTTTCAAATTGATGCATGGAGGGGGTCACTTGTTTCACAAACAAGGGGTCTCATACACCAATTTGGTGTCTCTCTTGAGCATGACCTTAAAAATAGATTATTATTATTATTAAATTTCTTTTATTTTATTTTAACTTGTTTTTCATTCCCCGAATGAGGTGCCACAAGAATCTTGCAAAGTCACGAAACCCCCCTAATCGCCTTGTTTGGCCGTCGAAGACGCTCATTAATTTTTTTATTTCCCATCTCCTTTAGACATTCTTGCATCTCGATCTCACAATTAATTTTTTCTCCTGCAAAGTCGGTGGGTCTCCAAATCCTTCAATACCTCATGGTGAGCGTCCAAATCAATAAGGTTTTAATGCTTTCCTCCTCTCCTGATCTAAGTGCACTCTAGTCATTTCTAACTCGCATTTTGATCTCCCCCCATCACAGGTTTATCTCTCTGGTTGGGCGCTTCGTGTTCATCATTTCCAGATTCTTTCATTGCCATTCTTGGTCTACTCTCATGCCCATGGAGTGAGCCATATTGAAACAAGTTAATGGTTCTCACTCTGGCCCTAGAGGTCGAAATACTCAAGCTTTTGTTTTTCATTGCCACTCTATGATGGGAAACTGAACCACTCCCCCTTTCACCAAGGTTGGTGATTTCAAGCCAACCTCCAATCCAGCGCCACCCTCCATCACTACCACCCATGTCCCCATCTGTGACGGTGCCTCCAGTTCTCTTTCCCCCCCAACTGGTGTTCACTGAAGCACAACGAGAAATAATCAAGGAGCAGACAATGATGAACAAAAGCTTCAACAAGAATTGATGGAGAAACATGGCTTCTAGACTCAAGTGCAGAGGATCCAAAGAAACGACGTGATGAGGAGAACCTACTCCATGCAATGATGATCCCTAAATGGTCGGATTCATCAAGGCATGTTTTTCCTTACAACTATCTTATGTTTTGATTTGTGTAGCTTATGTATGTCTTGTCAAACCTCAAAGATATTTATTTTGGTATATTCAAAGGCCTAGAACGATATATTTTAGTCTAAACTCTGTAATTATGTCAGTGTTCAATCATCACAATCGTCATAATATGATTTTTTGGAACTTTTACACTTGGTTGTGGGGTTAATTTCTTTCAGTGGCATCCTCAACACTAGTGTCCAGAAATTATTTTGTAACTTATGTTCATGAAAGGTAATACAAGTCGCTAGCTTACAAAAAAAAAAAAAAAATTGTTTTTTTCATTAATATTTTTTATTAATTTTGCATGCACCTTTTTCTAAGCTCATTTTAGAAATTACAACATATCACAAATATAATTTGATAACTCATTATCTTAATCCATTCTTAACAAAAATAAAAAAAATTATAAAAATAACATTAATATATTAATACAAAATATTATTATAATTTCTATTCATAAATGTTAATAACTCAAATGTCAAGTGCACTAACATTTTTACTCATATTACATATTAAATCAAGATAATAAAATCATTTCAACTGGTTGATATGTTAAACAAGTCATATCAACAATGAAAAGATGTTTTAGGGCAAATAAGCTTCCACTTTCAGGATACAATCTTTTAAAATCTAGAAAGCAAGAAAAAAAATATTTATGTTTAACACATATATTAACACAAATGAAAATACTATAATAAATATTTTAAAAATCAGCTTTCATAAATAATAAATATATTCCAATAAAGAACAATATAATTATCACATAAATTGTATGTATTTCAATATATAACCTTTCAAAAGAATGGAAATTAATCCAAATCTATTACAAAACTTGAAATATATATTTAAAAACATATTTATTCCATCAAATTCTTTCGGAAGAAATCAACCTAAATAATAATCCCATCAAATTCTTTCTCAAAGGAATTAACCTACTGTCGTAAGGAAAAAGGTAGATATCACACCTCTTCTGTATATTTTAGACTTATACAAATATATTAGCCATTTGAATTAAAGAAATGTATAATTTTAAAGAATCAACATGATTCAAAAATATTTATAGGGAAAATACATCATCACATATAAAAGACAATAATGCATTTCTCTATATTGCATTTAGAGAAATGTAATATAATTCATCTCTATATTTTATTAATAGAAGGTTCCTCACGTTTCTAACGGGTGTTTTTCTGGATTGAGTGTGTTGGACAATAAATTGGCCCAAGAAACTGCTTGGGATAAACTTTTTTTCACGAGAAAAGTAACTGATTGAAGACAAAAGTACACAATATTGACACTTAAGGTTGAGGATTATTTCAACACTGATATGCATGTCATTGCCATACATTGCCATATGCATGTCATTGCCATACATTGCCATAGGCTCAGGGAAGATAATGAAGAGGTCATAGGGAGGTTATTATTGAGTGGTTGAGATGTGTAAATAAATTACTGAAGAAAAGGATTCAACTTGGTGATAATTTTGGTGAAATTTCTTTTCAACTTGGTGATAATCCTGGTGAAATTTCTCCTCAAGTAATGAGAAGGATGTGAAAGAACTATTATGGAGATATACTCCACAATATATGAGGTGTTCTTGTCGAGGAAAAATCAAATGAACAACTTGCAGGGATTAAAAAGTCAATTATTGCCTAGGGTTACTCTCTTGATCAACTAAGGATGAGATCCATCACTGTCATGGCATTAATCATTATGCGCGTTGAGTCAAAGAAAGCTATTCTTTTGGTTGTTCAACTTCTCAACTTTACTCATATTTGCAATTTTATGGTTCACAAACAACAAATATTTTATGGATTATATAAAAAGGATGGACAGTCTAAGAGAGGAGAAAAATGTAGAGAAAAATGTATTTAGGTATTTACAGTTTGCTAGTTTGAATTTGGGCTTATGTTAGAATGCTCTATTGGATTGATTCTCCTATGAGACATGTGATCATTTCAATGATAGTGATTCTCATATGAGACATGTGATCATTTGAATAGTAGAGTTAAGCACGGAGCTAAATACTACAACAAATACTCAATAAAGAAGTGGAGGGCATATTTTAGCTTGATTTTTTGTGACAACTTCAACCACTTTGAAAATTTGACCTTTAATAAAACATATCATTGGGGAACATATATCCCAGCATAGGGATTGAGTGAGATTTGAGGTGTGAGCAGGTCTCACAATAGATTCCATTCCATGGAAATATAGTGCCTAGAGTAGCAAACATTCATAAATATCAGTTCTATTTCAATTCGTCTAACAATCTTTCGAGGTATCTTTACTTTAAGAGGTTGGAAAGATGACCATGGTTCAGAAAATAAATGTACAGTTTCCAATCATTTAAATGATTATGATTCCAAACACATTTGAAAGCTACACAAACTTAAAATATCTTAATTTATCTTGAAATTCACTAAAGTAAAATATCTTAATTTATCTTGAAATTCACTTTATAGCCTAGAGGGTGGGGGTTTTATTAGAGAAATTATAATAATAATTTCTCTAATAAAGCCCTCCCCTCCCACCCCATTCCAAATTCAATTAGAAATTGAAACAATTTAAAATATACTTGTTTTGTACAAGAATTATTTGGTTGGAGAGGTTTCTACTGAAATTGATAATCTAAACCATATAAGGTATTTAATTGATTTATGAATAGTTTGAATGGATCTAGTTCAATGTAGTAATTAAAAGAAAAATTTCAAGTTTCAGAGCCGGATAATAATGAAGAAAATTAAAAGTTTATGGTAAGATCGACAATTTCATTGTTGGACTCTAAGCCTCTTTGTTATCCATTGATGCATTTGTTATACATTGATGCATATTGAAAGTAAGGATTTATGTGAAGATCTAAGAAAAAATGACACTATTTTATAACGAAAAAACAAAAGAAACTGTTATCATCAACTTCAAGGAACCTTACCAAAAACAAAGGAAAACACTCTTCTATGAAGAAGGGAGTATTTTCATGATAGAGAGTTTTACAATGAGCATATCCGATTCTTCTTATCATAAGGTTGCTCATGGTCCTTAATAGAGGAGAACTATTCTCAATCAGATCCATTGTTTGAGATTAATCTTATTGAGTAATAATAATATTTTGGTAATAAAGTAGGAAAATAAACCTTTCTTTGTTGTTGATGCCAAAAATACCCATATAGCCTTCTTATGGTTCACTAAGAGATTATGAGAAAACGGACTCGTGATTTCATATAGATATCAAGCAATAACTCTAGAAAATGGACTCGTGATTTCATATAGATATCAAGCAATAACTTCATAACAGGGTATTGCAAGCAAAATCGTGACCATTGAAGTATTGATTACCGTCAAACCATGAAATCTGAGTTCTCGAGGTCAATTTAGGATGCATTTTAAATAATCCAAGAACCTAAGCTCCAACATGAAGAATTAAATAATTCCAAGGAATTTGGGCACTTTCTTACAAAGAATCAAGTAATATTAACTTAGGCTTTATTATCTTTAGCATTTCAATAATAATAATATATTGTATTTGTATTACTATTAGTATATGCTTAGAACGTGACTTATTGGTCACAACCCTTCATGTGTTGCATTATATAATTGGGTTACTCCCATTATATTGGATATCATTGATGAAATATTGTACCTACTCATATATTTATCTACATACTCTTCTCAATATCATGATTAAAACCTCATGTGGTATCAAACCAAGTTTGGGCCTAGCTCTCTCATGTGAAGCTCTCATGTGAAGGCCCAAATCATAAAACCTCATACTTAGACAAGTACCCAAACCTTGGTAAATTACATTGATGTTGCTTTGGATCTATACTCATCTGCTGGTCATGATGGAATCGTTAGAGAAGATAGCTGAGTATGAATGATAAAACAGTCCAGAAAACCCACAATTTTAAGTCAAGAAAACTTATTAGTTGGACCTGTCAGAGAACCTTTTGATTCTAACCCACAATTTCAAGGAAAGAAAACTTACGAAATGAATCCTAGTAACTACCGTGAAGCACTTATTTAATCTTGTACTAATGAGGAGAGACCTGATATTCTAATGATTAAATCTTGTACTAATGAGGAGAGAGCTGATGTCTAATGATCAAGCCAGTTATGCCTTATTTGTACATGATTAGGTTTATTTGTACATGATTGGGTTTCTTTGAATCTGCATACCAAGTTTCAGGGGCAGTGTTTTATGATTTGTAGCTGATGTTGTTGTAGCCGCTAAGAGTTAAAAGTTTATCCTAATTTTGCAGTTTGATTTGATGCGAACATTAATTTTTTTGTTGCCAACAATGGTTTGGCCCAACTTCAACAGTTGGGTCTTAGATGATCTTGCATGTTGTTTATTCTTTGGATAGTATTCACCTCAATTATGTAATTGAGTTTTGGTTGTTGTGTTCAATTGAAATGTACGTTCAATTTTGTCCAATTTTGTTACCAAGACTTGTAAGAATTTCTTTAAGTGGTGGCACCCATGAACGATTTGGAACCGAGCAGCAACCACGTGTAGGTAGTTTGATCAACCTAATAATATCATTTTATAATGGAAAACAAATTACTCAATTTCTTTAAATACAAAACTGCATAAACAAGGAAAGGGGAGTAAAGAATACAATTATCTATAGTTTGTCTAAATCTTGATTCATTAAATCCCATTTTCCACGCGAATTCTCATCTTAAGAGAATCTCCTTAACTTCATCAATTGCGGAAAGAAGACGCGATGCTTGAAGAAGCTTCATTGGCTTGAGCTTGAAGAGACTTCATTGCCCTATTTGCGTGTATGTGAGACTTGCAAAACCATCCAGAAGAGTTTGTTCAAAAATAGTATGTGATATCCAATTACAATGTTGAAATTACGAACAATTGGTGGTGAGTGTTCGACATTTTCATTTGAGGGATTCACATGAGCTTTGAGAAAATTGTCACCAGGATTTCTAAGAGAAAGACAAGGACTATAGATGCAAAAATATACCTAAGAAGATTGATGGTAGAATTTTAAACTAAACTAATGGAGTAGATTGCAAACAATTGCAAATAAATGAGTTTATCCTACAAAGGAAGGGATATGTTCTCATGGAAAATTTTATTGTCTTACCATGGGATATGGTGCGAGTTTGAATGTAGTTACACTTGATCTTCAAAATAGAGAATGAAATATAATCAAGTGGCCTTGATAAAAAAATATAAGAGATCTAAATATCCATCTCACTTGATGTGAATAGTTCATAGCACCTTTATTACATAAAAGGGACCTTCTATGGAAACTTAATGTAAACGATGTGGGCGGACAGAAATGGTCTAATATTGAAGTTCTGTATTTGATTTTATGAGCCCCAATTGATGTTCATTTCATATGAATTTATATGAGTATAAGCACAATTGATGTTCACTTCATATGACTTTATATGAGTATAAGCACAACAACTTCAAGGATATTTCAATTCAAAGTTCTATTAAGAGGGTATATGATGACTTCATACTATTTATCCAACTCACTTGGTTATGTAGGACCATGATATCCTCAAAGATAGCATTGTAAGCATGTAGAGGCATTGTAAATCGATGTAATGTTTTGTTGTGACATAGCATTGCAAGCATGTAGAGGCATTGTAAATCGATGCAATTTTTTGTTGTGACATAGCATTGTAATCATGTAGAGGCATTGTAAGTTGATGCAATGTTTTGTTGTGACATGGTATTATAAGACAACTCACTTGGTTATGTAGGACCATGATATCCTTAAAGATAGCATTGTTAACATGTAGAGGCATTGTAAATCGATGCAATGTTTTGTTGTGACACAACATTGTAAGCATGTAGAGGTATTGTAAACCGATGCAATGTTTTGTTGTGACATGGTATTGTAGGCCCCATAGAGGCATTGTAAACCCATGCAATGTTTCATCAATTTTCATAGTTCCATAGAAGTTTTGAATGATTATTATTGATGCCCACTCTGAGTGATAGACACTTGGAAACAACACTTGAATGTCTGACATGAAGTACAAATGAGATGACTCACCCTAACCATGAATCTTAAAAATAAGGTTAACTTTCTTGAGTGCTATAATAACTCAAGTAGGCATTCCTTGTTTTGAGAGATTGCATATATGCTCACATTTCATATGTTTTCTAGGTGATTTTCTTTCTCTCTAGCAAGGATTCTCTAATATTATTTACCCAAAAATGTGAAGTTAGAGATATTGAATAGACCTTTGGTTATACCCTCAAGGGAGGATCATTGTAAATTGTTGTACCTCATTTTTCTCAAGTGCATATTAACATGGGATGTTGAGGATAATATTTACTTGGTCAAAATTTTGAGTCTTGGAAAATCCAATTGGAGACATTCCTCAAGAATCAAATGTTGTGGATGTACATAACCAAAGACAATTTCCCACCAAAAGATACATCATAGATAATGTGTTTGGTGATTTCTCACGACTTCATAAGTGTTGTTCCCAAGCTAAATATACATTACAACTAAAAGTGCTTACTGTTTCCTCACCGATAGATACACCAAAGCTAAAATGCTTGATAACTTCATTAGTGTGAAACCCTATTGGAAGATTTAGCATAGACAAAATTGCAAGGAGAAGATACACAACATTTTTAATTTCACGATAGGAAATAATCGAGTTGCTATTGTGTGAAGAGGAAAGTGAAACAACATTATTACTCTCATAGCATGTATACTATTGTTTCAAGATGAAAGTAACCCCTATATTGTGGAGCAACATCAAGGAGTTGTTCAAAACTTGAATGATAGCTCCTCGATTCACTATCTGGAAAAAAGAGTTATACACTCTCTAGCCTAGTGATTTCATTGAAGTGGAAGAATATGCATATTCACCAAAATATACACGAACATCAAGAATGTTGGAGGAAAAGAATAGAAGTAAACTTTTAGTAGCTACTCTTCATAGGTGAATCCCTATTCTTCAATTGGTGAAGCCACCAAAATTAACACCATCATCAAGGTTGTTGGTGACGTTTTAGCACCTATTCTTTAGTAGGTGAAGATAAATCTCTTTAACAAGAGGATAAAACTACCACCTCGATGGATAGACAACCAAATTATCCCTAGTTGATAAATACAAGGTTTCTAACCTCCCCAACAAGAGGATAAAAAAATTGTAAGACACCCAATCCCTAAATACTCCTTTAAGGGATGGGGCAACATAAATTTTGTTTTTATTAACATCTCAAATCCTCTGTCCGGGGTCTGCATCCTCTTCTACTCACCCATAGCGTTCTAACCACTGCTATAGGCTCAAATCCGACCTTTTGTTTACAATTTATGGCCTCCCGAAGTTCTTCAGGCGCTCATTGGTTGAGGGAAGCATGGGTGGATCCATCTCATTTGCACACTCCTCAAGTTGTGACGTCCACTGTGGAAGTCCATCCACCATCCAAACCAACAATGATAATTAAATCTTTGAGTTCCCCATAAGGTTTCCATGTAGCTCCAACCTTCGACCTCTTTGGGGCATACATTCTAACATCCCAGTCTCCCAGAGTAGGAATTCGTCGAAGTGTCAGATACAGTCCAACTCCAATGGTCAGAGGAGATCTTGAAGGGTCTCTAGATCGACATTGCTTCACAACTTCGACGTTAGGAGGTTCCTTCACCTTGAACCATACTTCCTTCCGGAGTGTCGAACTCTCAAAGTCATGCATATTGCACCATCCTTTAGCCAAGAATTCATGCACTAGAGGAACGACACACGACAGAAGCCAGGAGTGACACGTGTCCTCATTAGGAAGTGACACTTGTTGCATTCTAATGGAATTTAGGGTCTATGGGAAGCACAAATCAGGGTGTCATGTGGCATACAAGACAGGGTCTGTCACCCCAGGTGACATTGGTGGGCCACGTATGTCCGAGAGTGGCATCCTCCGGGGTTTCTAGCTTCACTTACCTGCCAAACCTCCCGTAGCTATGAAGTCTGAAGCTTCCACCAACTATCTCCCAATACCTCTTGGATCCCACGGTCAAGGTGTGTCCTCGTAGGTCCACGAATCTATGGTGGAGAGGAATTGCGGAGGTCAGGGGTAGAATTATCATCCCCGTAGGTTCAACTTCTGCAATCCTTCTAGACCGTAGATTTGTATATCTAGCAAGATCAATGGTTGGCATCATTTCTACCACCGACGAACAGTTTCCAATGTGGAACTTGGGAAAGGAAATAAACACTGTGCTAGTTGGGACTTTGCAATCATCCCTGATCGTAGATATCCACATCGGTTCAAACACGATCGGCAATCCTCGATAGGAGGTTAGCACCAGTCCACCCTCGCACATGGTAACGTACTAGATGAGAAGGAAAATACAGGTGTGTCTCGCATACTCCTCTCGCCCAATTGACCAAGCGGTGAGTGTGAGGTGTCATACACGACAAGGCTGAAACAACACGTGGCCCTTCAATGGGTCACACGTGTCACATGTTAATGGGCCTATGCGGTCTGGGAAACGTATGAATCCATTTGACATGTGGCACCTCAATCGGGGGTCCGCGTCAGTACCCTGGGTGACGCCAGTGAGCCACGTCACCCTAGACAAACGACCCTCTAACATCTTTCAGATCTCACGATGGAGATCCATCCACGTAGATCCATATATCTACGGCCTCCATTGCTTCGCAACTTCGTCCTTCGGGGGTTCGACTATGTAGTCTCAATTTTTCTCCCGGAGTAGGTCATCACCGAACTGACCACCATCTAGATCAAACGGTCACGAGTGGTCCCGAAGTCCCTTTGGATCCACGACTTTCGTTAATTCGTGACCCTAGTATTCGAGAGTTTAGGCATGTAGTTTCTAGCTTCGTCCCGGAGTACCAAGTCTCGAGACTACAGAATCTAGCGACAAACGTCCTTAACGATGGACGGCTAATATGGACTCCAGCCTTTGGCACTCCGGAAATGTACCCTTTCACCAACAAGGAAAAACCCCCCGGAGATACTCAATCCGTGGACACAAGTCTTGGTTGGTGGCTGATTAAGCAGGGTTCTCAACAGAGTCCCCATATCAACGACTGAGAAGGATCCTGAAGGATCTGAGGATGGACGGTCCACAGTAATTCGCAACTCTGACCTTCAGGAATTTTGGTGTTACGACGCCTCTGTTCTCCCGAAGTGGTCAACGTCAGGTTGACTATAGCGTAGATTCAACGGTAGGAATAATTTCTTGCCATCCTCATATATACGACTCATTTCAATTTGCGACTCCGTCCTTCAGGATTTTTGGTGGCTGTGAAGTTTTAACATACCGGAGCTTCGAGCTACTAGAGTTCAGAAGCCAATAAGACCTAGCTCCTTTTGGACTAGCACAGGGTTCCTAGACCCTAGTCATATGGATCCTCTAATGAATCTCAAGCTGTAAGCTCTACTCTTAGTTGAGATTTGGTTAAGGTCGCAACACCCCGAGAACTCCGAACTCCCGAAGTTCTGAAGCCAGAAGGGATAAGCTCCTTTCAGCTAGCATAGGGTTCCCAAACCCTGGTCATATGGGTCCTTTTGTTAAATTTTATGCTATTATTAGGTTACTTTCAATTTACTAGATAACAATAGCATAGACATGATCACTGAGAGAAACACAATCACAAGAGTACACAAGCATTTATCCTAGGAAACCCTCAAGGGAAAGAAAACCCAACAAAACTTCCTTAATATAGATAGCCAATACAATGCCAAGATAATGAACCAGACAATAAAGAATATCCAACACTGAGCAACACGCCTCTCTCTCTTCCTTCTTCCGGCAATCGAAAACTGCAGCTTCCTTCAAAACTTGCACACTAGATGAGTGAGCTGAGTGTGTCTAAATGAGGCATTGGCCTCTCTTATTTATACAATTTGGCTCGTGTGAACAGAAGTGTATTTTCACTGGCAAGTTCGACTTCTCATTATGGGTGGTTAGAACCACCTTTACTTAATTTGGGGGCTGACTTCTCATTTTGCCTATTACAATTAGGGTTTGACCAATCCGCAAAAGGGGATTTGGTCAACTACAATGCCCGACATGATCAATCCACAAAAGGGGATTGATATAATCAATAATAAATATATTTTATCTTTTACTTTATCCATAAAAGGGGATAAGAATATTCTTTACAGTTACACAATATTTTAACACTCCCTCTTAACAAGAAGAATATTCTTTATCTTTTGACAGGTCACTGGATGTCAACATCAACTAGGTAGAAACATCCACTCGATAACATCATCAACTAGATAACATTAGTTTATACCTTAACCTGAGATTATATTAACCTAACCCTAAAATAAAAATTTAAGAATCCACTTTTTACCTATTAACTAAACCCTAGAACATTAAATGATAAAATATAAATAAAAAACCTTAAAATTATTAATAAACTATTATAACCTTTAATAAACAAAAATTTAATAAACCCTAGAAATATCTTAGAAAATAATTAAATTTATTAAATAATTCTACTTAGCCGACACTAAAAACTTTCCCACTTCCACTATTTATACCAGCTCTTCCCTTTTTCTTAAACCTAGGCTCTTTGTCCTGAAGATGGATCTTGATCTGGATCCGAAACGTCGACAATCTATTGACAACATTGTGGATTTTCTTATCAAAACCGAAAATCCCAACCACAACAATCTCACTCATTAGATAACATCATCAACTGGGTAACAGGAGGCATCAATATAATCCACTTGGTCATCTGGCATCATGATCATTGACTGGCATATCTATAAATCATCAGAAGTTTTGTTCTCTTTATCTTCACGCAGAAGATACTCTTTCTTTCTTTCATCTTCATGCAAAAGATGCTTCTTTCTTATCTTCACACAAAAGATATCTTATATTCACACAAAAGATGTCTTATCTTCACACAGAAGATATTCTATGAGTTTTGCCATTCCTTTTATATTCTCCCTTCTCTTGTATTCATCTATCTCTCCCATCCACTGGGGAGGACTAGTACCATAGCTTCACTTCTAGTCATCCCACATGAACTAGAGAAGCTAAGATTCTAGCATGGGCAAGACTAGACTCCGTTTCCATGATCCACGTAGGATCACGACACAAAACTCAAGATCCAACTAACCATTCCACATGGTCAAGGTTTGTGTTCCAGGCTACTCAATCCTTGGCAAGAGGAGAGTATTTGCCCGTTTCCCCTTGGAGAAACACCCACATTCCTCTCTACGAGGGTGGTCACACCCCTCTCTATGAGGGTATTCTAGCATGTCCCTAAAGTATCCAAAACTCAACACTTGGACAGAGGCCAACCTTGGCAGATTTCTCATTCCCCTTCTCTACGAAGGTCTCTTCCTTCTTTACGAAGGTCTACCCGTGGGATTGCTCATTCCTTCTCTACGAAGGTCTCTTCCTTCTCTACGAAGGTCTAGCTATGGGATCTAAAAGAATCTCTTATGGTCCAAAATCTTTCAATGGTATAATACTATGCTACCCATCTACTACGCACCATCCATCTACTGGATAGCTTTCATCTTGATCAAAATATATGGGCACCATCCATCTGCTTTTCTAACTACACCAAATCACGATCCTCCATTTTGAACTCGGATACATGGCCCCCTCTTGCACAAAACTAATAGCTTATAGTCATCATCCTTGAAGTTTTCTTCTGTAATATCCTGGGTGCCTTCTTAAGTTCGAATATTTCTTTCTTTCTGTCTTCATACTGGATCAACCTGCTCCCTCTACATCTATAAGAACGGTACTGAAGAAACTTGTA
>SNQJ01S0001383.1:86372-140610 GCA_010110895.2 Picea sitchensis
GTGAGCATTGTGTTTATGGAAAACAAAAGAGAGTCAGATTTCTCAGAGTCGGAAAAGAAAATCTCCTTAACTTCATCAATTGCGGAAAGAACACGCGATGCTTGAAGAAGCTTCATTGACTTGAGCTTGAAGAGACTTCATTGCCCTATTTGCCTGTAAGTGAGACTTGTAAAACCATCCAGAAGAGTTTGTTCAAAAATAGTATGTGATATCCCATTACAATGTTGAAATTACGAACAATTGGTGGTGAGTGTTCGACATTTTCATTTGAGGGATTCACATGAGCTTTGAGAAAATTGTCACCATTATATAGGATTTCTAAGAGAAAGACAAGGACTATAGATGCAAAAATATACCTAAGAAGATTGATGGTAGAATTTTAAACTAAACTAATGGAGTAGATTGCATACAATTGCAAATAAATGAGTTTATCCTACAAAGGAAGGGATATGTTCTCATGGAAAATTTTATTGTCTTACCATGGGATATGGTGTGAGTTTGAATGTAGTTACACTTGATCTTCAAAATAGAGAATGAAATATAATCAAGTGGCCTTGATAAAAAAATATAAGAGATCGAAATATCCATCTCACTTGATGTGAATAGTTCATAGCACCTTTATTACATAAAAGGGACCTTCTATGGAAACTTAATGTAAACGATGTGGGAGGACAGAAATGGTCTAATATTGAAGTTCTGTATTTGATTTTATGAGCCCCAATTCATGTTCATTTCATATGAATTTATATGAGAATAAGCACAATTGATGTTCACTTCATATGACTTTATATGAGTATAAGCACAACAACTTCAAGGATATTTCAATTCAAAGTTCTATTAAGAGGGTATATGATAACTTCATACTATTTATCCAACTCACTTGGTTATGTAGGACCATGATATTCTCAAAGATAGCATTGTAAACATGTAGAGGCATTGTAAATCGATGTAATGTTTTGTTGTGACATAGCATTGCAAGCATGTAGAGGCATTGTAAATCGATGCAATTTTTTGTTGTGACATAGCATTGTAATCATGTAGAGGCATTGTAAGTTGATGCAATGTTTTGTTGTGACATGGTATTATAAGCCAACTCACTTGGTTATGTAGGACCATGATATCCTTAAAGATAGCATTGTTAGCATGTAGAGGCATTGTAAATCGATGCAATGTTTTGTTGTGACACAACATTGTAAGCATGTAGAGGTATTGTAAACCCATGCAATGTTTTGTTGTGACATGGTATTGTAGGCCCCATAGAGGCATTGTAAACCCATGCAATGTTTCATCAATTTTCATAGTTCCATAGAAGTTTTGAATGATTATTCTTGATGCCCACTCTGAGTGATAGACACCTGGAAACAACACTTGAATGTCTCACATGGAGTACAAATGAGATGACTCACCCTAACCATGAATCTTAAAAATAAGGTTAACTTTCTTGAGTACTATAATAACTCAAGTAGGCATTCCTTGTTTTGAGAGATTGCATATATGCTCACATTTCATATGTTTTCTAAGTGATTTCCTTTCTCTATAGCAAGGATTCTCTAATATTATTTACCCAAAAATGTGAAGTTAGAGATATTGAATAGACCTTTGGTTATACCCTCAAGGGAGGATCATTGTAAATTGTTGTACCTAATTTTTCTCAAGTGCATATTAATGGGGGATGTTGGGGATAATATTTACTTGGTAAAAATTTTGAGTCTTGGAAAATCCAATTGGAGACATTCCTCAAGAATCAAAAGTTGTGGATGTACATAACCAAAGACAATTCCCCACCAAAAGATACATCATAGATAAAGTGTTTGGTGATTTCTCATGACTTCATAAGTGTTGTTCCCAAGCTAAATATACATTACAACTAAAAGTTCTTACTATTTCCTCACTAATAGATACACCAAAGCTAAAATGCTTGATAACTTCGTTAGTGTGAAACCCTATTGGAAGATTTAGCATAGACAAAATTGCAAGGACAAGATACACAACATTTTTACTTTCACGATAGGAAATAATTGAGTTACTATTGTGTGAAGAGGAAATTGAAACAACATTATTACTCTCATAGCATGTATACTATTGTTTCAAGATGAAAGTAACCCCTATACTGTGGAGCAACATCAAGGAGTTGTTCAAAACTTGAATGATAGCTCCTCGATTCACTATCTGGAAAAAAGAGTTATACACTCTCTAGCCTAGTGACTTCATTGAAGTGGAAGAATATGCATATTCACCAAAATATACACCAACATCAAGGATGTTGGAGGAAAATACTAGAAGTAAAATTTTAGTAGCTACTCTTCATAGGTGAATCCCTATTCTTCAATTGGTGAAGCCACCAAAATTAGCACCATCATCAAGGTTGTTGGTGACGTTTTAGCACCTATTCTTTAGTAGGTGAAGATAAATCTCTTTGACAAGAGGATAAAACTACCACCTCGATGGATAGACAACCAAATTATCCCTAGTTGATAAATACAAGGTTTCTAACCTCCCCGACAAGAGGATAAAACAATTGTAAGACACCCAATCCCTAAATACTCCTTTAAGGGATGGGGCGACATAAATTTTGTTTTTATTAACATCTCAAATCCTCTGTCCGGGGTCTCCATCCTCTTCTACTCACCCATAACGTTCTAACCACTGCTACCAGGCTCAAATCCGACCTTTGGTTTACAATTTATGGCCTCCCAAATTTATTCGGGTGCTCATTGGTTGAGGGAAGCATGGGTGGATCCATCTCATTTGCACCCTTCTCAAGCTCCGACGTCCACTTTGGAAGTCCATCCACCATCCAAACCAACGATGATACTTAAATCTTTGAGTCCCCGAGAAGGTTTCCACGTAGCTCCAACCTTCAACCCCTTTGGAGCATACGTTCTAACATCCCAGTCTCCCAGAGTAGGAATTCATCGAAGTGTCGGATACAGTCCAACTCCAACGGTCAGAGGAGATCTTGAAGGGTCTCTAGATCGACAATTCCTATTGCTTCGCAACTTCGACGTTAGGAGGTTCCTTCACCTTGAACCATACTTCCTTCTGGAGTGTCTAACTCTCAAAGTCATGCATACTGCACCATCCTTTAGCCAAGCATTCATGCACTAGAGGAACGACACGCGACAGAAGCCAAGAGTGACACGTGTCCTCATTAGGAAGTGACACCTATGAAGGGATTCACCTATGAAGAATAGGGATTCACCTATGAAGTGACACGTGTTGCATTCTAATGGAATATAGGTTCTATGGGAAGCACAAATCAGGGTGTCACATGGCATACAAGACAGGGTTCTATCACCCAAGGTGACGTTGGTGGGCCACGTATGTCCGGGAGTGGCATCCTCTGGGGTTCCTAGCTTCACTTACCTACCGAACCTCTCGTAGCTATGAAGTCTGAAGCTTCCACCAACTATCTCCCAATACCTCTTGGATCCCACGGTCAAGGTGTGTCCTCGTAGGTCCATGAATCTATGGTGAAAAGGAATTGTGGAGATTAGGGGTAGAATTATTATCCCCGTAGGTTCAACTTCGGCAATCCTTCTAGACCGTAGATCTGTATATCTATCAAGATCAATGGTTGGCATCATTTCTACCACCGACGAGCAGTTTCCAATGTGGAACTTGGGAAAGGAAATAAACACTGTGCTAGTTGGAACTTCACAATCATCCCTGATCGTAGATATCCACGTCGGTTCAAACACGATCGTCGATCCTCGATAGGAGGTTAGCGCAATTCCACCCTCGCACATGGTAACGTACTAGATGAGAAGGAAAATACAGGTGTGTCTTGCATACTCCTCTCGCCCAATTGACCAAGCGGTGAGTGTGAGGTGTCATACGCGGCAAGGCCAAAACAATACGTGGCCCTTCAGTGGGTCACACGTGTCACACGTTAATGGGCCTATGCGATCTGGAAAACATACGAGTCCAATTGACATGTGGCACCTCAATCAGGGGTCCCCGTCAGTACCCTGGGTGACATCAGCGAGCCACGTCACCCCAGACAAACGACCCTCTAACATCCCTCATATCTCACGGTGGAGATCCATCCACGTAGATCCATAGATCTATGGCCTTCATTGCTTCGCAACTTCGTCCTTCGGGGGTTCAACTATGTAGTCTCAATTTTTCTCCCGGAGTAGGTCATCACCGAATTGACCACCATCTAGATCAAACGGTCATGAGTGGTCCTGAAGTGCCTTTGGATTGACGACTCTCGTTAATTCGTGACCCCGGTATTCGAGAGTTTAGGCATGTAGTTTCCAGCTTCGTCCCGGAGTACCAATTCTCTAGACTACAGAATCTAGTGACACACGTCCTTAATGATGGACGGCTAAGATGGACTCCGGCCTTTGGCACTCCGGAAATGTACCCTTTCACCAACAATGAAAAACCCCCCAGAGATACTCGATCCATGGACACATGTCCTGGTTGGTGGCTGATTAAGTGGGGTTCTCAACATAGTCCCCATATCAACGACTGAGAAGGATCCTGAAGGATATGAGGATTGACGGTCCACAGTAATTCGCAACTCTGACCTTCAGGAATTTTGGTGTTACGATGCCTCTGTTCTCCCGAAGTGGTCAACGTCGGGTTGACTATAGCATAGATTCGATGGTAGGAATAATTTCTTGCCATCCTCAGATATACGGATCATGTCAATTCGCGACTCCGTCCTTCGGGAGTTTTGGTGGCTGTGAATTTTTAACATACCGGAGCTTCAAGCTCCCAGAGTTCAGAAGCCAATAAGACCTAGCTCCTTTTGGACTAGCACAGGGTTTCCAGACCCTGGTCATATGGATCCTCTAATGAATCTCAAGCTGTAAGCTCTACTCTTAGCTGAGATTTGGTTAAGGTCGCAACACCCCTAGAACTCCGAACTCCCGAAGTTCCGAAGCCAGAAGGGCTTAGCTCCTTTCAGCTAGCATAGGGTTCCCAAACCCTGGTCATATGGGTCCTTTTGTTAAATTTTCTGCTATTATTAGGTTACTTTCAATTTACTAGATAACAATAGCATAGATAGGATCACTGAGAGAAACACAATCACAAGAGTACACAAGCATTTATCCTGGGAAACCCTCAAGGGGAAGAAAACCCAACAAAACTTCCTTAATATAGATAGCCAATACAATGCCAAGATAATGAACCAGACAATAGAGAATATCCAACACTGAGCAACACGCCTCTCTCTCTTCCTTCTTCCGGCAACCGAAAACTGCAGCTTCCTTCAAAACTTGCGCACTAGATGAGTGAGCTGAGTGTGTCTAAATGAGGCACTGGCCTCTCTTATTTATACAATCTGGCAGGTGTGAATAGAAGTGTCTTTTCACTGGCAAGATCGACTTCTCATTCTGGGTGGTTAGAACCACCTTTATTTAATTTGGGGGCCGACTTCTCATTCTGCCTATTACAATTAGGGTTTGACCAATCCGCAAAAGGGGATTTGGTCAACTACAATGCCCGACATGATAAATCCACAAAAGGGGATTGAAATAATCAAT
Organism: Picea sitchensis; assembly: GCA_010110895.2. Taxonomy (NCBI): domain Eukaryota; kingdom Viridiplantae; phylum Streptophyta; class Pinopsida; order Pinales; family Pinaceae; genus Picea; species Picea sitchensis. The sequence continues at coordinate 91,874 of SNQJ01S0001383.1, forward strand.
AATAAATATATTTTATCTTTTACTTTATCCACAAAAGGGGATAAGAATATTCTTTGCAGTTACACAATATTTTAACACTCCCTCTTAACAAGAAGAATATTCTTTATCTTTTGACAGGTCACTGGATGTCAACATCAACTAGGTAGCAGCATCCACTAGATAACATAATCAACTAGATAAAATTAGTTTATACCTTAACCTCAGATTATATTAACCTAACCCTAAAATAAAAATTTAAGAATCCACTTTTTACCTATTAACTAAACCCTAGAACATTAAATGATAAAATATAAATAAAAAACCCTAAAATTATTAATAAACTATTATAACCTTTANATATAGATAGCCAATACAATGCCAAGATAATGAACCAGACAATAGAGAATATCCAACACTGAGCAACACGCCTCTCTCTCTTCCTTCTTCCGGCAACCGAAAACTGCAGCTTCCTTCAAAACTTGCGCACTAGATGAGTGAGCTGAGTGTGTCTAAATGAGGCACTGGCCTCTCTTATTTATACAATCTGGCAGGTGTGAATAGAAGTGTCTTTTCACTGGCAAGATCGACTTCTCATTCTGGGTGGTTAGAACCACCTTTATTTAATTTGGGGGCCGACTTCTCATTCTGCCTATTACAATTAGGGTTTGACCAATCCGCAAAAGGGGATTTGGTCAACTACAATGCCCGACATGATAAATCCACAAAAGGGGATTGAAATAATCAATAATAAATATATTTTATCTTTTACTTTATCCACAAAAGGGGATAAGAATATTCTTTGCAGTTACACAATATTTTAACACTCCCTCTTAACAAGAAGAATATTCTTTATCTTTTGACAGGTCACTGGATGTCAACATCAACTAGGTAGCAGCATCCACTAGATAACATAATCAACTAGATAAAATTAGTTTATACCTTAACCTCAGATTATATTAACCTAACCCTAAAATAAAAATTTAAGAATCCACTTTTTACCTATTAACTAAACCCTAGAACATTAAATGATAAAATATAAATAAAAAACCCTAAAATTATTAATAAACTATTATAACCTTTAATAAACAAAAAATTAATAAACCCTAGAAATATCTTAGAAAATAATTAAATTTATTAAATAATTCTACTTAGCCGACACTAAAAACTTTCCCACTTCCACTATTAATACCAGCTCTTCCCTTTTTCTTAAACCCATGCTCTTTGTCCTGAAGATTGATCCTGATCTGGATCTGAAACGTCGACAATCTATTGACAACACTGTGGATTTTTCGATCAAAACCGAAAATCCCAACCACAACAATCTCACTCATTAGATAACATCATCAACTGGGAAACATCATCAACTGGATAACAGGAGGCATCAATATAATCCACTTGGTCATCTGGCATCATGATCATTAACTGCCATATCTATAAATCATCGGAAGTTTTGTTCTCTTTATCTTCACGCATAAGATACTCTTTCCTTCTTTCATCTTCATGCAAAAGATACTTCTTTCTTATCTTCACACAGAAGATATCTTATCTTCACACAGAAGATGTCTTATCTTCACACAGAAGATATCTTATCTTCACACAGAAGATGTCTTATCTTCACACAGAAGATATTCTATGAGTTTTGCCATTCCTTTTATATTCTCCCTTCTCTTGTAGTCATTTATCTCTCCCATCCACTAGAGAGGACTACTACCATAGCTTCACTTCTAGTCATCCCACATGAACTAGAGAAGCTAAGATGCTAGCCTGGGCAAGACTAGACTTTGTTTCCATGATCCACGTAGGATCACGACACAAACCTCAAGAGCCAACTAACCATTCCACATGGTCAAGGTTTGTGTTCTAGGCTACTCAATCATTGGCAAGAGGAGAGTATTTGCCCGTTGCCCCTTGGAGAAACACCCACATTCCTCTCTACGAGGGTGGTCACACCCCTCTCTATGAGGGTATTCTAGCATGTCCCTAGAGTATCCAAAACTCAACACTTGGACAGAGGCCAACCTTGGCAGATTTCTCATTCCCCTTCTCTACGAAGGTCTCTTCCTTATTTACGAAGGTCTACATGTGGGATTGTTCATTCCTTCTCTACGAAGGTCTAGCTATGGGATCTAAAAGAATCTCTTATGGTCCAAAATCTTTCAATGGTATAATACTATGCTACCCATCTACTAGGCACCATTCATCTACTGGATAGCTTTCATCTTGATCAAAATCTCTGGGCACCATCCATCTGCTTTTCTAACTGCACCAAATCACAATCCTCCATTTCGAACTCGGAGGCATGGCCCCCTCTTGCACCAAGCTAATAGCTTCTAGTCATCATCCTTGAAGTTTTCTTCTGTAATATCATGGGTGCCTTCTTGAGTTCGAATATTTCTTTCTTTTTGTCTTCATACTAGATCAACCTGCTCCCTCTGCATCTATAATTACGATACTGGAGAAACCTGTAGTTACTTGCATCTCATCCACTATATCTGAGTATCCATCTTTTTCTTCATCTTGAATATTTTTGTTCTACATCTTTAGGAGCCTCTTTCTCCTATATGAATATCAAATATTGTCTGATCTTCACTGACTATAACCATATCATACGTCCTTGTCGTGTTGTCTAACTTATGCAATTCACAGCATAAGTTCTTTCTTCCGAGACTTGTAAACTTACTTACAATATGCTTTCTTTGTTACTCTCATGAGTGATCATACATGAAATAAATATGTTATCTCTTTCTTCATCCTCTTCTTTGATACTTCCTTCATAAGTCTTTTGTTTTTGTGTGGGGAGGGTCCACAGACTCCACCATTTTCTATCAACTATCTTCAACTTAAAGTACATAATCCTTAATTTCTGCTAAAGCTTTCTTTGAGGGAGGAGATTCCTCTTCCTCTTCCACATGTGCTTGATGCTTTCTTTTCTATTTTCCTTGAGGACAGTCATAGGAAAAGTGTCCCAACTTTTGAAAGTTGTAGCATCTGATCTTTGAAACATCTATTTTCTTATCTGGAACTCTTACGGAGTTAGCTTCTTTATTGTTCCTCCTAAAGGAATTTATTTTGTTCTTTTGAACCGTAAGAGATTCCTCTTCGTCAACAATTAATATCTTATGTTGGTCTACAAGTCTAGATTCTTCATGTGTGCAATCTGCCCATAACTTATCAAACTTGGGTAACTTGCTTCTTGCACACACTCCTTGTACAAAGGGAATCCAAAATGTTGGAAACCCATTTAGGGTTGTGGTTATAAGTTCTTTGTCACTAATGACATCTCCAATAGCTGCAAGATGATCTCTGATCTGAGAAACTCTCATAAGATAGGACGTGACAGATTCTGAGTTGTCCATCTTTATGTTACGAAGTTGATTTCTTAAGGTAAGATTCTGGCTAATGTCTTTGCTTTCATATAACCTTCTGAGTGCTTCATACATTTGCCTTGCTATCTGTAGTTCAGATATATGAGGGATCAAGTGATCCTTTACTGAATCTGACACAATTCTCTTTGCTTTCTTTTCATTCTTCTTATGCTTGGTCTTTTCCCCTTCTTCATCTGGTTCCGATACACCCAATGTAACATGTTCTAGGAGATCATTCTCATCTAGGATCATCTGCAACCTATGCTTCCAAGATCTGAAGTTTCTAGATCCTTCTAGCCTGTCTTATACCCTCATGTTGGTAGCCATTCTTTCTTGTAGAAGAAACCGTAGCCCTCCGAGCTACATAAATAATAAAAAAATCAAATTACTTGGATCTGAAAACTGAACTCACCAAAAGATGTGTTGGACTGAGGCAAGTAGCCTGGTGTGTTTAGATTTCAGAAAATCCAACTTTTACCCCTCCAAAATTGATCTACGGATTTCTGGACTAGTGCTTCTGGTTTTCTGGTACTTCTGGTACACTAGTACACTGGTACTTCTGGTTTTCTAGTACTTTGTGAAAACTAGGGTTTCACTTTCTGAGAGATCTGGCCACTGAAAAAGTGCGTTGAGGATGCAAAAATGTTCCTTGAGGTAGGGCACACCTTTCTATATGGATTTGGGGCTGAAAACCTTCTTTAATAAAAAGCCCTAATTTTCATGTACGGCAACAGTGAAGTTTTTCTTTTTCCTGTGAAAGATGCTCTCTTCATCTTAGCTCTGATACCATGTTAAAGTTTCTTCTATTATTAGGTTACTTTAAATTTACTAGATAACAATAGCATAGACAGGATCACTGAGAGAAACACAATCACAAGAGTACACAAGCATTTATCCTGGGAAACCCTCAAGGGGAAGAAAACCCAGCAAAACTTCCTTAATATAGATAGCCAATACAATGCCAAGATAATGAACCAGACAACAGAGAATATCCAACACTGAGCAACACGCCTCTCTCTCTTCCTTCTTCCGGCAACCGACAACTGCAGCTTCCTTCAAAACTTGCGCACTAGATGAGTGAGCTGAGTGTGTCTAAATGAGGCGCTAGCCTCTCTTATTTATACAATCTAGCAGGTGTGAACATAACTGTCTTTTCACTGGCAAGGCCGACTTCTCATTCTAGGTGGTTAGAACCACCTTTATTTAATTTGGGAGCTGACTTCTCATTCTGCCTATTACAATTAGGGTTTGACCAATCCACAAAATGGGATTTGGTCAACCACAATGCCCGAGACGATCAATCCACAAAAGGGGATTGATCTAATCAATAATAAATATATTTTATCTTTTACTTTATCCACAAAAGGGGATAAGAATATTCTTTGCAGTTACACAATATTTTAACACCTTTGGAAATTCTTTTGGACTAAGCACTAATTCCTTTAGCATCAAATGGGTTAAGGACATGGGAATGAGCCCTCGGTCAAATGGGTGAGAGATCTAAAGGAGGCATCATCCTTCCACAGGGTTTGAACTTTGAACTTGGAAATTTCCCGTGAGGGGGAAGGTTTTAGAGACCGACACTATTACGGGATCACATCTTACAACTCTAATTTCTCAGTTGAGTCAAGTATACGCCCATTTAAAAGCATGAGTTCATAGAGAGATAATGCATATATCTAACTTAACCATTCAACACCGAACTTATTCATAGATGCATAAATATATTCAATCATTATTCATATTTTAGTACACAAAGTATGAAGATACTTATCAGAAACCAGAGTTCATGAAGCGACTATTGAAAGGGGTACATGTTTTCACCCAGCCATAGGGACAACCACTCGTAGCAGATTTATCGTTGGCCACCCCCAAGCCAAACCATGATTCTCTGAGAGAGACCCTTTATTATTTCTCAGCAACAGTCAGGGAGAGAGGTTAACCTCCTCCTCCCACATGATCCTCGCAACAAGTTTTATCTATACCAAGCAAACCCTCCTCCTCCCACGAGATCCTGGCAGCAGGTTTTATTTGTACCAAGCAAGGAGGTCTTCCCAAGGACTTCCATAGTCACTCATCAGTCTCGTTTATCATCTTGTAATGGAAAACCTTGCCGATCGCTTCTTACATTTAGAACGAGATTATTCCCCAGTTCTTCCTCGAACCAGAGCATTGTAACCGTTATTTTTCTCTTCTTGAGATTACTCTTGCGACTCTGCTCTCCTTGCAGATCACTTTCCCCTCTCTTTTTTCCTCTTCCCATGAATTAGCTCTTCCTTGCCTTTCTCAACAAGGTTGTGTGGGTCTGATTCCCCAGCTCATTAACTCTTGAGGAGGACTCTCCCAGCTACCACGTTGACTGGTATTTCATTATCTGGGTCAGAGGATTGTTTTGAGTCATTAATTCCAGTAGGGTATTGGTTTGGTGGGGGTCATCTCAACCAATCATGGTTCCCCTCACCATCTCTCTCATAGCATCCATGGTCTATCTTGGGAAACCCCCCTTTCAGTAGTTATGCAACACTTATTCAATTTCTATTAATAACAGGAAATATATACATTGACCTTTTATACAAAGGTTCATCAAATCAGGCATTCACATGTATCTAGTATGCCATAGTCTCTTGGCCAATTATAGTTTTATTTACAGATTGGGGGAAACATGGATGTTACAATCCCCTCTCCCTTAAAGGAACATCGCCCTCGATTTTCTATCTGTCGATTTTCTTTGTACGTACAAAAGTAAATAAAAGGGATATGCATGTCTCATGGTATCATACATTTCCCATGTGGTCTCATCTGGACCAAAGTGTTTCCACTGCACCTTGACCTGTGCATTGGTTTTGTTTCTGAGTGGGGTCTCCTTCCTATATGTTATGCATTGAGGTTCTGGCATGAATTCTCCCTCTGGTTCCACCTGAATCACAAACTAGTCAATAATATGATTAGAATCATGTACATATTTCTTTAACAACGAAACATGGAAAACATCATGTGCCTTCACTATGGGAGGGAGTGATGTTCTATATTCTACAGGTCCAAATCTTTCCAAGATTTGAAAGGGTTCACAATACCGGGGTGTCAGCTTGGCACAAGCTCCCATTCTCAATGAACTTCTTTTGGGTCTAACTTGGAGATACACATGATCCTCTTCTTTGAATTCTCTAAGAGTTCTTTTTCTCTCTGCGTAGCTCTTCTATCTATCCTGGGATATCTTCAAATTCTGTCTAATCTGAATTACTTGTTGTTCCATTTCCTTTAGCATATCTAGCCTGATTGTGATTCTGTCCACTGGGTTATTCCAATTTATTGGAATATTGCATTGCCTTCCATAGAGGGCTTGGAAAGGGATCATTTTTAATGACTTTTGGTAGCCATTGTTGTAGGCAAATGATATCAGTGGTAGGTAGTCTTCCCACTTCTTGGGTTGATGCATTACATGCATCCTCAACATGTCTTATAACACTTGGTTTACCCTCTCTGACTGCCCATCAATTTGAGGGTGATAGGCTGTACTAAATAACAATTTTGTTTCGAAACCAACAAACATAGATTTCCATAATTTTGAAGTAAATTTTGTATCTATGTCGGATATAATTTCCTTAGGCATGCCATGCAGTCTAAATATCTCTTTCATGAAAATACTGGAAATATCTATTTCCTTGCAAGTTGACTTGACAGGGTTGAAGTGATCATCCTTGCTCAGTTTGTCCACAACTACAATGATGGAGTCATTCTGTTTGGTTGATTTTGGTCTCCCTCTGATGAAATCCATGGAGATGGTTTCCCATTTCCATTCTGGAATTGGTAGGGGATGCAACAACCCTACTGGGTTCCAGTGATCTACCTTAACTTGTTGACATTCTAGACACTTAGCTAAGTAATCAACTATGTCCCTTTTCAATCTCGGCCAATAAAATAGTCTCTTAGTGGCCATGATCATTTTCTGATAACCAGGATGACCAGTGTATGGTCTTTTGTGTAGTTCACCCATTATGAACCTCTTCAATCCGTCAAAATATGGAATATACAATCTACCTTTGTAAGTTAGTGGGTCATCATTAAACATCTCATAGCTTTCATACTTCATCCCTGTGGGCTCTTGCTTTAGGTATGATGTCACGGTCTTGAAAAATGCATATGTTTCTTGTGCACTTTTGACTCTCTCTTTGATGTTTGATTCACTAGCGCTTACAACTTCCAAGTGAACCACTTTCATACTTCTACTAAGGGCATCAACCACCCTATTCTCCTTTTGTAACGTCCATGGCCACCCAGGTTGGGCCACGATACATGAGATAACTCTTTCTTATCTCTGCGGAACATACTGTAACATACCCAACATCCAACTGAGCTATGCCACATGAATTTTTTGAACTTCATGCAATTAAAACATATATGCACACAGAGCTCTTGCGGAAACATATATATAAAACGTAAACATACAAATGCATCCGTAAATGCACGGATTCACACGAAAATAAAAGTAAACGTATACGTGCAACATATGCAGGCAATACCCATAAATATAAACACAGATATAACCACACATAAGATAAAACCATAAAAATACACACGTAAATGACAAAGCAACATGTAATTTTATCACACAATTAACACTTATCTTGGTAAGAATATCACCAACTGCGTGTAGACCTTCCACGAACCTCCCAGCCTTATACCACATTGCTCATCACTCTCAGCAGTGGGTCACCCCCGATCTGGACTAAACTCCACCTGGGTAAAGGGATTCCTAACTAGGCTAATGGTTCATAGACAACAAGAAAGACTCTATCATAGGTGCCAACTCAACTAACAGCCTACAGTCCCTCATTCCCCACATGCATGTCCAACCCAGGAAGTGTGCCCCTTCTCTTCTCAACAGTCCTTCGACTACCCCACTTCATTTTTGGTCTTCAGCAACAGGTCGGACAAGAAGTCTCAAATCCGTGTAGTTGTAGTTTAGCATCCTTGAGAAATCAATTCCCAACAATTCTTTCACCCAGAGAAGAATTGCTCACGGGTTTGACAACCCGCCTCTTCAATATCCCACGGGCTTGACAACCCGCCTCTTCATTCCATCTCCCAAGATAACCAACTACATCAACAAGTATGGCTATGGATCCAGGTTCAGATACAATGACAAGAAAGTATGGAGGATAACTGACTGCGTGAGTGAATGGTCATGGAATCATCGTTGAATGATGGAAGGAATGATGGAATAGCTGGGAAAATGAACTAAGTCCAAACAATATGTATGCATATCTCCAACCTAACACTTTTCATGTTGGGAGCTGCTTTGGCCCACTTGTCCCCAACTTTGGAACTTAGGACAAAATAATTATCCATACTTTATACTTTTAAGAAATATTAATATAATATTCCTTTTTGGCTTAAGCTCCCTAGCTTAGCCCTTTTCCTTGACTTTTAGCCCTCCCTTTCCCAAACTAGTGGAGTTTAGTCCCCCGTACTCTTTTATCGTGGTCGATCTGCGCGCAACAATGTATTTTATATTAATGATGATACATGTACAAGATAGGCACACTGGCCTTTAATATATAGGTTGTCTAGTCTAATCAAAACATAAGCATCATAGCTTATAATAACTGGCTCACCAGCCTATAAAACATAGCATATACACAAAGGCTCGTTGGCCTCAATATCACACGCACTTAAGATGTTGCATGCAGTATCCTAGAATGTGCACACTTTATCATTTCACTGCGCAGTACATGCGTGCACTATGCCATGAAAGGTGCATACAAAAGTGATATCAAATAGTTCACCGGCTTAAGTACATTTTCATTTACATTTACAATTGGGTTCGACCTAGGGATATTACTTCTTTCCTTTGATATGTTTGATTTCAAAATCAAACTCACTAAGGAGAGCCATACACCTAGCTTGTCTAACATTTATGTTTGGTTGGTCAAACAAATATTTCAACCCATTGTGGTTTGTCATAATCACAAATATTCTATCTAAGAGGTAATGCCTTAGCATTTTTAAAGCATGTACTATGGCAACCAATTCCATATAGTGGGTCGCATAGTTGACTTCATGCTCATTCAATTTTCTGGATTCGTAGAAAATCACATGTTCTTCTTGTATAAGGACTCCTCTGAGCCCTTCCTTGCAAACATCTATACACACAATAGAGTGCTTGTTTGGGTCTGCAATATTTAGCACAGGTGCATTGGTTAGAAGGTATTTCAGCTCTTGAAATATGTCTTCACATTTTGATGTCCAAATGAATTTAACTCCCTTTTTTCTGAAGGGAAGTGATTGGGCAACCAATTCTGGAAAATCCTTTTATGAACCTCCTATAGTACCCTGCTAGGCCCATAGTGGATCTTATATCAAATAAATTATTTGGGGTAGGCCAATCCATAATGGATTTGAACTTGTTATGATCAACGACCACCCCTTCTTCAAAAATAACATGGCCTAAGTAATGGACTTGTTTCTGGAAAAATTCACACTTACTAAACTTAGCATATAGTTGATGTTCTCTTAGTATTTGGAGCACTAATTTGAGATGTTCTTCATGCTCTTCTCTATTCTTAGAATAGATTAGGATATCATCAATGAAAACCAATACAAATATGTCTAGTAATTTACTGAGTACATTATTCATTAATAACATAAAAGAGGTTGGTTCATTGGTTATCCTGAATGGCACCACCACAAATTCATAGTGACCATACATTTTTCTAAAGGTTGTTTTGTGGATGTCTTCATCCTTAATTCGAACTTGGTGGTATTCGGATCTCAAGTCAATCTTGCAGAATATTGTAGCACCCCTTAATTGGTTGAACAAGTCATCGATCCTTGCTAAGGGATACTAATTCTTGATGGTCACCTTATTGAGTTGTCTATAATCTATGCACAATCTGAGTGTGCCATCCTTATTTTTCACAAACAATGTTGGTGCTCCCCATGGAGACATAGTAGGCCGAATGTAGACTTTGTCCCACATCTCTTATAGTTCTAGTTTGATCTCAACTAGCTCTGTTGTACTCATTCTATAAGGTGTTCTAAACATTGGCACCACTCCTCATACAAGATCTATTGAAAAATCAATGTCCCTTATGGGAAATTATACATCTTTATACTCTCTTAATATGGGATGGTCCTCTAGGCTCGGTTTGTTATTCTCAACAGAGTTTAGCAATTATATTGCATACAAGAGACATCCCTTTCTGCAATACTTCTTCACTTGGAGAGTTGATATGCGTCTCACTGAGACAGGCTTTCAAAACCTTTGTAGGGTTATCCTTCTCCCTTCTCCATATTCACAATCCAAAGTTGTATTGTACCAGTCCAGCTTGGTTTTATGGGAAGTCAACCAATCGATGCCAATCAACAGGTCATAAGATCCTAAAGGGAGCATGATTAGGGTTGCTCGGGTGGGTAATCCATTCATAATTAATTGGCATGCTGGTATGACCTTTGTTACCTTTCTTTTGGTTCCAGTGGCTAGTTGTACCAGCCATGTTTTAACATGTTTAACTTGTTCCAATTTAGATTTCTCAACAATTTGAGGGGAAACAGAACTCAAATTAGAACCAGGGTCAATTAAAATGGAAACAGGATGGTTGGAAATCATACCTTCCATCTCCACCATTGAATCTTGGTGGTCAGCTTGTATATTATCCAAGGCTACATAAATTTGTGGCATGCTCCTAGCCACATCATTGATTGTCGTATCCTATTGGATGTTGTAGACCCTCCTATTGTTTTGCTTCTTATGTGGACAATCCCTCAACAGATGTTCTTCTCCACAACCCCAACATTTCAAGGGTTCTTTCTTTGTGTTATCAGTCTTACTTAGGGATGTTCTAAATGGTTTATTTCCACTGTGGGGTGGAAATTTTTGTTGATACACACTTCTAGTAGGAAGGCTCATCCTAGAGATTTTCCCATGGTTCTTAAATCTTGAGGGTTTAAACCCCTTCTTCTTGAATCTTGAATTGTTTTTCTTCTTCCAGTATTTATGGGGTTCTGTCTTATTCTTGAATTTCTCATAGCAATATCTTTCCTTTTGGATAGTATCTTCTAAAGTCTTTGGCTCATCAAACTCAATTTTGTCTCGGTAGGGCTGAGGCAACCCACTAATAAATCATTACATCTTTACTTTTTCATCCTTTATGTAGGGCACATACCTCATTAGCTCAAGAAATTTGTTGATATATTCATCTATGGTGAGTTCTCCTAGATTGAGTTCATAGAACTCCTTGGTCTTCCCATCAAAGTACTTTTTCTGACAGATACTTCTTCTTGAAGTATTTCTAAAATTGTTTCGATGACAAGTCCTTCTCATGGATTCCTTTCACATTCCCAAAGTCCTCCCACCAAATGGAAGCTTTACCATTCAAGTTTAAAATGGCTATCCGAGCCTTTAAGTTTTCAGAGTAGTCATGGATTTTGAGGTACTTCTTCAAGCCGAGTAGCCAAACTTTTGCTTCTCCCCCCCTCTTAATCTCTCCATCGAAGGTGGGTGGTTTGTCTTTCTTGAATTCTTCAGGGTCATGACTCTTGGAATGTTTCCTCTTCTTTCTTGTCGTCTGGGAATGAGGACTAGCTTTGCCACTAGAATATTCCTTAGAGTGGTCAGTGTCCTCAAAGGAATCTTCTGGTGAGTGTCTCTTGGCTCCATGTTGGGCCTTCCTTGAGGTGCTCCTCCTGGTGTGGCCACTTTTAGGACCATTCTTTTGTATCTTAGGTGGACTTGGATTTTTCTTATTTTGATGTATGTCCACATGACTAGCAGTTGGACCATGTTGCAGTTGCCTTTGCATGTCAGATAGACTTTGTAATAAGACTGCATTAATTTCATTATTCTTTTCCTATTCCTTTATCAGTTGTTCATTGTCAGCCTTGCAACTCTGTAATTCTGCTATGAGGATTCTTACAATTTCGTCCAAATCGAGAGGGGTTTCCACTGCCCTCCTTTCATCAGATTCTTCCTCTCTATTGTGGGAGCTTTCCCCCAACTCATGGTGTGCCACCATCCCTTACGTTGTAGTTTCCATGTTGTTATTGACTGCTTGAGTGTTGATAAAACAATTTATGTTAGTTAATGATCTATTAATTTACGAACAACATTTATCATTGCAAAATGAAGTTAGCTTCTTTATTTGGAAACATTAGCAATATTCAATGCAGATTTCCAAAACATATATCAACAGTAGAAGGTTTCATTCCTCTCTTCAGCAAAGGTTCAAACAAGTTTCTTATAGAAGGGGGGGGGGGGGGAGGTAGGGTGTTACCCCTTAAAGTTCTTTAATAATATTTTTTTTGAACTCGTGCATGAGCCCAAGCAGGCCAAGTGTTGTTTCCATTCTCTAATACCACTTTGTAAGACACCCAACCCTTAAATATTCCTTTAAGGGATGGAGTGTCATAAATTTTGTTTTTCTTAACATCTCAAATCCTCTGTCTGAGGTCTGCATTCTCTTCTACTCACCTGTAGCATTCTAACGATTGCTACCAGGCTCAAATTCGATCTTTGGTTTACAGGCTATGGCCTCCCGAAGTTCTTTGGGCGTTCATTGGTTGAGGGCCACGTGGTGTCCACATGGATCCATCTCATTTGCACCCTCCTCAAGCTCTGATATCCACGGTGGAATTCCATCTGCCGTCCAAACCAACGATGATACTTAATCCTCTAGATTCCTGAACTCCCAGAAGATTTCCATGTAGCTTCGACCTTCGACCCCTTCAGAGCATACGTTCTAACATCCCAGTCTCCCGGAGTAGGACTTCGCAAAAGTTTCGTATACAGTCTAGATCCAACAGTGAGAGGAGATCCCGAAGGATCCCTGGATCTAAAATTCCTATTGCTTCACAACTTCGGTGTTCGAAGGTTCCTTCACCTTGAACCATACTTCCTTCCGGAGTGTCAAACTCTTGAAGTCGCAAGTACTGCAGCATCCTTTGTCCCAGCATTCATGCACTATAGGAACAACACGCGGTAGAAGCCAAGAGTGACACATGTCCTCGTCACGAGGTGACACGTGTCTTGTTCTAATGGTATTTAGGGTCTGTGGGAAGCACAAATTAGGGTGACATGTGGCATACAGGACAGGGGTCCACATCACCCCAGGTGACGTCAGCAAGCCACATCATTTCGGGATTGGCAGCCTTTGGGGTTCCTAGCTTCACCTACCTGCCAAACCTCTCAGAACTCCGAAGTTTGAAGCTTCCACTAGTTGTCTCCCAATACCTCTTGGATCCCATGGTCAAGATGTGTCTTCGTAGGTCCAGGAATCTATAGTGGAGAGGAATTGTGGAGATCAGAGGAAGAATTATCATCCCTGCGGGTTGAACTTCCGCAATCCTCCTAGACCGTCGATCTATATATCTGGTAGGATCAACGGTTAGTATCATTTCCACCACCAATGATCATTTTCCATTGCAGAACTCTGGAAATGAAATAAACATCGTGCTAGTTGGGACTTTGCAATCATCCCTCATCGTAAATCTGCATGTCGGTTCAAAAACGATATCCTTGATAGGAGGTTAGCACCAATCCACCCTCGCACATGGTAATGTACTAGATGTGAAGGAAAATACAGGTGGGTCCAACATACTCCTCTCGCCCAATGGACCAAGTGGTGAGTGCTAGGTGTGATACGCAGCAAGGTCGAGATGACACATGTCCCTTCAATAGGTGGCACATGTCGCACGTTAATCGACCTATGGGGTCTACAAAATGCAAGAATCCAGGTGACACGTGACACCTCAATCTGGGGTCCTCATCACCCTGGGTGACGTCAACAAGCCACGTCACCCCAGATAGACGACCCTCTAAAATACCTCAGATCTCACAATGGAGATTTGTCCACATAGATCCATAGATCTACGACCTTCATTCTTCGGCCTTCAAGGGTTCAACTGTGTAGTCTCCAGTTTTCTCCATAGTAGGTCAGCGCCGAACTGACCAACATCTAGATCAAACGATCACGAGTGGTCAATATGTGGATTGTCTCCCCATGTGGTATGCTACGTTGGAGGAAAAAACTAGAAGTAAACTTTTAACAACTACTCTTTAGTAGGTGAAGCTAGATTCTTCAATTAGTGAAGCCACCAAAATTAGCACCATCATCAAGGTTGTTGGTGAAGTTTTAGCACCTATTATTTAGTAGGTGAAGATAAATCTCTTTGACAAGAGGATAAAACTATCACCTCGATGGAAAAACAACTAAATTATCCCTAGTTGATAAATCCAAGGTTCCTAACCTCCCCGACAAGAGGATAAAACTATCCTCGTAATGGAATGATCTCCGGTTAACAAATCAAACATTGCTAACCTCCATGACAAGAGGATAAAGTTGTCCCCTCAATGGATAAAAGACTAAATCATCCATAGCTAACAAATCACGAGTTGCTAACCTCCCTACAAAGAGGATAAAATTATCACCTTAGTGGACGAGGTCAAAATGATCATGGCTAATAACCTATCCATCAAATCAAAGGCTACTCCTATATAAACCAATTTTGACATCGAACAATATGTGGATTGTATCCCCATGTGGTATACTACGTTTGAGCATTCTCCTTACTTCAATGTCATCTTTGGTTAGATGAGATAAAATAAGGATTATCATAATTTATCTTACCCCCAAGTCAATCTTAAGGGGAGATGTTAGTGTATAATATTGACTTTTGTTATGTTATCATTAATGTATTTATAATCAAAACTTTCAATTTGGTCTAGCTCTGGTAGTTATGGAGGTGAAATGTTATCCTTCCCACTTGGGTTCAAATCTCACTTATGACATGTTTTCTCTTTATGAGCCAATTGTTGTAGAGGTTGTGAGCCATGAGAATATCTTACCCTTTCTTAGGGGCTAGAGGGTGGAGATTGGGGTTGCTTGGTTGTTGTTGTTATTATTTACTTGCATACACTTCTTAATATCACTTTTAAAACCTCACACAAAGATATTAAACTAATTTTAAAATTTATATTTCATTTTTAGATTGGGTTATGAAAGAATGTAAAAAAATGTTATATATTATTTTGGGGATATATCATATAAAACAACTTAGTAATTAAGAATCACCATTTGACATTCTACCCCTAAAATTTTCCTTGAACTTGATAAAAATGCAAACGATAGTTAACCAAACCACATACAAAGCACCTTCTTAATTCATGTATTCAATTTTCCCTAATGAGAGGATAGTCTTAAACCTATCTCTAGTGGATATGCAACAAACCAATTCGCAAGAAACACGTTATCCCCATGAATATTTGATGACAACATATTGCAGCTAGTTGTCACTTCCTTCCAGCCCTTGTGTAGGGCACTAATTACTAAAAGAAGTTATCCCTGCACTGGAGAACCACCTTACTTATTTGGTAGACTTGCATTGCAAGTTTAGATTGTTATTTTTCTAAATGTATAAGAATGCTTGAAAACATTATTAGAAATGGACTTATGAGATTTATGTAAAATATATGCTTTTATTATAATGATGTAATTTTATAAAATGTGGTTGATCCTTTTTTACGCCAATGGCTAGGTAATTTTGCTATGAGTACAATCTAAACGGAACTGGGGATTCGAGCCCCGAACTGATCTTCCTTGAAAGGCGAAAGATTATGAAAAGCTAAGGTAACCCGAAGAATACCTCCAAAGGGAATAATAGTATAGTCTATCGAAGTTTCTTTATTGTGTGCCCCGGCTGAGGTGGCGAAGGTTGACCTGCTTGCCCGCATCGGGCAAGGAAAAGACCGAAAGGACCTTCTAGTTACGTAATTCTATAATATTTAATTATTTTAATATTAGTCACTTATAAAAGGTGACTTTAATATATCGGATAAGCCTTATACATCCCCTCGTAAGGTTTACATCACAACTAAAAACATGAGCTAAATAATTCTTAGATACTTCTCTTTGATAAACAATGCTAGGACTAAGTAGGTCTTCATCAAGTTTTCTCGTAATCTTGTAAAGATGTATCCCCTAAGTCAAATTCTTGGATTCCACTTCCTAGAACATCTAAATCATGAATCTTCATAATTGAATTAAATTACTAGACAACTATCTATATGCATATCTCATAACCCAATTATTGAGGAATAATTTCCAAGGTCCACAAACTCCCAAACTATTAGGCAATTATCCATGTTGGATCCTACACTTGATTTTTTAAAGTGTGGACCTATTAAACCATAAAAAATAATTTAGTTTTATTTCTCTATTATGATCAAGATCAAGCACAGGGATAAAAGCTTCTCCGCTACAAATATAAAGATAATGGCGAGTATCATCATTTTTTCTTGATCTTTCATGAAGGGAAATGGTTCATATCATATCTCACTTTCTAGCATATTCTCGAAAAGAAAAATTATGTATACAATCTTTAAAAGAATGTATTTTCTGCTTTGCCAAAACTGTCCATGATTCTATATATATTTACTTTCGATATTTAAACCAAAAAATTAAAATACTTCCAAATTCTACAAACTCTTGTTCACCATATGCAAAATCATGTGTCTCAATCACATTGAATTGATATACTAATTATGGAGGCTCTCTCTGATAGCGATTATTCTCCTCCTTGGCAGCGCCTGGCAACATGTCGATCTCCCAGCTTTGGATATGATATGACGATTGCTCGCATATGTCAGGTCATGATACAAACCTTTCCTTCTCTTACTCACGTGGTTCAATTTGCTTAATAACGTGTATCCTGTTGCTATTCAGTTTGGGTGTATCTTGTTAGTTATATCTGTAACCTCAACAGTATGTCATTGTACACTGCTAGTTGTACAATTGTTTCTTGATTTTCTTGTTTTGTTGAAGCTTATTTAGCTTAGCTCTTTTCCCTTAATGAATTGCACTCTGCTCATTCTTGTTTCCAATTTTGTCTTCTCTGTATTATCTTCTATGCTTCTCATTTTGTCATGGTATCAGAGCTTAGGATGTAAGCCTCTTCATAGTGCCTGGAGAGCAACCCGATCCTGAGAAGAATAGTGCAGAGCTTACATTGTCTCGCAGACAAGAGCACGGGACGCAAAATTCTTCACAGAGCTTGGAGAGCAGTCCGCAATTCGCTCAAAAGATCATTGGAGACAACAAGCGTGAGGAAGCAAAGTTGCAGAAGGACGAAACATTTAAAGAATTCGCGAAATTCTTTTGCATTTAAAGATTTGTGAGATTCTTCCTTCAGAAGGAATTTTGGAGAAGCAGTAAAGGAGAAGCTACAACAACTGTAAGATCAATTGTGGGATAGATTTGAGCCTTTACTTAAGCTCATAAAGGACGAACGCGCAAAAGAGGAAAAAAAAAATTCAGCCATTAGATCTGGGTGAGAGCAAGATAAGTCGTCAAATCAAGAAAAGTTTAAGTCATGACCATCAGATCTCATTGAAGAGAGATCAACGGTGGGGAGCCATTGCAGAGATCGAGAAGGAAATTAAAGCGTGAGCAAGTTGTGAGCCCGCAATCCCTCGGGATCGTTGATCTTGCTAGATCAACAGATCAACAATGGATATCAATCCCACTATGGACGAGCATCTTCGCTTTGTGGAGATCAGGAAGGAAATTAAATAGTGAGCGAGTTGAGTTTCCACAATCACTCGTGGTTGTTGATATTCAAGCAAGGGACATGTGTCAGACGATCTCGCACTCTGGGAGGAAGCAAGAAGAAGTTGAGTAAAGGACTCCCAAAGGCCCGAATCTTCGAAGAACCGGAGTAGATCCAGACCGTTGATCGAAGTGGACACGTGGCAGGAGATCCTGCACTCCGGCGGATAAACACTTCGGAAGAAAGACAGATGTGAGAAGCGAGAACTCCCAAAGGCCCGAAGCCCGAAGTTCATTTGGACCGTCCATCAATGAGGACATGCAGTTCTAGATCTCTCATTTCAAAGACCTAGCACTCTGAAAGGTTTTGCAGAGCGAAGCACTAGAGCAAGAACTCCCTAAAGTTTCAAAGTAAATCTCGGTCATCCAAATCAAGAGGCCACGTGCAGGAAGATCTCTCACTTTGGAAATACGACACTTCGGAGGATTGTGCGAGCAAGCAGACGAAAACTCCCGAATCCTGAACTCCCAAATCCCGAACTCCTG
Source organism: Picea sitchensis (assembly GCA_010110895.2). NCBI lineage: Eukaryota > Viridiplantae > Streptophyta > Pinopsida > Pinales > Pinaceae > Picea > Picea sitchensis. The sequence goes on from SNQJ01S0001383.1 coordinate 110,304, forward strand.
AAGTAAATATGAGTCGTAGATCGTCAATCTATTACCTTGTTCGGAGGTTCGCGATTTCAGAGGATTAAGAGGTAAGAAAGGATTATCACCCAAAGGCCCGAAGTCTCTAAGTAATTGTGGATCGTTGATCTCGAATCAATGAGGACCGTCGATCTTTGAAACAATTCTATTATTTGGCCATTCGGCTATTCGGAGAAATTGAGACCTTCAGTGTCGAAATGCCTGAAGCCCAAAGGCCCGAAGTGCCTATTTTTCAGCCCCCAGTAACATGAGAAGATGATCTTAATTTTTTTTGGCTCTCGAGTAAACTCAGAGAGCCCAATTCTTCCATTAGAGAGGCTAAAGTTGTTGAATAACAGAGCTCAGAGCTCTGACTCCCTATATCTCATGCTCGGATAAGTCAAATCCAGCTAGATCGAAGCTAAATAAGTGGTCTACCCCATGATTTTCGACCCGAAGTCACACAGAGGATTTTGCAGACCTGTTTTTACGCACAGGAAACAGGTAAGCACGCAGATCTCTAACAAAAAAAAATTGTTCAATTTTTTTTCAAGATGGCCACCTGTAGCAATTTAGGACCAACACAAGGACCGATTCTTCTTGGAAAGAACTATGAATTTTGGTCTATTAGAATGAGTTCCTTCTTACAAGCACAAGAGTGTTGGGATCCAATGAATCTTGGCTACATGGAACCAGATCCAGCAGATCTTGCTTCCATGAGAAATCAACATAGAACTGCTTAGGAAACACATAGGAACAGAGAGAATAAGGCACAAATTTGGATTCAAAACTCAGTGGATGACTTGATTTTCTCAAAAATCAAAGGCGCTATCACTTCAAAACAGGCATGGGAGATCCTTAAATCATCTTACCAAGGAAATGACAGGGTCAAAACAGTCAAGCTGCAGACCTTGAGGACACATTTTGAGACAATAAAAATGACAAAATCTGAAAACTTTGATCAATTTATGACCAGAGTCATGGGAATTGTAAACCAGATCAGATTGACTGGTGAAGCCATCATTGATCAAAGAATTGTTGAGAAAGTCCTCAGAATTGATTTGCCCAAGAAAGTGATCTACAAGAGAAGGTGACCACACAAGTCATAGTCTGTCTTCTGACCAAAAACTCCTTAACGACGCAAATCGGAACAAGGATGCACCATTGGTTTGGGTTTGGCTATCTCGGGGTGATCCCCGGGGATCAGTGGGAGAGACTCAATGCAACCATATAAGAGGGCACACTCACTTCATCCTGACAAAGGAGAAACCAACAAGGGGGCAAACCCCAAGTTGGTGCGCCCTCCCTTCTGCCTCAAAAAACTTCAAGGAAAACGATTTGCTCCCTGAGAGAGTGGATAGCTAATGGAATAAGATGGCTCTCAGAGGTGGAATCATGGAGAAAGGATTCACTTGGATGTAGCCATGAAGGAAGGCGCATTGGTTATTTCTCAGAAACCCCAAAAACGAAATTGCAACAAACATAAATTGCAAACTCAAAAAATAAAACAAATGAGACACGTAGCTTCAGAAGGAAAGGTAAGAATGCTTTATTAGAGTCCCAGTTCACCTTATATACAGAGGGGACCATTTATTTACATATGCTTAATTGATCATCAAAATGTGAAAGTGTGTTCTACCTAGGTGATTGACTTGTGCGCCTCAGGTGGGCATTCCCCTAGGTGGCATCCTTGGCCCAATTCCTCCTTGTTTAGATCTAGAAGCATCCCGACTTCCACGAGAAGATGAGGAAACTTGTTGTGCAAAACATCAATTGCGACTCACTTTTCCTGAGAAGGAGTTTGGCCTTGGCGAGCTACCAGATATGAAGTGTATGTATGGTGCCTTGTAGAGCGAGTTAGGGTGTCCAGTACAGTGTCTTTGGCCAATGGGAGTTGGAAATCGAGAATGTTGTCCACTGGATGAGTGATGGTGACTAGTTCTTCCAAGAGGGAAGGCTCAAACAAATTTAAGTGATTTACATTAATGACATTGTGGATTCCCAGTTGTGGTGGCAGATCCAACCTATAAGTATTTTCTCCAATCTTATCGAGGATGGTATACAGACCATATCTTATTGGTAGAAGCTTGTGATGGTGGCCTTTGAAGCGCTTCTTATCCAAGTGTAACTAGACTTGATCCCCTGATTGAAAGGACATGAAGGTTCTTTGTTTGTCATGGCGCTACTTGGCATGCTCTTGGGCTTCTTGAAGTGTTGTTGTTACTGCAGTGTGGCATTGTGCAATTTATTGGAGAAATCGTTGTGCTAAGAGTTGTTATTCCTGTTGATGGAAGGTATGTTGAGGAGCCCAAGTGAGTGGGAGCTCATTTGGAGATGTTGGTTGGAAGCCCAAGAAGACTTCAAAAGGTGAAAAGCCTGTAGAAGAATGTGTTGCCTTGTTGTAGCTATTTTGTAGAATGTGCAAGTAATTGTCCCATTGTTTGTTGCGTCCAAAGTGAGTTCAGGGAGCATGAACCAAGACTCTGTTGACAACCTCTATTTGGCCATCCATTTGAGGATGGAATGCAGTAGAAAACTTGAGGTGGCACCCCAATAGCGGCCATATTGTCTTCCAAAATGTGTTGAGGAAGCGAGAATCTTTGTCTGAGATGATAGTGCTTGGGAGGCCAAAATGGGGCCAGACATGTTGGAAGTAGTGTTCTGTTGTTTGCGTTGTTGTAGTAGTCTTCATGCATGGGATAAAAAGTGTTATTTCGCTGAAGCGACATACCACTACCCAGATTGCATCATGTTTCTTTTGGGTTGTTGGAATTCCATTGAGGAAGTCCATTGAGATTGAATTCCAAGGATGAGAAGGAAGAGGTAGTGGTTGATATAACCCTTGCTTCCGGTTGGATGGCCTGGATTGTGAGCATAATGCACAGGCTCTGATAAATTTTTCAACTTGAGGCTGCATGGAAGGCCAATGGAAATGGCGTTGTAGATGTTGGATGGTCTTTGTGGTACCGAAGTGGCCCCCATAGGCTGAAGCATGCGCTTCCATGATGAGAAAAAGACGGTCTTCTGAGTGTGGAACGCATAACAAATTCAACTTATAGAGCCACCCATCCCGAATAATGTAGTCTAGGAAGGGGGTTTGATTGATCACTGTGGGACTTTGCAAGGCTTCTCAAATGTCTCGAAAGTCGAGGTCAGTATCATATTGATCTTTCCATGTGTCATAGGTAGCACAACGCACTTCTAGAATGGAAAGAACTAGAGTGGGAGGTTGGCTTAGCAAATAATCCATCTTATTAGAAGTGCCTTTCTTATATCTGATGATTAAGTGAAATTGTTGAATGTAGGAGGCCCATTTAAGGTGCCTTTGTTCCTAAACCTTCGATTGAGAGTTGATGAATATCAAAGGGTGGTGGTCTGTATGCAGAATTGTTTCTTTACCCAATAACTAATGCCTCCAATGCTTGAGCACTTGAACCAGACTGTAAAATTCCTTGTCATAGGTGCTATAATTTTTCTTTGCCTCGAACAGGGTTTCAGAGTGGTAAGCAATGGGGTGTCCTCCCTGTTTAAGTACGACACCAATAACATATTGTAAGGCATCATAATAAATCTCAAAGGGTTGGGAGAGGTCCGACAGATGTAATACAGGGGATAAACAAAGGGAGTATTTGAGTTGAGCAAAGCGACTAGTTTATTCTTTAGTCCAGAAGAATGTAGAAGAAGTATTTGACAGCTGATGTAAAGGACGATAAAGATGTGAAAAAGAGGGAATGAACTTACGGTAGAAATTGATGTCACCCAGAAATCGTTTGAGCTCCTTAGCTGAAGAAGGTAGAGGCCATTGCTTCAATGCTTGGATGCGAACTTGATCTAGTTGTATACCCTCTAAGATGACCACAAATCCAAGATAGGGAACTGAAGTTTGACCAAAGTAGGACTTCTTCGCTTTGACTTGTAACTTGTGTTCTCGAAGAATTTGGAGCACTTGTCAGACATGTTGCATGTGAGTGTCCCATGTCTGGCTAAATATGAGAATTTCATCTAAGTAGATGACCACAAATCAATCCAAATGTTCCCTGAATATGTCATTAATGAGCCTCATGAAAGTGGTTGGGGCGTTGGTGAGGCCAAAAGGCATTACTTTCCACTCAAAAAGACCAAATTTGGTCTTGAACGTTGTTTTCCAAACATCATTTGGATTCATTCGTACTTGATGGTAGCTGGTTGTCAAATCCAATTTAGTAAACCACTTAGCTCCTTGGAGGGTGTCGAGTATCTCCTCAATCCAGGGTAGGAGGTAATGGTTTTTTATTATGGCTTTGTTCAAGGCTTGGTAATCAGTGACAATGCGCATTTATGAGGTATCTCTTTTGGGAATGACAAATGTGGTATAAGCACAGGGAGAATATGAAGGTTGGATGTGGCTAGAGTTGATGATGTCAGTCGATTTTCTTTCCATTTCCTCTGTTTCTGTTGGGGCCAACCGGTAAGTAGGGGTGTTAGGTAAAGAACATCTGGGGATGAGATGAATGGAATGGTCAATGTGTCGGGAGGGAGGGAGTCCCTCTGGAGGTTGAAATACCTCTGCAAACTCTTGGAGGAGGGGAGTCATTGTTTCAGGAGTAGAGTGAGTGGTATTGTTTGGTGTTATTGGGCGCACCAAACAGAGAGAGACACATTGGTTTAAGTGTACATGCGGGATTTGTTCTTTGGTAGTAGGGGGTTTGGGTTTTGTTGCAGTTAAGATATAAGTGTGGCCTTCTTTGGTAATTTTGTACTGGCGATATTTGGCCATATAGATAGCATTTATTTGGGTTTGGTATGGGATACCTAGCAACAAATCCGCACAATCCAAGGGGGAGACATCACAGAGGACAATATCTTTGAATTGGCCTATTGCAAAAGTGAACAAACAACGCTTAGAAACTAAGAGGCGAGGGCCATCCTTATGGATCCATCCGAGTTGATAGGGTTGCGGATGTGGAGTAGTAACCAGATTAAGGTGGTTGAAAAGGTATTGAGACACCAAATTCTTCTGGCTTCCATTGTCCATAATCAGTAAAGACAAAGCATTTTTAATTTGGAAGTTATGGGTGAAGAGGGGTTGGGTGGATGAGTTTGAATCTTCATGGGTCATTAGAATCAGTGAGGGATCTACTTCTGTGGGATTGTCTAGAGGAACTTCTTCGGTATCTTCTCCTTGGGAGGGCGCAATGAGCTCAGTGAGTAGGGTTTTGTTGGTCTTTATATTTTGGAGGATGCGACAATCGGATGAATTGTGTGAATTAGTATTGTAGAATGAGCACCAGGGTGTCCTTGTATTTGTATTAGGTGGGGGGTTTTTAGCCCGAGAGGTGGAAAGAGGGTTGCGGATGGGAGTTGGGTGGTTGAGAGGTGGAGGGGTTGGTGTAGGGGTAGGACTAAGGAGTACGACCTCTAGGAGCAACTTTCCTTTCTATAGCCAAAGATCTCTGAAATGTTTTGTCTAAAGTTGGATTTTCAAACAACTCTACTTCTCGACGGAACTGAATTAATAAACCAGCAACAAACTTTAATATGAGTACCTCTTCTGGATCTGGAATATGAAGTAAGAGGCGCATCTTGCATAAGAAGTCTATGTAGCCTTGCACTCCTTGTGAAGGGAGTTGTCGAAGTTGGTGCCATTTGATCCATAAGGATTGCACATACCCAGGTGGGTAGAAGCGATTTCTCAAAGATTCGAAAAGTCAATCCCAGGTTCTAATGGGTTTGGGTGTAGAGGATTATGGAGAATCCCCAATATCCATCACAAATGTGGTCTTCTCTTGCTCTGTATCCCACCAAGTTTGTGCAAGTCCTTCTAATTGCAAGGCGACAATCTAGAGATTTATTTCCTCAGTAAGGCCTGGACATGTATTGAAATAGGTGGAGAGGCTACGGATCCAAGAATCCACAATTTCTCCATTGGTTTGACCAAAAAAATTGGGTAGTTGGATTCGAGTGTCCAACCGGAAGGGGTCTGGATTGTATTGTTGTTGCATTCTGAGCAACTCATTGAGGACGGAGGCAAGATCTTGGATGGGATTTGATGTGTTGGAATCTGAGTCGACTTCAAAAGGATCGTTGCATGGAGGCATTGTGAGGCCAACTAAAGATCAAAGGCACTCCTAGTTTGTAATGTTGAAAAATGGGTCAGGCTCTGTTTTGGGAACATAGTATGCAAAACCCTAAAGCAACAGAGTTGAACTGTTCTAGAGGGAGAGATTTGTATTGTTTTAGACCTTTGGAACTCCTCTCTATTGCAATGGAGATCTGGGTGCCCTTGGGGCTATGATATCTGTTGATCTTCTTGCATGAATATGTAAACCCTAGAATGGTCAAAATCTGGACTATTTCATGAACCCCCCCCCCCAAAAAAAAAATTGCCTCAATCTTCGATATCAGAAGCTTTTCCATGGATCTTGATGCTCTGATACCAATTTATCTTGCCAATAAGGCGATCTACAGGAGAAGGTGACCACACAAGCCATAGTCCGACTTCTGACCAAAAAATCCTCAGGGGTGCAAATCGGAACAGGGGCGCACCATTGGTTTGGGTTAACAAGCAATGGAGATCCAAAGTCGAGATGTTCTGAGAGTGGCCAAGAGGGTTTGTATATCTCAATGTGATCCCCGAGGATCAATGGGAGAGGCTCAGTGCAACCATAGAAGAGAGCGCACTCAATTCATCTTGACAAAGGAGAAACCAACGAGGGCGCAAACCCCAGGTTGGTGTGCCCTCCCTTCTGCCTTGGAAAACTTGAAGGAAAACGATTTGCTCCCTGAGAGAGTGGCTAGCTAATTGAATAAGTTGGCTCTCATAGGTGGAAGCATGGAGAAAGGAGTCACCACGATGTAGCCATGAAGGAAGGTGCACTGCTTATTTCTCAGAAACCCCAAAAACAAAATTGCTGCAAACATAAATTGCAAACTCAGAAAATAAAACAAATGAGACACGTAGCTTCAGAAGGAAAGGTAAGAATGATTTATTAGAGTCTCAGTTCACCTTATATACTGAGGGAACCATTTATTTACATATTCTTAATTGAACATCAAAAGGTGAAAGTGTGTTGCGCCTAGGTGATTGACTTGTGCGCCCCAGTTGGGCATTCCCCTAGGTGGCCTCCTTGGCCCAGACCAACAAAATGACCGATTATTCTTGGAAAGAACTATGAATTTTGGTCTATTAGAATGAGATCCTTCTTACAAGAACAAGAGTGTTGGGATCCAGTGAATCTTGGCTACGTGGAACTAGATCCAACAGACCTTGCTACCATGAGCAATTAACAGAGAACTGCTTAGGAAACACATAGGTACAAAGAGAATAAGGCACAATTTTGGATTCAAAACTCATTGGATGACTCGATTTTCTCAAAAATCACAGTCGTTGTTACTTCAAAACAAGCATGGGACATCCTTAAATCATCTTACCAAGGAAATGATAGGGTCAAAATAGTCAAGCTGCAGACCTTGAGAACGCATTTTGAGACTTTAAAAATGACAGAGTCTGAAAAATTTGATCGATTTATGACCAGAGTCATGGGAATTGTAAACCAGATAAGATTGACTGGTGAAGCCATCCCTGATCAAAGAATCGTTGAGAAAGTCCTCAGAAGTCTTCCAAAGAAATTTGAAATGGTTCTTACATCCATCCTTGAATCTAAGGATCTGTCAAATTTTTCAAAAGATGAATTAATGGCCTCCTGTCAAATTTTTCAACAGATGAATTAATGGGAACTTGTCAAATTTTTCAACAGATGAATTAATGGGCTCTCTATTGACACAGGAGACCAGACTACATATTGAAGATGAGTCAATCGCCAATGCCTTCAAGACTCAATTCTCCTTTGCAGAGGGAGAGGCAAAGGCAGAGGCAGAGGAAGAGGCAAAGATCACCAAGGAAGAGGGAGAAGTCCAAGTAACAATCACTCAAGTGAAGGTCACAGACAATAGAACCAGAATCAAAATTTCCAAGGTCATAGACAACAGAACCAAAATTGAAATTTCTAGACTCAAAGAGGTAGAGGGATAAGATCAAATGAAAAATCAAGCATACAATGCTATTACTGCAAAAAGTATGGGCACTATGGATCTGAATGCCGAAAGAAGCAAGCAGATCAACTATCAGGAAGAGCACATGTCTCAAATCATGAAGGAGAAACCTTAGATGGTATGTTTCTCTTATGCCACAAGACTGAAGAACAACACAAAGATATCTGGTTGTTGGACAGTGGTTGCAACAATCACATGACAGGTAAGAAATATTTACTTTCATGCATTGATTCTTCTATTTCATCTGATATTACACTTGGAAATGATTCCTTAGTCAAAGTTCAAGGAAAAGGAACTGTACCTATTCTTACTAAACAAAATGTAAAGAAATACATAAACAATGTCTATCATGTTCCATATATGAAACATAATCTGTTAAGTGTAGGACAACTAATTGAACATGGCTATAAGGTACTTTTTGAAGGAGCATCATGCAGGATATATGAAAAAACCCTCAGCACACAATTGATTTATGAAATCCACATGCCTAGAAATAGAATGTTTCTCTTGACTCTTAGAACTACAAATTTGATACAATCATATGCACAAAGTGCATTCACCCCCAATGAAACTATGGTTTGGCATGCAAGATTTGGAGATCTACCCTTTTAGAGTCTAAGCCTTCTACAGAAGCACTCCATGGTCAAAGGTCTACCTATCTTCAAAGAACAAAATCCCCCATGTGAGTCTTGCATTATAGGAAAACATAAGAGAACTAGTTTTCCAGAGTCCTCCACTCAAGCCAAACAACACTTAAAGTTGGTTGACACTGACCTCTATGGACCAATGCAAACAAATTCAATAGGTGGTAGTGTTTATTTTTTAACATTTATTGATGACTTTACCATGAAAATATGGATCTATTTTCTTAGACACAAGTCTTAAACTTTTACAAAGTTCAAAGAATTCAAGGTTGAAGCTAAAAAACAGAGTGGGAAATATGTGAAGACTCTCAGGTCAGATGGAGTAGGAGAATGAAGCTCCAAATAATTTGCAAATTTCTGCAAATCACAAGGCATCACTATGCAAACTAAAGCAAGGTATACTCCACAACAAAATGGAGTGGCTAAAAGAAAAAATCAGACAATAATGAACATGGAAAGAAGATTTCTCAGAGAGAAATGTCTGTCAAATCTATTTTGGGTTGAAGCAGTAGCATGCTCATTTTATCTCCTAAATAGATCTCCAACCACCAGTCTCAAGATGAATGTCCCTCAAGAAGCATGGAGTGGGACAAAGTTAAATTTTGTTCATCTAAGGACATTTGGATGCATAGAATTCACTCACATACCTTCAGAATTGAGGAAGAAACTTGATGATAGAAATGATAAATGCATCTTTGTTGGCTACAGTGAGACATCCAAAGCCTACAAACTCTACAATCCGATTTCAAAGAAACTAATTCTCTGCAGGGATGTCAAATTTATTGAAAATCAGTTCTCGAGTGGGTCTGAAAATTGCCCTATGGACAGTAAAAATCCATTGCTACCACTTCCTAAAAACATAGAAAATTCAGGACAACAAACACATCAACATGCCCTTCCAAGATTGCAGGTACAAGGACAGCCTGAAAGTCCTTAGGATAGCTCTACTTCAAGCAAAAATTCATCCTCTGAACTTCAAAATCAAAGAACTCGAAGCTTGAGAGAAATCCATCAGCAGTTGGATGATATTGATCAACACAATCTTTTTGCATTAATATCATGTCAACCTACATCCTTTAAAGAGGCAACGAAAGAGTCACATTGGGTTCAACCCATGAACCAAGAGATTGACTCCATTGAGAAGAACAAGACATGGGATCTTGTTGATCTGCCCAGACACAAGAAAAGTATTGGTGTCAAGTGGGTTTACAAAACTAAACTCAATGAAAAGGGGCACATTGAAAAACACAAGGCAAGACTTGTTGTCGAAGGATTCTCACAACAACCAGGCATTGATTATGGTGAAATTTTTTCTCCAGTAGCAAGGTTGGACACTATAAGGACTCTCTTAGTCATAACAACTCAACACAAATGGCAACTACACGAGATGGATGTCAAGTCATCTTTCCTTAATGGTGTCTTAGAAGAAGAGGTCTATGTGGATCAACCACCTGGATTTGAAGTCAAAGAGCAGCCAGCCAAAGTGTATCAGTTGAAGAAAGCCTTGTATGGATTAAAGCAAGGTCCAAGAGCTTGGTATAGTAGAATTGACACTTACCTGATCAAGAGTGGTTTTAGCAGAAGCCAAAATGAGCCAACTCTATACACCAAAACTGATCAGCAAGGTAAAATTATGATTGTATGTTTATATGTTGATGACATGATATATACTAGAAATCTTGAGTTAACCAGTTTTAAACATGCCATGCAATCTGAGTTTGAGATGAAATATCTTGGCATAATGAAATATTTTTGGAGGATTGTGGTTGACCAATCAACCAAAGGAATTTTTGTCTGTCAGCAAAAGTATGCAACAAACATCATCAAAAGATTCTGCATGGAATATTTCAATCCAACAGAAACTCATATACCCCTAGGCACAAAATTGAGAAAGCAAGATGGATGCCCTATAGTGGATTTTACCCTGTACAAAAGTTTAGTAGGCAGTTTGTTGTATCTTACAGCAACTAGGCCTGATATTATGTATGCAACCAGCATTGTTTCCAGGTTCATGGACTCCCCTAAAGATTCTCACTGGAAGATGGCGAAAAGAATTCTGAGATATGTTGCTGGCACTCTCAATTTTGGCTTATGGTACACTCAGTCTGATAATAATCATCTCTCTAGTTACACAGACAATGATTTTGCAGGCAACCTAGATGACCAGAAAAGCATCTCAGGACATGCTTTTCACCTAGGCACGAACCTGATTTCTTGGGCATCAAAGAAGCATCCCATTGTCTCAATATCTTATGCATAGGAAGAGTATGTCCCTACTACCTCAGCTTCCTATCAAGTTGTATGGTTGAGAAGACTATTGAATGATATGTCACATACAGAAAATGAGCCAACTCTTATCTTTTGTGACAACACTTCAACAATTTCTTTATCCAAAAACCATGTGTTTCACAAGAAAAGAAAGCATATTGACACTCGCTTTCACTTCATAAGCGAGCTAGTCAATAATGGTGACATCACACTTCAATTTTGTGGCTCACGAGATCAGCTTGCAGAGATTTTTACGAAGCCACTAGGAAAATTCATTTTTTGATATTAAGAGACAACACTTGGGCATTATCAGTGTTGATGTTTGTAACTATTGAGTTTAAGAGGGAGTGTTAGTTATATATGTAACCTCAAAAGTATGTGACTGTACACTACCAACTTTCCTGGCCAACTTACGATTGTTTCTTGATTTTCTTGATTTGTTGAAACTTATTTAGCTTAGCTCTTTTCCCTTAATGAATTGCGTTCTACTCATTCTTGTTTCGAATTTCATCTTCTCTGTATTATCTTCTCTACTTTTCATTTTGTCACTTTGCAATTCATGTATGCACATAAATCGATACCTTCTATGTGCTCCTTTGACAACGGTGGCTCCCATATAATTTCAAACGGGTTGTGACCATTCTTCTTTTCCTCTTATCCATTTCTTTGAATGGCGGCTGGGCGACGGCTTAAAACTTTGACTTGGCTTCTCACAATAGATACGAACACAATGACTTCTCTATAGCTTCGTGTGACCTCTTTCAGACTATTGCATGGTAAAGGGTTTGTATGGAAATCCTGCTTAACTCCTTCCATGAATGGTTTCACCTATTACTTTAATCAAAACTTTGTAATATGAACTTCCTTCAAAAACTTTCATAATAGTTTAATATACTTTAAGAAAATGAACAAATTTAAATTTAAATGTATTCGAATTTGGATAAACTCAAACTCCGAATATTTCTTTTTTTATACTATGTTATTTTTCTAAGAAAAATTGTAAACATGATTAGAAGAAGTAGATTTATATAAAAAAATTATTACAATGATTTCATTTGATACAATGAGATTGATCCCCTTTTATGTCAACGGGCTATTCTTCTTCACTCAGTGATATTGCAAGTAGCCATATTGTAAGTAATGGTAAAATTCTTCCCTCACATCTATCTAGCACATAGCAACTACCTTTGCACATAGAACTACCGCTTTCAAATCCTTATCCTTTCTTGATTCTCAACTACCATTGATGCATATAGCATTCAAGTAATTGAGAACAATGAAATATCATGCAATAGAAAATCCTTATCCTTTCTTGATCCTCCACTACCATTGATCCATTTAGCATCCAAGTAATTGAGAGCAATGAAATATGATGCAGTTGCAGTCTTTTCCATCAAGGCCACAACTAAATCCCTATTCTTAAAATAATATAAGTGAATATGCAATTAACAAATTCTATCAACAAACATCATTTAAATACAACAATTAATCACACCACATCAAGAATCTTTGTATCCACATTAACTCAACAAAGCACACTATAATGTGGGGGCCATTAAACTCAGCCAACTTGTACACATGATCAGGGATCTATGCCTGCTAGGGTTAGGCCCAGGTCATTATAATGGCAATGGATATCTCAATCACTAGTCCATATCCCAAGGGATCTACAAAGTCAATATATGATAATATTAGACATTTTATTTAATTTTGTATATAGACATTTTATTTAATTTTTTATAAAAAGATGAATATAAGAAGAATAAATCAAAACCCCATACTAGCAAATAAGCACTTGAGTCTGGAGATTGCAGGTCAGTAATACTAAAATGGAAAATACATGGAAATGTGTGTTCTTGATACACGCATACAATGGAAAAAGAAAGTTCAATAGAGATATCTCACAACAAAACAAGATAAATGAATAAGAAGGAGAGAGTTGAGTCCGAGATGATAGCAACTAGAAATTGTGTATCTAGTAATGTTTGTGTACATACATATCAAGGCTCCTCATGACAAAACCAAAAGGCTCCTCATGACAAAACCAAAGAAAATAGTTTATCTCCAAAAATGTCCTAAGAAAAATGCATGTCTCATCAATTCTACCATCCAAAGTATGTAATTGACCAGCCAATTATATGTATCTGCACATCTTTTCAAAAACTGTAAAGCTGTCCATCTTTTTCCATGAATTTAAAATTAAGAATAAGGCTTTCTTTTTATTATAAGGGGATTTAGGGTTACTTTGCATTAGGAATCACGCTCAACAATTGATATTAAGTATTAATGTGGAATAAAATCACTAAAGGATGGTACTCAGAGTAAATTGGTGGATTGCAGTTTTAGCAATCTAATCCAGCATGGAGTGAGGTTCACAATATTCACAAAGGCAACTAGTTTAAAAACTTTATCTGGTGATTTTTTTCTTGTAATTCATAATACTCAACCATTCTAACTAACCCACCGAGCATTCTAGCTAACCCACCGAGTTAGATAACAACACCTATCACATAAATAATAACTACAATAGAAAAAGGATCCACAAAGCATGACACTAAAATTGTTGAGAATTTTAACAATGATGAAGGATACTATAATCTATCACATCAAACCAGGGACTCCATCCCAAAGACAGCTTCCAGAATGCAAAAGATTTTGGTGCAAGACTTTACCAAATTAATTATTTTTGACAAACTGATTCAGAGACTGGGCTTGGAAATTATCTAAAGATCCTATTAGATAATTTGCAAAAGGACAATAAATACCAAGTTTGGTTGAATTTAAGTCTAAAACTACTAACGAATTTCACAATATTTTAGAGTTAGTCAAGTATAGTTTCAGAAACTCTGAGTCAATAAAAAAAATAATCGAAAAGAAAGAATGCAACTTTCATGCAAGAATGGAGATGGAACGACAACTTACATAAGCATCGCATTCACAAGTTTAGCAGAAGAATTTGTTAAAGAGATAAGACTCTAGCGATATCATAATAGATATCAAAAGTTTGTCGGTAAGACTGTCAAAAGGACTGCTGTAATTTTGAATTCTCCACCTCCGCTTTCTATTTTTCCCTGGAATTTGTCACATCGACTATTTCTGCCAAGAATGTATTCTTGTAAATGTAATTACTTCTAAAGGAGTCAGATAACATATTCTCCTAGTCTGCATAGAGCCCCATTATGGATGGATAAATCCTGCTCTAATTTTGGTTCCTCGTTGTTTCCCTATGTTCTTTATCAAATGAAGGTAGAAAAAACATCATATAAAGAAGGGACGATTTTTTGAAAACAACAGCAAAGCCATCATTATCTTCCCACTTTCAATTTGTCTATTTGAAAGTCGGAGCTCAAAGGAAGCCTTCATAATTTTTCTAAATTTTTGGCATTATAAGCTTAGTTGAATTGAGGCCCCAGTAATATTTTATATTCTAGATTTACAAGGGATTCAAGGAGGAAGATCAATCAGAAACTGATTTCAAAAGCCTTCTAATAAATCGAAAGTCCAACACAGACAGGAATGAGTAATTGACCAATTCTAATACTATTTCCTTAGGAGTAATTACATGAAGATTTTTTTGTCTTTATTGGCATTGGTGAGTGGAGTATCCTCCAACTGCTTCCAGCTATAAAAGGAATAAGGTTATACTACTAAAGAAGAAGAGCAACATGAAGGAATTTTGTGAAGTTGATGAGAACAAACGGTCATTCCTTTTCAATATATATATATATATATATATATATATATATATATATGCTTTCCTTCTAAACTTAGTAACTTGATCTATGAACATATATTACAGAATATTAGGAAAGTTACCACCAAACCTGAGAAACTTATATGGTTAAGTAGCTAATATCCCAAACGTGGCTATTCTAAAAAAATATTCATATATAAATGTTAAGAAGTGTAACCACTAGAAATCTCCAATATATATTAGAAAGCCCTAATCTAAACGCTGTATGAAATTATTATTTTTTTTGGATGTTTTCATGGGATATTTGCCCAAAATACGGTGAGAAATTGTTAGATCCGCAGATTTGAGTGATTATTTCAACAATCCCAAGGGGTTTTCAGCATGTTGAATCCATTTCTGCATTCAGAAATGGATTTTAAACAACAAAAAAGGGTAATTTTGTGCAAATTTACATCGCCCTATTCCGGCGAGCATTTCATAGATCAGTTAGACAATGCCTATTAGAAACGTTCCTTCTAGCTATAAATTTATTGAGTAATTTGATTAGGAAGATTTTCCAACCACTTATAATCGTAATATAAGAGTTTTTTTTTTTTAAGTTATCACTACCCCCAATGCTCCTAATTTCAGTTGGGATAAGCAGTTAGACACATAGATTAAGAGACTATCCCCACAAATTGAATCAAATCTATGTATCCTTAAACCGATAGTGACTCTTTTGTTGAATTTTTCCTAAAACTAGTTAGGGTTATATTTACAATAATAATTTAACTACATATAGGTGCTCGTTTTTTTCCATAGATAGTGCTACATCATCGTCACCCAACCATAGGAACCTACATGTGCCACCCCCAAGCAGAGCACACAAAGATCTATTGTGGGAAACCCTCTTGGGGAAGAAAACCCAACAAAACTTCTTCAGTGTAGATTCATCAACCAAGTACAGTATTAGTACAATGCTCTCTCAAAGAGAAATATCCCAGATAACCCTTCTACTCAAAGGGAAACCTTTCTACTAGACTTGTGCCTTGTCACCAGAAGATACACCAAATATTATACCAAGACATACACCACGAGATACACCAAATATTATACCAAGACATACACCAAGAGATACACCCAGGCACAATCCAAACCCTAGCGCATTACCCTATAAAGGTAGGGCATGAGAGAGAGACCAACCAAGACCAAGAGATACACCTTATCCTTCCTCCTAAATTTGCAACTGCAACTGCAGTTCTCCACCAAACTTGTGCTATAGTTGAGTGAGTTATGATCACCAAATGATTAAGGTGTCACCTTATTTATACTTCTTCTAGTGAATTTTTCCCACCTGTCTTTTCTGGCAAATATAATTTACTTTGACTTTTTCTGGCAGGGCCGACTTCTCATATTGCAAGTGCAAAATATAATAATAATTATTTTCCTGAGCCGACATTACAAATATACTTTAGAATTATTCTTTTAGGGTTATGACTTGATCAAATACAATAATATCTTTTGCAGCTACATAATACTTCAACGCTCCCTTGTAATCTTTTGGCACGATCTTCAATAATGTTTCTGTATGCATCTTTACTCTCGACCATTTACTTGTTGACTTTCCATGAATCTATACATCACTAGAAGTTTTGTAACATCAACACTCCCTCTTAGCTACAGAGGTATTATCCATGATGTTCTTCCTCTAGTAGTCTCAATCACATCCATCCATTACACATGGCATGTACAAGACTACCACCAATCACATGGTCTTGCAGACCAATCTACAGGTAGCATCACCATAGCCACACAGGATATCTCATAATCAAACAGAGCATGTCACAAGTATCACCATCATAGAAAAACAGGCTATGTCATGTAGTCACACACAAACTATCTGATGGTTATGTCACAGTCATGCATCTAGGACCTCATCAACATACATAGCATATCTCTAGTGGGAACAACCTCATCGTCCTTTCAGACTTTATGTCATTGCAGGACTTCATCTAGCTCACTAAAAGATAAGAAACTATTCAGTTCACACATAACTGCGCTACTACCCAATCCACACGGAGTCTGGGCAATTTATCAGTTTGAGCCAATTCATACACAGAATTGCGCTACTACCCAATCCTTACGGAGTTTGGGAAAATATTTTGTTTGAGCCAGTTCACACACAAAATTGCGCTACTACCCAATGATTACAGAGTCTAGGCAACTATCGTGCCTGAAAATGACTACCCACTGTTGCCATATTTTGTAATCTATTGCCCCCTAGAATTGCATATGTGACTCATCACTCCCTCTTATGAGGGAAGTCCTTCTAGACCACTCCAAGCTTGTCAATGAAGTACTCAAACTTTACCTTCAACAAAGGCTTGGTCAACACATCTGCCATCTTCTCATCTATGCCAATATACTAGAGCTTCACAAGTCCCTTTTGCACCAGATCTCAGATATAATGGTACTTGATCTCGACGTGCTTGGACTTGTCATGAAACACAGGGTTCTCAGACACTTTATACAACTCTGGTTGTCACAAAAAGTACAAGTCACCTACAACTTGAGATCAAAAGTCCTGCAAGCAACTTTCTAAGCCACACAGCTTCGCTACTAGATGAACATGCTACTATATATTCTGCCTCAACCATACTGAGTGCCACACTAGTCTACTTCCTGTTGAGCCACGAAATCATAGCTAACCCCAAACTGAAGCAACATCTTGATGTACTCTTCTGATCTGTGACACTACCGGCCTAATCTGAATCAGTGTAGCCTTGTAGTATTATCTTACGATCTGAAACATATCGGAGTCCAAATTCTATTGTACCCATCATGTACCTTAATACGTGCTTTGTCGCAATCAAGTGAAAACATCTTGGTTCAACCATATACTGAATCAAGTGTTTACCACAAAGCATATATCTGGCCTAGTATTCGTCAAATACATTAACGAACCAATCATCTCCATGTACATGGTGACATCCACTTTCCCTGAAGAAGTATCACTCAATAACTTCATGTTTGTCACCATCAGTTTGGACGTGGATTTACAATCCATCATTTCGAATCTTTTCAGGATTTCTACCACATATTTTCCTTGGCTAAGGAAAATCTCGTCTGGTTTCTGCCACACCTCTAGACCTAACAAATAATGCATCATACCCATGTATTTCATCTAGAACTTCATAGCAAGCTTCCTCTTACTCCTAGCGATGAGCTTCTCGTCTCCTATTAGAAACAGGTCATCCACATATAACAATAATATCATTGGTCCACCATCCACAACCTTGCAATAAAGGTTGGGATCTGCTTTACTCTTGGTAAATCCCAAGCTCATCAGAAAGTTGTCAATTCTATCGTACCATGCCTTGGGTGCTTGTTTCAATCCATACAAGTCTTTCTTCAATATGCACATGTGTCTACCTGTCTTGTGTCTCGAATCCTTGTGGTTGCTCCACATACACTTCCTCTTCCACTACACCATTCATAAAAGTTGTCTTCATGTCCATCTGATGTATCTTCCATTTCATTACCGCAACTATCGCAAGTGTATTTCTAATCAAATTGTATCTCGCCACAAGAGAAAATGTCTCCTCATAATCTATTCCTTCTTTTTGGGAGAACCCATGAGCCACAAATCTTGCCTTGTACTTCTCGATACTGCCATCTGCTGAATGTTTCATCTTGTAGATCCATTTGGAACTCACAACTGATTTCTCTTTAGGTCTCGAAACCACATCCCAAACATCATTCTTAATGATGGAATGGTATTCCTCAATCATGGCATCCTTCCATACTTTCTTCTCTACAACCTCTTCATAACATGTAAGCTCTTTATCAATGATATAACAATGCCACGTAACTGGATTATGGTCGAGGTTTCTTGCTTTCTCTAAAAGATCCATCTGGAGAACCATACTTCTCGACATCCTAAATAATCTCACGAGCCCAAGTTGGTATTCTTTTCTTTGTAATTGTTTCTACAGGTCTTTGTGATTTTGTCATGTCATGAATCTATTGAACATGTTCTTCCCGTACATTGCCATTACTTGCATTTGTTATCGTTTGGTTCTTTCTTTCTGCTACACCATTATGCTCAGGACTGTAGGGAGTAGTGAGCTCCCTCTTAATCCCAACTTCTCCACAGAATGCTTTGAAGTCATCTGATATGAACTCTCCTCCATTATCTGACCTCAAAGTCTTTCTCTTATTTTTAGAAAGATTTTCTACAAGGGATTTGAATTCCTTGAACTTGTTGAATACTTCTCTTTTTTGTTTTCAATAAATAGATCCAATTTTTATGTGAGAAATCATCAATAAATGAAACATAATGTACATACCTGCTAAGTGAAGTGGTTGTCATTGGTCCACACATGTATGAGTGCACAATGTCCAAAACTCCTTTGGTCACACGTGTATGAGTGCACAATGTCCAAAACTCCTTTGGCTTTGTTGTCATTGCTTGGAAATGGACTCTTCCTAATGGTCAGTCTTCTCCATGTCTCAAATTGGAGGCTATCTAATATGTTTCCTTCTGAAAATATCATTGTAGCTCCCTCTCGAGTTGTCACAGTGACCTGCTTCTAGGGTAACCTTCCTGGAACACATACATCTCCATGGTAACTTCCATGGAATTTGTAAGATAACCTGCCCGAGACAAGAACAACACAAGCAAAAGTATTTCCAATATAATAACATTTTCATAAGAACATATCTATGGTAACAAGAATGAAGGACAATTTCATGGTAATCATCATAGTTTTACCAAGGTGCCCTTCTTGGAAGAAAAACAAGAATTATCTCTTAGAGGAGATGTTAGTTCATCTTGCAAACACGTACAATAATCATTTATATACATAGTACTTACATGCTACCAAGTATTTATTGTACCTAGCAGTAATAGAACCTTTCAAACACTATTGACACAACTATAGTGTTTACTTGTAATGTAGCAATTATCAAACTTGATATTTGCAAGTTCGAAACTTATCAATTTAATCAATAAAACATGGAACCTGGAGTCTTATCTCCAAGAATGAGTGTTTTTGTTTTTCTTCCGACTCACATTCATTAAAGATGACAAGTATTCTCTCCAACTTGTCCCATGTACTAAGACAATATGCTTTCTTGACACAAATATGAGTTAGAGAATATAATGCAAATAAACTTTAAAATCTCAACCTTAATCAATCTAATACTTTGACTAAAGTCAACTTATAACTTTAACTTTGACCAGAGGTTAGTATAATAATCATAACTTCAATAGATCAAAATACAACTAGATTTTCATAAGATCACAATAATTCCATAAGAGCTAGAGGCATATCAAAACAATGAAACTTGGAGTGTGGATTTGAGATCCCTCTAGATCTACGATTATTGCTTGGACAAAATATCCCTTCTTCTATAAACACCCTCAAGATAGTGATGCAGTTTAAACATATACAAGTACATACCTCCGGCAGCAGCGGAAAACAGTGGCAACATTCGGCGGTAGCAACAACAAATGACATACCCTAAAACTTCAAAGCGCTCCAACTTGCAATATGAAGATATCTAGATATGCTCTAGGGTAGGGAACACCAGTTTGTGAAGGACCTAGGCCAAACGTCCTAGAAAAAGTGCTCAACGATCTTGAAAAAATAAACCGTGCAGGGGTGTACAACGAAGGTACTACGGAAAACTGCAGTGGCGAGGTAAATATCACGATCTTTCGTCCATTGATTAGACTTTCAGAAGGAAACTAACTTTGAAACCATGTTGAATGTTTCCTAAAAATAGTTAGGGTTAGATTTACCACAACAATTTAACTACTTTTACATGCTCGCTTTTTCCATAAACGATGCTACATCATCGTCACCCAACCATACGCACCTACATGTGTCACCCCCAAGCATATCACATAGAAATCTATCCTGGGAAATCCTCTTCGCAAAGAAAAACCAACAAAACGTCTTTAGTGTAGATCCATCAACCAAGTACAGTGTCAGTACAATGCTCTCTAAGAGAGAAATATCCGAGATAAGCCTTCTACTCAAAGGGAAACCCTACTACTAGACTTGCGCCTTGTCACCAAAAGATACACCAAATATGATACAAAGACATACACCAAGGCACAATCCAAACCATGGCACATTACCCTAGCAAGGTAGTGCATGAGAGAGAGACCAACCAAGACCAAGAGATGTTCCTTATCTTTCCTCCAGTAGATGCAGTTGCAACTGCATCTCTCCACCAAACTTGCGCTATAGATGAGAGAGTTATGATCATGAAATGAGTAAGGGGTCACCTTATTTATACTTATTCTGCCAATGAACTTTTCCCACAGGGCCGACTTCTCATATTGCAAGTTCAAAATATAATAATAATTATTTTCATGAGCCAACATTACAAATATACTTTAGCATTATTATTTTAGGGTTATGACTTGATCAAATACAATAAGAATATCTTTCGCAACTACATATACTTCAACATCTTTCGAGGACAATGGGCATATGAGAGGAAGGAATTCTTGCAAGACATATTTTTTATTGGATTTACTTGCAAGAATTTAGATGCAAAACATATATCTTTAGTGTCCTAATGTAGCATATGTGGCATTGGAAAGAATTTCGGCCATTGTTGACTATCCTTTGAGAATAACTGATTTTTTTTTCAAGGATATATATGATGTTTCTTCCAATAGAGCAATATAAAATCAAACTGCATATTGGAAAATAATTCAAAATCACTGAAACATGCCTAAAACAACAAGAAGAAAGTACCATACTTGAGCATCAATGGATGCCCAAAAATCTCTCTCTCAAACTTGGGGTTCAGAATCATGTGTGGTGAGAGATACTTTTCCAAAATATTATCTAAGTCATCCTTTGAAACCCTAAAAACTCCATCTCTAGCAATCTTTGAATCTCTTTATGCTTAAATTTTTTCCTTTCCCCATTTTCTTTTGATTTCTTTCTCTAGTTGAATGTCTTGCTAGTGTTCGAAGTTCCAACATTTCACTACATTCCTTCCAAAGCTGCCTGATGTAGCTTTTGATCATTATTAGTTGTCAATCTTCTTTTTTTCTTGAAATAATTTACGCAACCCTTTTGTATATCCCCCTTCATCACCCATAATTAAATGTTCCTTATCATATTACATATATCTTTCATGTCGCATTTATTGAACCCATTACAAGCTAGTAGAATAAGACTCCAATAATCCCGATGGGTGTTATTGTATTTCAAATAAGCATAATATAATTGATGCCTCATAGATGAGGGTTTTGAGATGATATTTGAGAGCAATTTTATTTTTTTGTCTTGTGTCTAGAAGGTGTCTTTTTTAGAGACAATATAGAATGCAAATATTTTTGTCAAAATTATATATAAAAAATCACTTGTCACTGAGCTAAATCAACATAAATATTACTTCCTTAAATAAAATATAATATTAGCTATTAATTTTTGGTGGGGTGTGATGAAGTCAAATCACCAACCCCCTTTTTGTATACTTATATGTAGGTGATCCTCCATTGAGCTAGCACCCTTTAAAGAATTAGAGGAAAGGGGTAAATTGTTGTGCAGGTCCGAAAGAGAGCCCCCTAGACCACATAATGAAGGTCCAAAGAAAGGCTCAATCTATCACCCTAGCAATCTATAGAGGGTTAACCAACTCAACCACAACATGTAACCAACCACCATCAAGAGCAACAAGTAATGAATATTAGTCAATGGAATGAGAAGAAAGGTGATTGCTAAGATGCCCTGATACTCTAGACGACATCAATAGATGGATGGAAAGGTTATAATGGCCATGGTTAAAAATATTTTTTCTCATAGGTGATTGATATCCACACCATTATTCAGTTATTGTCATATGTATCGTGTCTTTATTGCACCACTCTTTGTACTCAATCATTTATATCAGACCATTGAGCCATTATTTGTGGAAACCATGAACAATAGTAGCTTTGGTATTTATTGTTCACATACATAGTTTTGCATTTTAATCCACCTAATGTGGCATATGAGTAACCTAATTTCCAAACGCTCTGTGCAATCAAACCTATTTTTTATTCTGAATAGCTTTGTACTATATTGCCAATTTGATAATAGAATATCTCATTTCAATAAAAAAAATTATAATTTATTGTAAAAAGTGATTTATATTAAATCTGCATTTTTAGCACAAGCAATTTGATAATATAACATCTAATTTCAATAAAAAAAATTATAATTTATTGTAAAAAGTGATTTATACCAGCATTGCTGGGAAGAAGAAATTGAAATAAAATACTATTAAGACACATGGAAAAAAACAGGCTCATAAGTCTCAATATGTAAGCAACAACTATAATTGTTATCTATATAGGATATTTTCTCAGAAATTCCATCAGATTTCATCTTTATAAAAGATCTTAAAATTCTACATTTCTAAAATAAAATTTCGATATAAAGTTCTGGAAATTACTATGTATTACGTAGTAATTTTCAAACCCAAAGTTTAGGGGCGGACACTCCATCCATCCTATTGAAAAATAACAAATGAAAATGAATCTTATGACCGAATCTGGAAATCTTCATTTATAAAAAAATAGAGTTTATAATTCTTAGTATTCTAGTAGCCACTATGATAACACAGAAAGAGCATACGTTATACATTCCACCTGTAAACAAAGAAAAGACAAAGTCGGTTTGCTGATTGATCACTCGAAACTTCAACCATCATTTTCCTGTATCTATGTAGTTGACCGTTGAATAATTCATATATTGGAACTACAGAAAAAAGGATTTTGACGATTCCAATGAGAAACCATGTGTCTTGGGAAAAGTCATTTTCTTCATTAAACCTTATAACTATGTAGCTCCCAATATCCCATTTTTCCAATGGATATATTTTCTTTTGATATATAGATTATTAATTTGATTTTAAAGAAAACTATTTTTTAAAGGTAAGAAATACACTAAATACTTTTATAGGTGCAGAGCAATAATGGATCTGGTGTAGAGCACAATAATGGATCTGATCTTTGTTTGGACCACTTTATGCAGTGTAGGTTTAGAAACTGAAAGTCATACATATGAGTTTCTTAGTTCTATATTTCATTATTCCTTCCTTAATTGAATCATGTCAACCATACTAGAGAGAATTCAACAAAAACAATAGCAAGAAGCAACAATTACTGCCATTTTTGCACCAAATTTCTATCAACACTGGTTATCTACAACTGCAAACAATTACTGTAATCATTGGCAACCTCAGTACTCTTGAATCCCCATCAAATTCATTACCATGATTTAACAACAATATCAACCAAACCTTCTACCACAAACCAGTCTTTGGTTTAAAGTGTAATGACATCTGTAACAACCTACAGGTAAACATTGGCCAAGGAAGATAGAAGATTAACTAAAAATTTTATAAATGGAGAGAGCATATGAAATGGGAAGTGAAAACGAAAGCTAGAATTATCATTTGTTGAACCCAAAGGTGCAACAAACATTGCTTGAAGAGCACAATTAGCTTGTAATGTAAAAACTACATCCACAAACCAACCCACCTGCCTGTAAAGGGTATTGGGTGCTCGTTGTCTTTTTCGGTTTAAACAAAATGACAAAGACGAAATGTAATCCCAAGGTAGAATTGCCAATCTATTAAAAGATATCATGTTCCCTTGTTACTGATATAAGAAAAGAGGCAGACTTGGCCATCTTAATTGCAGAATTAGGATTTATATTGATAACAGACTTTGAATTTTTTCTTTGAAAGCTCTTTATACATTTTGTTCAACAATTGGGAGCATTGAAATCAACTCAGGTAGACACAAGGAAGTTGCAGCAATAGTATGTTAGACTACACATTAAGAAAATATGTAACAACATCATAAAGAGAATTTTCTGAGACTTAGCCAAAGGTCATATGATGGTGAGGTTCAAAACCCAAGATTGTTTGCAAGGAACCCAAACAATTTTACTGAAACTAAATTGTGATTTTAACCTCCAAGGTGTTAGAAAATAATAGATGTGCTCGTTTAACCATAGACAATATAGCAATATTGTCACGCAACCATAGGCTGAAGCCACCCCCGAGCACCTTAACCTTGACAGAGAATGATTCTAGAAGCAAACCCTAGGCCTAATAGTCAATCAATGTAGCATACCTCTATGTCTCTCTCCAGAGCTAGCATACAAGGAAGAAAGTCCAAACCATAACCAATAGAAAGTCTGAGCCTAAACCGAGAATACAGTTACTCCCCAGACTTGCGCACTTACCCAGTTTTTGCACTGCGCACTTCTTCACTGCTGAAATTTTGAGCTATGTGTGCCAAATGAGATCTGGCTACCTGTATTTATACTGTTTTTCCTGAGTTGTCTGGGCCAACTTCTCATTCTAGAGACTAAATACTTAATATTAAATATCTCCTTGAGCCGACTTGTCTTCTAGGGTTATGTTCAATGCTTTAAGGTTTCTCCTTGCTTCCCAGAATATTCTATTCTCATTAGGGTTACACATGGAGGTAAATACCTCCCATAGCTACCATAATATCAACACTCCATCCTAACTAGGGAGGTATTGAAGGCAATGGTCTTGAGCAAAAACATACCATTCAACCGATAGCATCATCATAGTCGTACATGCTATCTCATGATTAGATCATGAGCACCATTATCACTATCATCTGATAGCATCAATTGTATCATCTCTAGAAGCCATACTCCATCTGAGTAATCAAGCATGATGCTGAATAAGTCACTCACTCCATAGAGTGATACAAGGACCATTCTCCTAATCTGGACATACGTCTTAGAAGAATGATTGTCCCAACAGAACTTAAAGCTATGCCATGGACTACAGAGACCATTCCTATAGGAATGTCAATATAGGCATATTTTTTAATCGAGTCAAATGTACCATAGAGATCCGTCTCAACCTATATGCCTTAGAAAATATTGGTCCTGAACCATTTTCCTAATCGGGCCACAAATTGTGCCTTCGGAAAATATTAGTCCATGTCATGTCAACAAACTGTCAACCTGGACCATTCTCCACATAGACAATATCTGTCCACCAACAATTTGTTCTATCTGGACCATTCTTTGCCCCGACAATGTCTGTCCACAAGCACACTGACTATCCATCTAGTTGATAATCATTTTCAACACTACTGATAGTCTACATGGAAATCAGAACAATGTCATCCAATAGAATACAATTGTGTCTATCCATAGTAGTACATAACTACTATCTAGTGGTTCACAACCACACCAAGTAGTACATGACTACTCAATCAGTGACACATAGTCACAACCAATGAAACACATCCACCACAGTAGCATACATCTATTGTCTAGAGACATACAATCTCAGTAGTGATCATATCATCTGATTTCAACCTGCACAAAAAACAATATCATGATATAAACTAAGTCATCTGGGCCATTCTTCCACTCACATCTGTGAGATCTAGAAGAGCATCTTCCCTCAGAAAGTAAAACATTATCCATGAGATATCTGGACTATTTTTCTCAAGCATAGAAGAATAATTGTCCTGATTTCTGATCCTGGACCATTCACCTAACTAGGCCACTCCTCTGGCACTAAACAAAGTACAACCTGGAGAGAATGAGTCTACTCTAGGGAATGTATGTCCCTGATTGTTGAGCCTGGACCATTCACCTAACTGAACCATTCCTCTGGCACTAACCAAAGTGCAACCTCGATAGGATGGGTCTGCCCTGGGGAATGAATGTCCGGACCATTTCCTAAGGAAATGATTGTCCTGCACCAACCTCCAAAATGAACCATTCTTCAAAACTTATCACAACTGTGAACTTCGAAAGAATGACTGCCCGATGAGGCAGACCATTCTACTTGATCACTACTAAGAGTGACTGCAAAGAAGAAAGATTGTCCTAGACCATTCCCCCACACTGGACACATGGGGAATCGTTTTCTATGGTACATCACCAAACTATCGAACCATTTTCATTACGAAAATGACCGTCCGATATGGACCATTTTTCGAACTGGAAAATCCCTGTCCGTCAGAAATCTCAAACCACTTTCTGAAGTGGAAAGGAACTACTCATCCTGGACCACTTTTCAAACTGAAAAATGATTGTCCATAAATCAATAACACATCAGTGCTCCCTCCCGAATTGGGGGTAATCTCTTCCTTTTTCAATAAGGAAGTCGTCTCCACGTGCTCCAACTTGTTTCTTGAGTACATAATATTTTTCCATCTTGGACAGAGGCTTTACCAAAATATCTGCTATCTTCTTGTCTGTGGAGATATATATTGGATAACCACTTCTATTTTCTGGACCTCATCACAGAGAATGTAATGCTTGATCTCAATGTACTTCGGTCTATCTGGAACAATGGTTTTCTCTAAAGGCTTCATATCATTACAATATATCATGGTTGAATTCATCACTTTTGTTTCTTGCTAGCTCATGACATTGTGGCAAGGCTCAAACTAAAACATATCCAAGTAGCACTTCTTTTGTCATCATGAGAGTTTGTCATGGATTAGAAATCCATCATCCTGAACTTCTGAGTAACCATTATAATTTATTTCATAGAAAGTTTTCACCACGCTTCTGATGTGCATGAGAGGCTTTGCACCAAATTGTTTGAATCCATACAAGATCTTCTTCCATTTTCAAACAAGGGTCTCTTTCTGGGATACCTCAAAACCTTGAGGTTTCTCTACATACGCTTCTTGTTCAATTACTCTGGAGAATAGTCTTTGCATTCATCTGATGTAAACTCCAACCCATGGATATTTCAGAAGATATAATGGCTCAAGTAGAGGTATGTCTGGCTACTGGAACAAGCCATCATCATAGTGTTAGAATTAGAGAAAATTGAAAAACAAAATGCTTTAAAATTTTTATGTTTACTAGATCAGCATAAAGAAGAAGACATACAAATAGATTTGAAAGAAAATAAAATTTCTGAGTATGAAAAATTAACTTTTAGCTTACCTCCTGATTCAATGATAGATGTACCTGTCAGCCTCTGCAAATATGCTCAGAAATTAGTTTAGGTTCCTCGATAAAACCTCTAGGGTTTGATCTATGTCAATGTGGACAGTGGGACAGTTCTACCAAATATATAGACCCCCAAAGAAACAACAATTATACCACATACTTTCAAGTAGATAACAGCAATACCCTAGCAGTAAAAACCCTCCACAAAATAGTGATGTAGCATAGGAATCAACCGAACAACAATTTTGCAGACTCTCCATAAGAAAACATCAAACCCCACACACAGGAAAGCAAGTTTGCAAACTCTCCACAAGTAAACAACAAACCCCCCCAACTCAGAAAATGATTGGACAACAAACCCCACACACAGGAAATTTGGACAACAAGAAGGAATACCCCACAGGGACCTCAGCTTCAACACATCGCAGATAGTAGGAGAGGCCACGGCTCCTAAACACAAACCTGGTTTCCAAAGAAGGGGTGTCACAACTCTCATACACAGGTTGTAGCTCTAAGGGATAGATCCGACGCCACAGGAGATTTCACAATCATCTTAAACATGTCTGGCAGGTGTAAGAGAGGGGGCACATGCACCCTATACACCAGCAGATAGAAAGGAGGAGGAGCTTCCATTCAAGACCAATCAAAACTCATATCTAAAAACTCATAACCAAAGGAGAGGCCACACCTCAGCTCAGATTCAACAATCATACATTAGCAGTCAACTAGATGGAGCTCTGATTCAAGCAAAATACAATAGATCAGAAATTGATAAACCAATGAAGAGGCCGCACCAACACAAGGGGTAATTCACTGAGGTAGTCGTAGGAAGGAAAGAGAGGAGAGAGTGAGTGTGAGTGTAAAAATGCAATAGGGTAGGGTCTAATTTATAGTTAGGGAGAGGGGTTAAGGTAATTAGGATTATAATTTATTATTGACATTTAATTAATATAAATATTAATTAATATGTCAATTAATATTTAATTAAAACCCTAATTACATAAAACCCCAATCACATAAAATAAACCCCAGTCACATAAAATAAAACCCAATCACATAAATCAAGAGGGAAAA
Source organism: Picea sitchensis (assembly GCA_010110895.2). Lineage (NCBI taxonomy): Eukaryota > Viridiplantae > Streptophyta > Pinopsida > Pinales > Pinaceae > Picea > Picea sitchensis. The sequence goes on from SNQJ01S0001383.1 coordinate 138,986, forward strand.
AACAACAACAAGGGGGGTATCTGTTAGGACAAAGTCAAGGGGGGGTCCACAATGAAAAAACATGTCCACATCAGTCTCATAGTGACCTATAAACTATATCATCACTACATAAGAGGGTATGTCAACAATGTTGTCATGTTCATATTCATAAGCACTCCTAGGTCTCATGGACCATCCCGAGAGAGAGGAAGATGATCACACATAAGCACATCTTGGTATTACACCAAGATCTACCTGGTCAAAGACTAGGTTTCCTCAGAACACATCTAGGGGCCCTAGAACACATCTAGGGTCTTATCCACCAAGGTACAAGACCAATGATCAACCCATGCATTAAGAAAGGGTTCCCTGGAACACATCGAGGGGCCCTAGGCACATCTAGGGACTTATACCAACCACAAAGGAACACATCCAAGGATTAATCCAGACACTGAGCAAGGATTCCCTGGAACATAGCTAGGGGCCCTAGACACACCTAGGGACTTATATCACCCACCAAGGATCAATCCAAGCACCGAGCAAGGATTCCCTGGACCACATCCAGGGGGCCTAGACACATCTAGGGACTTACTACTTGGTCCAAGACCAAGAACCCCAATCATATATTGGGGGCCCTCACTAGGGTATTTTTCCATGGCTCACACTGCTTGGTCTCATACCAAGAAACCCCAGGAGTGTGCTAGGGGCCCTAGTCCATAGCTAGGGTATTTTCCATCCTGTGGAGAATGGCTCTTGCAATTGCATTAATTTCAACATATAGTCTTCTCCCTCCATCTAGGAGAACCTCTAGTTATGAATCTCGTGATGCTTCCATTCATAAGTCTTTCATACATTGTTTTTCATCACAACTTCCATTTATTCTTCTTGATTTCTTCTAGTGGGTTCAAACCAAGTTGGTAGTCTTGTGATTCTCGATATAATGACTGGTTGTTCTGGTTTTTCTTTCTCTCTTGGAATCTTCATGTTCTTCCTCATGTTTCTCTTTATCTCTTGGGTCCATGGAGTTTTCTATAGATTCCATGCCCTGAAGATTCTGACTTCTTTCTTTCATCATAGGATCATGGATGTGGATCGACAACCATGGATACTTTAAGGCTTCTTTTCAAAGAAGACTTATTCTAAAGTCAAACTAAACGCGTCCTTCTTTTCATGGTTGCTACCATTGATGGGAACATGGATAGATACTTCATAATCCTCAATGGATCATATTATTTAGGATTAGCTCCCTCCTAATCCTTGCGTCATGCATGAATGCATGCTCTTCTATTGGAATTATATAATCGGCTTCCTCCATCTAGGAGAGTCCATGCTTCCTTATGCATCCTTATTGCCTTCTACAAAGTGTCACAAGTCTTTTTTTAATTTCCTTTTGATTGCTAACTTCTTTATGTTTTTACTTCTTCCATGTTTCTTCAAGTTTGATTCTGATTTCGGCTTATCTTGCAGCTGTTACTTATGTTAATAGCTTCCACATAAATTGTTACCAAGGATTGTCAATGTACTTCATCTTTTTCATGTCTATTGCTTGACTTGTAGTCATCGTGATCGCAATCCTTATTTTGTTATTCTTCCATAGGTATTGTTTCTCTTTGAACATCTTATCTTCTAAGAAATAGATATGCAAG
>SNQJ01S0001383.1:140660-172245 GCA_010110895.2 Picea sitchensis
TGTAAACATGGTATGTACAAGAATTATGAAGAATATTGTTACCTTGTCTTAGAAGAAGAAGTTTGTTTTATCCTGCTTGGCCTTCTTTGAGGGTTCCCTTTCTTAGACAACTGATGCTTTGTGTGTTTCCTTCCTTTTATTTAACTCGGGACAACGATTCTTGTAGTGACAATATTTTCAACACTTGAATCATTGTATTTTTGACATATATCTTTCTCTTGATTTGGTTTCTTCCTTGAGCCAAACTTTTTTTTATTCCTAAAATTCTTGAACCTTGTTGTGAAGGATTGATCATCGTATTTCTTTTGGGGTTTCTCTTTTGCATTAATACTTGATTCTTATTGTGCACATCAAGTCCAAAGTTCTTCAAATGTGGGATACTCCTTCCTTGTGTTCATGATTGTGGAAAATGCATCCCATGTCTTGGGAATACCATTGAGTACTATATTTACCATTTCCTTCTCTAAAATGATTTCTTCAATAGCTTGTAGTTGATCTCTTAACTGAGAGATTCTCACAAGGTATGATGTTATGCTGTCATTTCATGTCACGAAGCTCATTCTTTAGACTCATTACTTGTCCAATGTTTTTGACTGAAAAAAGGTTTGTTAGGGAATGATACATCTTCTTAGATGAGTCAAGATGAGAGATGTAGGGTATCAAGTGGTGTTTTATAGAGTCCACTATGATACTCATGGCATTGATGTCATTGTCTTTGAACTTCTCCGTAACTCCAATGTTCTGAGGTTCCTTCTCTTTTCCTTCTTCGAACTTTGGTTCCACGATATTTCCTTTCACGATATCCAAGACTGTATTCTTGTCAAGGATGAGGTCAATCCTTGTCTTCCACACTCTGAAGTTAGAAGCCCCTTCTAACTTGTTTTTTGACTTCATAGAGTAAGTCATAACTGCTTTGACTTGGTCAACCTTTGAACAAAAACTCAAACTTGACGTCTTAGCTTGTTGAGAGTACGAGGAGGTGCGCTAGGCTAGGACACACTAGGCTATCTAGAAATTAGGTCAATCTCTTCACTTAAGGTGCCTCAACAAGAGGATTAGGGTTTCGTTGCTCCAACAAAAACTAGTTGCAACTGCAACTCTGACTGAGCAAATCCTCCCAATCTATCTTCCAGTGGTTAGACTGTCTAAAGATAGTGTGGGCCCATAACCTGTTAGAAAATAATAAATGTGCTTGTTTAACCATAGACAATATAGAAATATTGTCACCCAACCATAGGCCGAATTCACCCCCTAGCACCTTAACCATGACAGAGAATGAATTCAGAAGAAAACCCTACGCCTAATAGCCAATCAATGTAGGGTACCTCTCTCTCTCTCCAGAGATAGCATAAAAGGCAAAAATTCCAAACCATAACCAATAGAAAGTCTGAGCCTAAATTGAGAATACAAATTGAGTCAATGCAGCTGCAACTACTCCCTAGACTTGCTCACTTACCCAATTTCACACTTCTTCACTGCTGAAATTTCAAGCTGTGTGTGCCAAATGAGATCTGGCTACCTGTATTTATACTATTTTTCCTAAGTTGTCTTGGCCTGACTTCTCATTCCGGAGACTAAATACTTAATATTGAATATTTCCTTGAGGAGACTTGTCTTCTAGGGTTACGTTCAATACTTTAGGGTTTCTTCTTGCTTCACGGAAAATTATATTCTCGTCAAGGTTACAGTGGAGGTAAATGCCTCCTACAACTACCATTATATCAACACAAGGTTTAGTCCATAAATTTAAATACAACCCACCGAGAAAGAGAAAGAAAAAGGGCTTGGGATCAAAGACTAATTAATGCCAAATTGAGTTTATTATTAGCATCAACATCACGATGATTCAGTAAGAAAACCCAGGAGGATTATCGTACGATCAAGCGAGTAAATAAAATATTCTTAATATATCAAATAGTGATAGAGAGGAAAACCTAGATAATTTTATCAATATGCAAAGCACAGAAGAGGTCAATTATTAGGAGCATGAAACTTCTGAAAGTCCATATAAACTTTCCATTGGACATGAGATACATAGAATCATGTAATTATGCAGGGGAATGAAAATATGTCATTTAACTTTTCAACCTAGGTAGGTACCAATCCAGTCGGACATGGTATGAACACAATTTCTTTACCACTGCAAGCTTGTGAGAATAAGAAAGGGGACACTACCTTCATCCAAATGCAAGGATTAAAAAATTGCAGTTCCCTGCAACCATTATTTTTATATTCTCCGACAGTGCATACTTCTCCACAAAATATCCACTAGCGATGCCCACAGGTGTAATCCACAAGACAAGAACTTATGAGACAGATGAAATTGAAACTAACTTCTGAATTAACAAGCCCAAAATGGCAGAGTTTACACATATAGGGTGAAATCCCTCGACCCAGCTTGATCAATCAATCAGAGAACTGTTGGTGACTTCACTGATGAAGAGTGAATAGGTACAACAATGGAGATGTCCATCATCAAATAACTCCATCTTCAATGCCAAGAAAACAACTCGCTCAATTTGACAAGAACGCCAGATCTATGAACCTTAATTGCATTATCAAATATCAACACTTTCCCCTCAATCCCACGACAGTCACATATAACCGAATCATATGGCATTTTATCATAAAGTGTAGTGAAAGGGAACCATTTCCATTGTCCAGGCTCTTGAATGTCAAATACTAGCATTTGTTTCAGAGGGTGTAAAGTACGCAGACAAAATGAATGTTGTAAGATGATCATTTTAAGAAGCAAACAATTAAATATGAATGCCTCCATTTCTACCAAATCAAAATGATCATAATAGTCATCAAACTGGTTTGCATTTACCACATAAAATATGAAGCTACAGTTCAACCATTATGCATATGACATGATAGCTACGAACACTGGAGTTACTGGAGAGCATATGAAATGATTTTCAGGACTACTTTTGCAAATGAATAATTTTTTTTCCAATCGTGCCTTGTTATATATGTCCTCTATTAGAATTTTGAGGTTTTAGAAAAATGGATCTGTGTAATTAAAACTACATGCATTAGACCACAGTCAGTCCAATGTGATTCTGACAATCAATTAAAAGTTATAACTGTAAATAAGAATGTTTAAGAAACCTCCAAAGTAATTTTCAAAGGAGGTGATCATGTAATACCAAGAGGAAGGTACTCATAGAAAAAGGTTTCATTAGGAAGTATGATTCCAAGTAACATAAGTAATGGTGCAGGCCTCCCAAGCAATGTGAGCAGATGGTGTGGACTTTCCATGCCATGGTGAGAAGATGTGCTCCTAATAAGTATAAAGTTGTTTCCAATCCCTGAGTTTCAACAACTCAAAATCAAAATATTGATAATAAAACAAAATCAAAATAACCCTCTAAATTAGCAATCACATTTGGGAAGAATGGTTTCCCATTTGTATGAAACCACCAACTCAAAATCAAAAGATTGATAATAAAACAAAATCAAAATAACAATCCAAATCAGCAATCACATTTGTGAAACATGGTCCATCTTCGATTTGAAATCACCAGCTGAAAATTAAAAGATTGATAATAAAAAAAAATCAGAATAGCCCTCTAAATCAACAATTTGTGAAGAACAATTTCCCTTATGTTTGTGTTGGATCTTGGGCCTTTGTAAGGGTGGTATCATCCCGCTACACGAGGATGAGCGCGAGCGCGAGCGCGAGCGCGCGTTAGGGTTCGGTGCTGGTGCGGAGTGTAGAGTGATTCCATGGCGACGCCAGGGGGCGGGGAGGCCGCCCCCCCTCCTTCGAGATCGGTCGAGGATGCCTTTAGAAGGCTTGTCAACAGTAGAGGGGAGAGGTCCACCCCACCGGTGATCCCAAAATTTATCAAGAAGCTGGAGGAAATACCTGAAATCGCTTTACCCGAAGAGAAACCAATGAAAATTGCCATGGCGCTGGCCCAAAAGGGTCTAGTGGGTCAGTTTATGGGTCTTTGGTTGTCCACCAAGACTACAGATGACTGGATTCAACAGAATTGGAGGCCAAATCTGGAACATGGAGTTACCTGTTATCCGGTTGGAAGAGGGTTCTTTGTGTTTGAGTTCATCTCAGAAGAAGACCGAGACTTAATCTTCAGGAATGACCCCTACTTCATGGGGACGTAGGGTCTATATATGAATAAATGGACACCTGATTTTGATCCCTTGGTGGACATGCCCAAGGAAGTGTCGGTGTGGGTCAGACTACCAAACCTTCCAATGCACTACTGGGACTTCGAATCACTGCAGAGGATAGGGAACGGAGTTGGAAGGTTCATCGACAGAGCTTACAACAAAGGACAGTACACCTGTGCCAGAATCTGTGTGGAAGTCGATCTTGAAGCGGGCTTCCCTGAAGAAGTAAAGCTAACTGTTGGAACTTGGACTCATTATCAGAAACTAGATTATGAGCACCTTCCATTCAAGTGTCGGAACTGTCAGGAGCACGGACACTTCCAAAGACACTGCCCCAAAATGTAAACCAATGGGAAAGAAGACGCAGAAGACTGGCAGAAGGTGAAGAAAGGGAAAAACACATATAACGCTAAAAGAAAGGACAAAATGACCCAAGAACCACCAAAAGACGATAGTTCAAAGAAAAACCTCCAAGAAGCCCCAAAAGAAAAGCAAATCCCCACAAATGAACCAAAAGGAGATAAAGATCAAACGTCGTTGGTCCCAGTTGAACCAATCTCACCCTCCACGGATTCCAGTCCGACAAAGGAGAATGTCAGTTTGGACACGGATACAGGAGTTGAAACCCCGGAGGAGGAGGACACAGAAGCAAGTAGCCCGAAAGGAACACCAGACCAGCCAAAGCGGGGAAGGAAGACTGAGAAGAAGAGAAGGGAAGAGCAATCCTATAAGGAAGTGGTTCAAGGCACACAATACACAATCCTAGAGATGGTGAACACTAGATCGGGGGCGAAACTAGGGAAGACACCGAAGGGAGGTCTCCCACCACATCCAGGTAAATAATGCAATACGTCTCCTGGAACTGCAGAGGACTGGGAAGCAACCTGAAAGAGGAAGCCATGAGGGACTTAGTAAGGCTTGTGAGACCAGAAGTCCTCCTAATCCAGGAGACGAAAATGGAGGAGGAAGACCTCCTCCGGGCAAGCAGTGTGTTCTGGAAGAATGGCCCTGGACGGGCAGTAAGCGCTAGAGGAGCCTCAAGGGCATTAGCAACTTTCTGGGACTTCGTGAAGCTCGATCTAGTAGAAGAAGAAGGAACCACCCATTGGTTATTTACCAAACTGTATCATAAGGGCTCTAGACATCTGGTAAGTCTTTTTAACTTGTATGTCCCTGTTTCATTTAATGAGAAGAAAGAATGTTGGGACTCATTAAAATCGTTTCTCAATCGGCATAATATTGAGAACTTAGTTGTTGCGGGAGATCTAAATGTGACCCTCTCGCTGGCCGAAAAGAAAGGGGGTTCTATTGTTCAGGACCCTGCTAGAGAATGGGTAGAAGACCTGATGTCGGATTTGGAATTGGAAGATATTTCACCAACCAACGGGAAATATACTTGGTCCAACAAAAGGATAGGACCAGGTCACATAGCAGCCAGGCTTGACCGCTTCCTCATCCACTCATCCTTTCTTACCCTTGGCCTCATGGCGTCCTCCAAGATTCTTCCGCATTACACCTCAGACCACAAACATATTTCCCTCTCCATCTCTCATGGTTCAGCGCTAGGCCCTATTCCGTTTAGATTTTGCCCAATTTGGACAGGTCAAGATGGCTTTCTCAACCTAGTTCAAAACACCTGGAACAAACCTATCTCCGGGTCCCCCTTTTTTGTTTGGGAAGAAAAGCTCAGAAGACTCAAACTTAACCTTAAAATGTGGGCTAAAAAGCTAGTCTCTCCCATGGACGAAAGGAAAAGAACTCAGAATATTTTGGAAAGGCACCAATTGATCATGGAAGAATCCCAAGTCACCCAGGAGCTACTCAGCCGAGAATCTGAGATGCAAAGGGAGTACCACAAAAGCTGCAGAGAAGAGGAAATCTATTGGAGAGTCAAATCAAGGGCGCTATGGCTTCGAGATGGAGACAAGAACACAACTTTCTTCCACAAGCAAGCCCAGGCAAGGAAAAATTACAACTCCATTAGTGAGATTCAATGGCAAGACCAAGTCATTAAGGATTCCCAAGGCATGAAGGAGGCGGCTCATTCCTTCTTCAAGAACCTTTACTCAACACCTGATATGGAGGTTTTGGACTCGAACTCCTATCCATTATCAGAAATTCCAGCCCTGGTTAATGAAGATGACAATTGGATGCTGAACAGGCCCGTCAGCATCAACGAAATAAGGAAAGTCGTCTTCAATATGGATCCGGACAAAGTGCCTGGGCCGGACGGGTTTACAGCCCGTTTCTACACTTGCTGTTGGGATATAATAAAAAAGGATTTGTGCAGAATGGTTACGAAGTCTCAGAATAGAAATAAGTTGGGTGGCAGCACAAATTCTTCTTTCTTGGCCCTCATTCCAAAAGAAAAAGGTGCTAAAAACTTCAACAGGTTCAAACCTATATCCCTTTGTAACACGGGTTATAAAATCATTACCAAAATAATGACTAATAGACTCAAAAGAATTTTGCCGAAATTGATTCCGGAAAATCAAGGAGGGTTTGTGAAAGGGAGACAGATTCTAGATAACATTATTCTAGTCCAAGAAGCCATCCATACCAGCTACAAGAAAAAATAGAAGGGCATGGTAATCAAGTTGGATTTAGCCAACGCGTTCAACAGGGTCAGACACGACTTTCTGTTTGCAGTCATGAGGAATTTTGGGTTCAATCAAAAGTTCATTTAGTGGGTTAAGGCCTGTATTACATCCCCTTGGATCGCCCCTTTGATAAATGGTCGTCCTGCCAAGTTTTTCCAGGCTTCAAGAGGGCTAAGGCAAGGCTGCCCTCTCTCCCTTGTGCTCTACGCCATTCAAGCCTCGGTGCTAAGTTTCCAATTGTAGAGGTGTCTTTAAAGCAAAGTCCTACCAGGCATAAGAGTAGCTCCTACAGTCAAGGATGTTAGCCATGCTCAGTTCGCTGATGACACCGTTTTATTGGGCGATGCCAACCTCAAAAAAGCAAGGAACTTCAAAACTGAACTTGACCTCTACAAAGCCAGCTCTGGCAGCGAAATAAACTATCATAAAAGTAAAAATTTTGGATGGAACTGCAACCCCCGAGAAATGCTGCAGATAGGCCGGATTCTTGAGATGGAAGGTATCACAACCTGGGACAACTTCATCTATCTGGGGATCCCAATTTTCAAAGCCTCCTCTAAGGTCGCGCACTGGCTACCCCTGGTGGATAAACTCAAAAACAAGATCCATGCGTGGGGAGAAAATTGGCTCAACAAAGCAGGTAAAGTTGTGTTGATGAACTCGGTCATTACTAGCCTCCCAATTTATCAGTGTTCGGTGCTCCTCGCTCCCAAGACTATAACAAATAAAATCGATGAACTGCTTCGGAGATTTCTTTGGGAAGGAGGTAGGAATTGTGAAAAGAAACTCCACTTAGTAAAATGGGTTAAGGTCAAGAAGCCAAAGATGGAAGGGGGTCTTAATATCAGATATGTGGCTGCTCACAATCTTGCTATGGGAGGTAAGATTTTATGGAATATGATTACCGGGAAAAGAACCTGGAGCAAGCAAATTCTCAGGAAAAAATACTTTACAGGGGATAGAGAAAGATGTCTTGAGAGACCTGCAAAAGTGCAGAAAGGTTCCCCGATCTTCACCTTGTGCCAAAGAGCCCTGCCTTTATTTAATCCAAAGCTCACCTGGATACCGGGGAATGGGACAAAAATTAGGATCTGGGAGGACTCCATTCTTGGAGAACAACCCCTTACATGGTTAAGAGAAACAAGGAACATCAAGGATTGGCTCTTGGCTAACAATTGTAGAACGCTTTGGGACATCTCCCTCTGGAAGAATGATGACAAAAAATCCTGGGAAGGCTGGAATCTAGGGAACTATCCGGACAAGATCAAAGAGGAAGCAACACTTCTGTTGGATTTCCTTCAAGGAAAGTCGCCAATTAGTGCCAGATCCAAAGATAAGCGGGGATGGGGATCAGATTCGGGGTTATACACAACAGCAATTGGCTATTCGACAATTCTTGAAGTGCCGTGGGTCCCTCCTAATCCAGGCCCGTGGAAAGCACTATGGAACTTTCCCTCAATCCCTAAAGTAGACCTTTTTGTTTGGACCCTGCTCCACAACAACATCTTAACCTTTGATAATCTAAAGAGGAAAGGCTGGGAAGGGCCTTCTCGGTGTCCTCTGTGCAATTAGGCAGAAGAAACCACTGTGCACCTTCTCCTTAACTGTGAGTTCTCCAAAGAAGCTCGGGGCCACCTCTTAGGTTCGGTCTCTTTAAATCTTCCAGCCTCTGCCTCAGAACCTACCTGCTTTGAAGAATCCATTCAGAAGAAGGAATGGGCAGATGCCATAACAGAAGAATACCAATCCATAATAAAGAACGATGTATGGGAAATAGTTCCCAGACCAAAGAGCAAGGATGTGGTATCTTTCAAATGGATCTTCAAAATAAAACATGTTGTTGATGGAAGTATTGAGAAGTATAAAGCAAGGTTTGTCGCTCATGGATTTTCTCAAAAGGAAGGAATTGACTATGAAGAGACATTCACTCCTGTAGCCAGATACACTTCGATCAGAACCATCATAGCCCTTGCAGCTAAGATGAAGTGAAAGTTGCACCAGATGGACGTAAAGACATCTTTCCTAAACGGTGTCATCGAAGAAGAAGTGTATATAGAACAACCTCAAGGATTTGAAGTTGAAGATAGAAAGACTCATGTCTACAAGTTGAAGAAGGCTCTCTATGGATTGAAGCAAGCTCCTAGAGCTTGGTATGGTAGGATAGACAGTTTTCTGACGAGCTTGGGCTTTACCAAGAGTAAAGCAGATTCTAACCTCTACTTCAAGGTTATGAACGATGAGCCGGTGATATTGTTGTTGTATGCGTGTTACACATTATTTTCTTCATCCCTATGACTGTTAATGATGTAAACCTATCTATTTCCTTTAGAGGGGTTAGTAGCCTGAATTCCTAAAGAAAGAAGGGAGAAGAACTTTTCCTGAGAGAAGAAGTTGTGTTTTCCTCTGTGAAAACCCTATTTTGGTGGATTTCCGGAGGCTACTATATATGCAAGGTGCAAAAATGCCTGATTTCTGCACCTTTATCTATAGCTAGGGTGCGGGGTTTCCATAGGTTGCACTATAGATAGGGTGCGGAGTTTCCACAAGTTGCACTATAGCTAGGGTGCGGCGGCCTCCGTACGTGGGAAAAAATGAGCATTTTCTCGATGCTTCTAGAAGGAGAAGATTCTATGGTGAGGTGGCCTCCAAATGGTTTGGATCTTACTCGCTTTCATGATTTAGTGGGATCATCCTAACCTCCTCACCTTATCCTCTTCAAATTATAAAAGGAGAGGAGATCTCATGGAGAAAGTTATCTTGATTGAGTTGAATTTGGCTTGAGATTGTTAGCTTGGTTAGATTGGCTTTGAGCTTTTCTTTTGTCAAGATAGATGTCAGATCTATAGTCTCAGAATTCTTGGATCGAAAGTGTGTGAGAAGCAAGGAACTGTTGGAAGGAACCTTACAAAATCAAGGCATCTGGTTGTAATCTCTCTTCCTATTATTTAATATAATATAGTGCCATGCTTCTTTCCCATAGAATTATCTTTATTTTATTGCATAATTCCTTGATCATATGCATAGGTTTTCATTGAATACATTCTCTTTGCTTTCACTTTGGTTGGTTTGTGTCTCACTGTAGAATCAATATTACAAGAGAACCGAAGTGAAACAGGAACAACAAAGACATAAGGAAGCGATATTCAAAGGTATGTCACTCATCCTTTCTTTGATGATAGATTCAATGATTAGAGCCTAGGGAAAGCGCCATGTTCTGTCTCGTTTTGTTCTAGATCTAAGTGGATCTAGGGAGATTAGTTTATGTCTGCATTTACCGATTTATCCTACAACAAAATTGGCGACTCCACTGGGGAACATAATGTTTTCCTAGTTTTCTTTCTTTGATTACTTGGTTTTCGTTTTCTGAGTCACTGGGAGATCCAGCTTGATTCTCTGACTATTAAACTTCACTGAGAAAACCTTCATACTTTTCATTTTTTCCATTTTTTATTTGATTTCCGCACCTTGCTTTGGGGGACAGTGCGACGACTTAGGATTTCCGCACCCTACCTGTTTATACCAGTGCGAAAACTCCACACCCTACCCATTTCTGGCCTGTGAAAATTAGTGATTTCCGCATTGTGTTAGTTTACATCCTATGAAAATTGTGAAAATTTTGATTTTTGATGGTTTTTTCCTTACCCAGATCTTGGATTTGGTTTTGGGATGAATTTTTGGGTTTGATTATGATCTATTTACAGTCTACTTGACAGCTTTGAATCTTCTTTCAGCCATATTTGCCTCATTTTTGCTTTTTTTGTTTTTGAAAGATTTGATCTCTTCCTTTGAGTTTCTTTCTATTACAAAGCATTTTTTTTCTTTAGAATTGCTTAGTGAAAGAACTTTTCTTTTTTTCTGAATAATTCGTGTTAAAAGAGAAACTTAGTTTGGGTTGTTTTTTTTTGAAGTGATTTGCTATTTGTTTTAGTGTCTCTTTGAAACAAAAAATTGTAATTTCTTGTTTTATATTAGATTGGGGGCATCCTTTCATTTGAAGTAGCGAAATTGCATAATTCTTGGCATTTTTTGGTCTTAAAATGTGAAATTGTTTTATTGGTGTACAATCTCTTTGTATCATTTTTTGAAGATATTGATATTTATGATTTTTAAAATTTTGGGACATTGTGCATATGGGAATGATAAATGTTTTCTCCTTCTCATAGCATAGCTTTCATTGAAATGAAAAGATTGCATCTTCATCTCTTTGCATAAATTTTGAGTTAGTCAAAACACCATATTGTCCACGCCATTTTCGTCTTGAGTAACAACAACCATAAAATAAAGCGCTTATAAAAATTGATTAGACATTTTTATATTTTCTGGTAGCAAACCTACATTAGATTAGTTGTAGGGCTTTGGAATAGGTGTGAAAGATAACTTTCCAAAGCTGTAAACAAACATAGAATCTTGAGTTAGGGAGCGACAAAATCCACTTATTACATTTTGTTTTGGGAAGCCCTTCTAACACAAGGGTCAATCACGAGGTCGCATTGAGACTGGTAGAGTTACTCACCCTGCTTTGTTGGTCTTGGTGTAGAGATTGCGTGTATTATGGGGGTCACTTGAAGGTATACCCACAATGATGAGTGGAAGCTTTTCAAGTTGATTTTGGGCTAGATACCTTGCCTTTGCGCGTGGATTGGACTGTCGATTGTTTCCCCAGGCATCATTGTAGTGATTGGTAACCTTAATGGCCTTTCTCTTTAGGTTCTTTACACAAGGTGATTGTGGAGGGGAAAGTCTTCACGATACCTGGAATTGACGTTGGCCAAACTCACTCGAGCTCCTTGGAGGGTATACCCACGATTATGTGTGGGAGCTTGCACTAGGGTGTAAGTCTGTTAAGCAGGTCCTCAACATAACTTTTCCACCCACTCTATCTCAACCGCTTCTTACTTTGTTCCCGCAACGTTTGATTGCATCACCAAGTAGTGTGCTCATTGTGACAAGGTGTTTTTTTATTGCTTGCTTACTAGATTTTTAGCGTGTGTTGTTTGTTCTCCCTAGAAGACTCTAGGTTGGATATTTATTTCATGGCGTCAGTTCCTAGAATGACCAATGAGGGAAACCATGTTCTAGGGGAACCTTTTTCTTTTACTTCTTATGGAAACATTGGTCCTCCTCACATTGCTACTTTGAACCTTCCAAGTCTCACAATTGGATTACTGGTATGGTTGTTTTCCACTCAGGTAATCCCGAATGCAACTAGTGCTTCTGTTGTAAGAACTTCCCCCCAAGAACATCAACCTCATGTTGATCCTTCACCTTCTTCACCAGTAATATCTTCTTCGTCTTCTCCACTTGTAAGGTCTTCTTCCTTTTCGTCTTCTTCATCAAGTGAAAGCTCTGAAGCTACTAACCCGGTTAATAAGAAGAAGAAGAAAAGGAAGAATAAGAAGAAGAAAAATAAACAAGGATCTAAAATTCCAGCCATTGTCGGACGTGTTGGAAAGAAACCAGTTACTGTTGATTGTGATGGGAGTGTTGATGATGTCAAGAACAACCAAACAACCTGTAAGCCCAAGTACCCTTGCAGGATTTGTAAGGGTAGCCATCTTCTTAAATATTTCCTTGGTCTATCCAAGGTTATAGAAGCATGGTCTACACACCCTCGCCAACCCATGCCGTCAGCCTCTGAAAAACATGTTGATGACTTCCTGTCAACTAGTCACGATGTTGTTGGGAAGAAGAAAAGTCGAGTCAAGTTCCCATGTATGTTATGTAAAGGACGTCATCTAACTCATATTTTCCCTCATATGGAAGAAACCTCAAAATTCCTGGAAGACATGATTGTTTCACAACCTCAACTTCCAGTTGCTTATTGCAAGCTTACTCTTGACCCACATGTAGTTGATGGAATGATCAATCTGGTCCCTTCATCGGTCAGTCCGGTTAATCATGTCGCCAATATGGTCACGTCCTTAGTTGAACGAGTTGACAAAGTGGTCAATCCGATCCCTCTCTCCCATTAGAGAGTGAAACCCAAGTGGTCGATCCGATCCCATCCTCGGTCGATCCCACTTTCCCGTTAGAGAGTGAAACCCAAGTGGTTGATTGGTTTCCACCCATCGACCCCATTCTCCTCTTGGAGAATGAAACCCAAGTGGTTGACTTGACATCATTATCAGTTGATCCTACTCTCGCTCGAGAGTAAACATGATACTGCCCACGTTTTTCTCGTTGATACAGACTCTGCTGTGTCGGGGGGTATTCCTCCTTCTCCCCTGGAACCCCCTCCAAGTAACGAGACCATCCTTTTTAATTGGGGTGTGCTAACTGGACCTCGTCTTCCCTCTCACATTCCTTTACAAATTATAGTACAGGTTTGTGGTCAGGACATTCCTCAGACACTGATTGATCAAGGTGCATTCGTTAGTATTTTTCCCTCTCTTTCTTGGAAAGCTTTGGGTTGTCCTCATCTTGCACCAGTTATGCAGAATCTGTTAGCTTTCAATAGAAGAACCAGTCAACCTTCAGGGACCCTTCCTCAGTTTCCTGTAACTTTGGAAGGGAAAACTGTCTTTATTGATGTCATGGTAGTCCAAACAGCTTGAATTTCACTTTAATCCTTGGGAGGGATTATGTCTATGCCATGAAAGCTATTGTGTCCACTCTTTTTCGTGTGATATCTTTCCCTCACGATTGAAGAATTGTGACTATCGATCAACTTTAATTCATCGGTCCTGACTTGATTACCTCCCTAAATGGTTTGTATATGTAGACGGTATTGTCCCTACCACAGGTAAATTATGTGGCGTTGTCTCCCATTCCTTTCACTACCGATGACAATGACTTGGATTCGGTAGTTGACATGGTGACCTCTTCGATAGGGCTATTGGAGCCTGACCTCCTTACCCCTCTCGTGACCCTCGACATGTGTTCCTTCCAGAGTGTTTTTCTTCCGTCAAATGAAGATCTCTTGGAAGCCATGACCGATTGTTTTCCCTTGACATGGTGTCCTTCCAAAGCATTGCCCTCTTGGAAGCCATGATCAAGAAGAG
This sequence comes from Picea sitchensis, assembly GCA_010110895.2. NCBI lineage: Eukaryota > Viridiplantae > Streptophyta > Pinopsida > Pinales > Pinaceae > Picea > Picea sitchensis. The sequence goes on from SNQJ01S0001383.1 coordinate 154,402, forward strand.
ACTCGAGCATGATTTTCTGATTTCAAGCTCGTTAAAAAATGAAATCGGCTTTGAGCATAGTTTTTTGCTTTCAATCTCATTAAAAAATGAACCCAGTTACAAGCATAGTTCATGTTTTTGTGTCAAGCTCTTTAAAAAATGAAACAAAGGTCTGGGGATTGAACCTTGATTCTCGAGCATAGTTCCTGTTTCTGTGTCAAGCTCGTTAAAAAATGAAACAAAGGTCTGGGGATTGAACTTGGATTCCTGAGCATAGTTCTTGTTCCTGTGTCAATCTCATTAAAAACTGAAGCGGATTGTTCCCCCTCTCTGTTGAGTCAAGTCCTTCGTCTAGTATTGGAAGCTTCCTTTCCTCCGCCTTTGCATTTGGACGAAATGAATCTCGAGGGGCAATTCTTCCAGCCTCTGGACTTCATGCTGAAGTTGAGCCACTAGCTTCTTAAGCTGGGGGCTAAGTACCAACCATGCATTGGGAAGTCGCAAGCATAGTTTTCTATGGTTCAAGCTTGTGTAAAATGAAACCACCTACCCCAAGCATAGTTTCCTCTGGTTCAAGCTTGTGTAAAAATGAAACCAAGTCCAAGCACAGTTTTGTTTTGTTTTNAAAGCTTGCGTAAAAATGAAAAAAATCACGAGCTTAGTCTTTGTTCTTTCTCATGCTCGTAAATACATGAGAATAAGTTACCGAGATTAGTCTTTGTTCTTTCTCATGCTTGTAAATCAATGAGAATATAACCGAGTATACTTTTATCACTTTTTCATACTCATAAAGGTTATACGAAAAAGGAACCCACTGGAGTTCCCTTTAAGCTCTTTTTAGACTCTCTAAACATGAAAATATTGTCGAGCGACCTTGTTCTTTTCATGCTTGTTAAAATATTTGAAAAAAACATCTGTTGAGAGCTAGTTTATCTCTTTTTCGGTCTCATCGGACTACTTTACGAAAAAGGAACTGAGAGAGTTCTCTTTAACTGTTTTTCAGACTCTATAAACATGAAAAACCCTTCAGTTTTCTTTCTTTGGACTCATTAAACAAACATTGAAAGGCCCATATGGGACCGAACCACTCCTTCCTAGGGTTCGTTAAACATACTCCGAGGGACTCGTCCGAAGGATGAGCTTATATCTACAAGAATATGTTATCCTCCCCAAGCTTGCGTAAAAATAAAGAGGTACTCGCCATAAATGGTGGGGGGGGAATTGGGAAAGAAATGTGTATAAACCTGTATTCTATGGAATAGTCACTTTTGAACATGACACCCTTTCACTCGCCTTGCGTCTAGGTTGGAAAATACACTTTTTTCTTGATCATACTCCTTTATAAGATTACAAATTGGTCTGTGATCCCTGTTGTTGAGTCAGTTTTTCCAAGACAGATGTTGTGTCGTCAATATGTTCAAAAAATAAGTTCAACCCGGAAATATCTCGATTGAATCGACCATTTTTGCAGTCCTTAAGCCTTCTATTACATTGGTCATCCCTAAGTCAGTCCTGAATCACTTGTTACTCTGATCCACTTCAAATCTTGTTACCCATTTCATGTCATTGATGTGGGATACATTAAGGCCCTCCCGTGACAAGTCTTTTCCTGTCGACTTCAAGTCATTATCTAGGAATTAGACTTAGAAACTAATTGGTACCTTGGAACTTGCATGCCTCAATGGCAGGGTTTCTCGCTTTTGACAGTGGGTTTTCATTATTGACCCATGATCGGGATATTCCGTCGAGTGTTCAACCTCAACTCATTAATTCACATTCGTTGGATTGTACTAGAGTACCTTAGGATTCATTTACATTAATGGTGATTTCCCTCGCACTTGTTAAGGGTATTCACTAATGACCGACAATCAAGTGGTTTCTACCATGTTCAACTTCAACACATGTATTCGCATGGTTAAATTTGTACTATAGAATGGTGGAGATGAAGACCCTGGATCTTTTCTGACAGATCCAGGTTGCGTTGGAGTATATTCAGTGTATTGTTACATAGATCCACATTGTATGTCTCGTGGCTATGTTCAAATTTGAGTCTTTAACACATAGATCCACGGTGTATTTTTGGTGGCTATGTTTAGATTTGGGTCATAATGGCATGGATCCACAATGTATCTTTGGTCGCCATGACCTGTATTACTTGACATGGATCTTTGCATGTCGACATTTATGCTTTGATTCAGTTGTATTTTGAGTATGGGAATGCCTACCTTAGTGATGATATATAATTGTACTGTATTTCCTTGTTTGTTGGCAGGTTTTCGACCGATGGTTTCTTGTTCCTTACACACACTCGATAAAGTATTCCAGCTACCACTCTATTCTAACTTCATACTTTCGGGGGCTCTCTGTTACACATTATTTTCTTTATCCCTATGATCGTTAATGATGTAAACCTATCTATTTCCTTCAGAGGGGTCAGTAGCCTGAATTCCTAAAGAAAGAAGGGAGAAGAACTTTTCTTGAGAGAAGAAGTTGTGTTTTCCTCTGTAAAAACCCTATTTTGGAGGATTTCCGCAAGTTGCTATATATGCAGGGTGCGGAAATGGCTGATTTCCTCACCTTGCTCTATAGCCAGGGTGCAGAGTTTTCGCAGGTTGCACTATATCTAGGGTGTGGCGACCTCCGTACCTGGGAAAAAATGAGCATTTTCTCGATGCTTCTAGAAGGAGAAGCTTCTATGGTGAGGTGGCCTCCAAATGGTTTGGATCTTACTCGCTTTCATGATTTAGTGGGATCATCCTAACCTCCTCACCTTATCCTCTTCAACTTATAAAAGGAGAGGAGCTCTCAGGGAGAAAGTTAGCTTGATTGAGTTGAATTTGGCTTGAGATTGCTAGCTTGCTTAGATTGGCTTTGAGATTTGCTTTTGTCAAGATAGGTGTCAGATCTATAGTCTCAGAATTCTTGGATCGGAAGTGTGTGGGAATCAAGGAACTGTTGGAAGGAACCTTACAACATCAAGGAATCTAGTTGTAATCTCTCTTCCTATTATTTAATATAATACAGTGGCATGCTTCTTTCCCATAGAATTATCTTTATTTTATTGCATAATTCCTTGATCATATGAATAGGTTGTCATTGAATATATTCTCTTTGCTTTCACTTTGGTTGGCTTGTGTCACACTGCAGAATCAATATCACAAGAGCACCGGAGTGAAACAGGAACAAAAAAGACATAAGGAAGCGATATTCAAAGGTATGTCACTCATCCTTTATTTGATGATAGATTCGATGATTAGAGCCTAGGGAAAGCGCCATGTTTTGTCTCATTTTCTTCTAGATCTAGGTGGATCTAGGGAGATTATTTTATGTCTGCATTTACCGATTTATCCTACAACAATGTGGATGAATTATTCTTAACTGGAGAAGAAAATCTGATCACCGAATGTAAGAAGAAGCTCGCTTCAGAATTTGAGATGAATGACCTTGGCCTAATGCATTCTTTCTTAGGTCTTGAGGTATGGCAGAGTCCAGAGAGAATCGTCCTTAACCAAGGGAAGTATGCAGTTGAAATCCTGAAGAGATTCGACATGTTGGAGTGCAAGTCCATGAATACACCCATGGAAACGAAGCTGAAGATACTGGTCGATACTTCGTCATAATTGATTGATGCCACGTTGTATAGACAAATCATTGGATCGTTGATGTACCTGACAAACACCAGACCAAATATTTGTTTTTCCATGAACACCTTGAGTCAATTTCTGGTAGTACCCAGACATGTTTACCTAGTTGCTGCAAAACATGTGATGAGGTACCTTAAGGGTACATTAGATTGTGGTCTCAGCTATGATGGAGATCATGATTTCACACTGAGTGGGTACACTAATTCAGATTGGGATGGAATTGTCTCTGACAGAAAGAGCACTTCAAGACGTTGTTTCAGTTTGGGATCAACCATGATCTCATGGCAGAGTAGGAAGCAATTCAACATTGCTCTCAGTACATTGGAAACATAATACATTGTTGTGTGTTCTACCAGCTGCGAAGCTATATGGCTTCAAAAGTTGTTGACCAGTCTATTCGACCTAGAGATGGAAGCAACCACGATCTTATGTGACAACCAGAGCTGCATAAAGATGATAGATAATCTTGTATTTCATGACAAGTTGAAGCACATAGAGATTTGATATCATTACAGCCATGACATGGTGCAGAGAGGAGCCATAAAGCTCCAATATGTTAGCACGAATGAACAGGTTGTCGATGTGTTGACCAAGCCTCTATCTCGTGTAAAGTTTGAGCACTTTCGAGATAAGCTTGGTATAGTCCGAAAGGACCTCCTTCGAAAGGGGGAGTAGTGTTGTGTTGAGATACGTTAGCCTAGTACTGTTTTTCCAGCTTAATTGTTGTGACGTAAATCTAGTCTAGTGTTGTGATTTCAACTTAATTGTTGTGTTGTGATTCCAGCTTAATTGTTGTGTAGTGTGCTAGCCTCATGTTGTGATGATGTGCTAGCCTCGTGCTGTGATGATGAGCCAGCCTCATCCTGTGATGATGATATATTAGTTTCATACTAATCCATATTGATGTAGATGATGATTTCATTCCATTGAGGATGACGATGTTGTCGATGAGAAAACCTCTGATGATTTATAGATACGCCAATCAATGTTCCAAGATGATATTGATGATTCTTTCCTCTCACCCACCTGATGTTGTTGATGATGTTGTCCTATCTCTCGCCTGATGTTGTCGTAGAATACCCTTCTTGTTAAGGGGGAGTGTTGAAATAATGTGATTGCAAAGTGTATTCTAATTATTATTGTTCCATTATTCATTAGACCAATCCCCTATTGCGGATTGATCATGTCAGCTATTGTAAAAGACCAAATCCCCTTTTCCGGATTGGTCAAAACATAATTTTAATATGCAGAATAAGAAGTCGGCCCCAGAATATATTAAACAGAGCCCATAATATATTAAAGGTGTTTATAACCACCCAGAAGAAGAAGTCGACCTTGCAAGTGAAGAGACACCTCCACACGTGCGAGAGTTGTATAAATAAGGAGGCTAGCACCTTATTTAGACACACACTCACTTGTTCATTGAGAAGCAAGTTTCAGAGATGCAGTTGGATAGAGAAAGAGAGAGAGGTGCATTCTTGGGAGAGGACTTTCTGTATTTGTTTGAGTTATCTCTTGGCATTGTATTGACTATCTATGATAAGGAAGTTTTGTTGGGTTTTCTCCCCCGTGATGGTTTCCTAGGATAAATGTTGTGTCTCTTGTGATTGTGTATTTCTCAGTCATCCTATCTTATGCTATTTTTATCTAGTGAAATGCAAAGAACTCTAATAATAGCTTAAACCTTAACAAATTGTTCGATACGTATTCAAATTTGTTTTCGTCAATGGAGCAACAATTGCATAAAGGGCAGATTCCACTTATGCTCTTCAAAAATATAACAAAGAAAAGGGATTTTAGAGAAAGGATCTTTCGAACAACCCAGACAACCTTTGTAACAGAGTTGCGAGCAGATATAGTATAGGATCCAAAGAAAATAGCTAGCTCTACAACTGTTGTGCGTATACATCCACAAAATCATCCTCACTTTTCTTGTAGAAATAGCCTTGAACAAATTTATGCGCTGTGTTTTATTTATTTTATTTTTTTTAAGGGGAGGAGGGGGTGCATTTGTGTATTATATTGTTCAATGTATTAATTACTATGCTCGTGTTTCCAGGTTGAAGGTGTTTTAGTTGCAGCCAATGTGTACTCGACCCCCTTTGAACCTGTATGTGAAAAATGCAACTATCTTTCTTTTGCCTCTGCTTTGATAAGTGATGATATGATTGATTGTCTGCAATGCGGTGAAAAATGTCCATATATATATGGACATTGCGTCAATGTTGTCTTCTGAACCGTGGACAACACAACTGTGCATTGTACAGTTAGGCGGCCTCTATTAGAAAATGTGCTTCCTAAGTTGGCAGAGTTGTCATATGAAACATATCTACAGAAAAAGGCAAGCAGTGTCTACATGCTGCGGGACCTTCGGATACACAATAAATTCACCATAAATGAGGACAATGCAATTTTTCATATCGGCTAAAGAAGGGAAAAAAAAATACATGAAACTTTGTAAGGAAACAAAAATACCTCATGTGTCTCTGTAATATTTCTTCAACATCCAGATGAATGTTCGTCAGACATTGTTCGGTCCAAAAAATGGGAAGCATGGCAGCAAACCCCATATATCCCATGGCCCCGGTTATTTTCTACTGGGAACATATACCAGATGCAAGAGAAAAATGAATGCAACAATGTATTTTCTTTGTATATGAAATTGTTTAGTGCAAAGGTGGATGCGTCTTGCTCTATGGAACCTTCTGGGAACTTACTTGCAGCCTGTTTGAAGTTTAGTTGGTTCTTGGTTGTGTGCTTCGTCTTTCAATTTGTATATCGCAGAACTGTGACTGTTGTTTGGAGGACACGGAACAATAGAATTGAATTTTTTAGCCAGCTATCCCGCAAATCCGCCTGATCGGTTCTATGGCGCTGTGACGCAAATGTAGAATGTGGCTTGTTTTGGAATTTTTCCTTGATCGATGAACTTAGTAAAATTGATCTCCTGGAATAATTTGAAATCAACGAATATATACTATGCGAAGTGCAATTGTGCTATTATATCAACAAGAGGCCCTTAAAATTCAAATTGGTCGTTGTTTTAGCATTTTTTCTTAATCCATGAACTTGGTAAAATTAATCTCCTGGAATAATTTGAAATCAACGAATATTTACTGTGCGAAGTGAAATTGTGCTATGATATCAACAAGAGGCCCTTAAAATTCAAATTGGTCCTTGTTATGCTTGCGGTGATAGAATTTTAAAAAACTTTATTTTGTTTCCTTCCTTTTTTAAAAAATAAGCGATTTAACATCCTTTGATAATTTTATGTAATTCAATTGTACAATATCAATACTTAATATTAATAATTTAGTATTTGAAAATAATGTTTTTAGATAATGTTAGATAGGATGACCATCCGTAAATAATCACAATGTTGAGCCCGTCAGTCCTTCAGTCCTTCTGTGAATTTGTATATCGCGTAACTCCGAGGATTGTTTGGAGGACACGGGACAATAGAAGTGCAATGTTGAGCCAGAGAGCCCGCAAGTCCGCCGGTCAATTTATATATCACGAAAGTATGGGCTCTATTTGTAGGACATATAACAATAGAGGCTAAGTTTTAAGCCCGCCAGGTCGAGAAACCGCGATCCAAAAAGTGCCTAGGTATGGAATGAAGGATCCGTCCATGCTCTATAAAATCTCATGTCCATATAAAGTACAAGTTTAATATGTATTGCTCGTTTGTCAAAAAAAAATTAGGTGCGGAAGTTGTCACTGGACTCCATCTGTAAATTTGTATATCATGGAACTCTGAGTGTTGTTTGGAGGACACAGAAAAATAGAAGTGCAATCTTGATCCAGGCAGCCCGCAGGTCCGCTTGTCAATTTGTATATCGTGGAATTCTAGGTTCTATTTGTGGGTGCAAAACAATAGACGCCCAATTTTCAGCCCCCCAGCCCGAGAACCCGTGATCCAAAAAGTGGCCAAGTATGGAATGTAGGATTTGTACATGATCTATACAAATTTCATTTCCATACTTTATAAGAGTACATACTTAGTATGTATTACTCATTTTTCGGAAAACTTTTAGGTGTGTAAGTTGGCGGATTCACGACTTCATATTTCACTTACTTTTATATCACCAGCCCGACCAACCGCTTCCCCGTTTGATATTGTAATAAACAAATTTAAGCTGGCCCAAGTCCAAATATGTTATGACATCAACACAAGGTCCTTAAAATTCAAATAGCTCCCAAGTTCGCTTGTGAATTTGTATATCGTGGAAATGTGGGTGTTGTTTATAGGGCACAGAACAATAGAGGCTCAATTTTGAACCCACCAGGCTGAGAACCCGCGATCCAAATTATGGCTAAGTATGGAATGCAGGATTCGTACATGCTCTATAAAATATCATGTCCATAGTTTTTAGAAGTACATCTTTAGTATGTATTTCTCATTTCCTTCTAATGTTGTTTAGAAGACACAGAACAATAGAACTGCAATGTTGAGCGAGGCAGTCCACAAGTTCGCATGTCAATTTGTATATCGCGGGACTCTAGGTGCTATTTGTAGGATATGAACCAATAGAGGCCCAATTTTGAGCGTGCCAGACCGAGAACCCGCGATCAAAAAAGTGGGCAAGTATGGAATGTGGGATCCATGCAAGCTCTATAAAAACCTCATGTTCATACCTTATAAGACTACATACTTAGTATGTATTACTTGTTTTTTGAGAAAATTCTTGCTGCGGAAGTTGGAGGATTCACGACTTCATTTTTCAATTACTTTTATATCACCAAGCCGACCGACCACTTCTCCGTTTGATATTGTAAAAAATGAATATAAACTTGCCCAAGTCCAATTGTGCTAATACATCGACAACAAGCCATTAAAATTCAAATAGTCCATAAGTCTTCTTGTCAATTTGTATATCACGAAACTCTGGGTGCTATTTGTAGGGCACAGAACAACATAGGCCCAATTTTGAGCCCACCAGCCCGAGAACCCGTGATCCAAAAAATGGTTAAGTATGGAGTGAGGGTTGCATACATGCTCTATAAAATCTCATGCTCGTACTTTATAAAAGTGCATATTTGGTATGTATAACTCGTTCCTTGCGAAATTTTCTAGGTGCGGAACTTGACGGATACACGTGTTCAGATTTCCACCCATTTTTATATCAGCAGCCCGACCGACCTCTTGCCCATTTCATATTATACAAAAATTTTGGAATGCAAGTTTCCGAATACATGGGTTTTTCTTTGAAATAAGATATTTCACATCCTTTTATAATTGTATGTAATCAAATTGTACAATAATAATATTTAATAATAATACATTAGTATTGAAAACAATATTTTTAGGTAGTGTTAGATAGTTGATAGGGATCAACATCCGTAAACAATCGCAAGGTTGAGCCTGCCAGCCTTGGAGTCCATTTGTTAATTTATGTTTGAAGGACATGGAACAAGAGAAATGCAATGTTGAATGAGCCAGGCGATAAGTCCACCTGTCAATTTGTATATCGCGGAAATCTTGAGTGTTATTTGTAAGTCACAGAACAATAGAGGCCCAGTTTTGAGCCCGCCAGCCCGAGAACCCACGATCCAAATATTGGCTTAAATATGGAATGCGGGAATAGTACATGCTCTATAAAATCTCATGTTCGTACTTTCTAAAAGTAGATTTTATGTATTCCTCATTTTTTTCAGAAAATTTCTTGGTAAGGAAGTTGGTGGATTCACGTATTCAGATTTCACTTACTTTTATATAACCAGCCCCAACGACCAACGGCTTCCCCGTTTCATATTGTACACACGTCCTTGTCTAATTAAATTGTACAATATCAATATTTAATATTAATAATTTAGTATTCAAAATAATGTTTTTAGATAATGTTAAATACTTGATAGGGATTAGAATCCATAAACAATGGAACTCTCGAGGCCGCCAACCCTGGAGTCCGTCTGTCAATTTGTATATCGCGGAACTCCAAGTATTGTTCGTATGACATGAAACAAAAGGAATGCAATGTTGACCGAGCTAGCCTGCAAGTCTGCTGGCCAATTTGTATATCGCGGAATTTTAGATGTTATTTGTAGACCACGGAACAATGGATGCCCAATTTAGAGCTCGCCAGTCCGAGAACCCGCGATCCAAAAAGTGGCCAAGTATGGAATGCGAGATCTGTACATGCTCTATAACATTTCATGTTCATACTTTATAGTACATATTCAATCACAGGTTCCTGCATTGGCGGGTTTAACATTGCGTTTCCATTATTCTGCCGCGTGCAACTAGCACCCAGACTTTCGCAATTTACAAATTAGCAAACAAACCCCCCTTCATCTCATATGATTTCATTTTTTGTTTACTTGGTCCTTTTTCCCAATGTCTCATGTTTTTATATACAGAACCCGAAGTTCAACAATATACAAATTGCCCTCTCGCCATTGCACTTATGTTGTTCCCCTATCCACAAACAACAACCGAAATTCTGTGACATACAAATTGACGGTCGATATATGTCACTGAGATGCAATATGACCATCATCCCTTCACGTCTCCTGGGTATATCTTCTGCCCTTTTTATTTTGTAACCCGCCTGACATCTTTCCATACTTAGGTATTTCTTGGAATCAGTTTCATGGGTTGGCGGGTGCACGAAATGTACAATGCTTCGTTGGAATTCGCCATCCCTGTTGCCTTCATACTTGTTTCCAGATATGCAGTAATTAAACTTTAATGCTAGTAGTTCATCCTACATGGACGGTTAAGATTGTCATTAATGTCTGAAAATTCGGAGAAGATTTGTCATTACTACGAATTAAACTAAGATTTGTGCAGAATTATGTTATCCCTTACAAGTATTCATTTCAAACATGATGAAATATGTTTTTGTGCACCGGTGGGTTGGCGCCTTTAAGAAATTTCTAATTCGTAATCTCTCTTCGTCGTCACCGCAAGCTTCGCACTTTTTTCTAATTATGCAATTAGTGAGTTGTAATGGTGACAACTCATTCCGCACGAACCCTGGAGATTTTCATTGATCAGCGAAAGGCTCGAGGATATATTCCATTGATACACATTAAACCATAATTTGCGGAGGCTTATATTATCCCTCCCAGATTTCCATTTCAAACATCGTCTTGAGCAAACGGAAATTGTTGTTAGCTTGTGGCAGCAGTTCTGTCCAAATACAGTAAACACATTCAGGCATAATGGCCAGAGGTTCCACTATCCCAAGGCATATTCTTACTGCTCGTCTCCCTCCACCCAGGAGCAAAAAAGGAAAAGGTCCCTTGCTACACCGAGAGATATATTTCAAGCCAAAGAGTTCCAAGGAAACCCTGCCTGCTTAGAGAACCTGCCCGGTTGCGTTCATGGTTTCCGTAGAGGTTGATGTCATGGATTTTGAGTCGGAAGAAGATGATCTGATGGTTGATGATACGACAATGGATGATGGAAATGCAGAGACTCTTCCCACTCCTGCACCCAAATTGAAATCAACCATAATGGGTGGAACTTCCCTATTCAGTGATGGCAGTCCTGACAACACCAAAAGGAGTTTTAGAAAATAAACCGACGTTGAACGCAATAGCTACTTTGCAGCGTGAAAGTAGGAATTCCAGAGTTAGAAATTAGTTCATTCTGGGTGGAAGAGTTTCACTGTAAATAAATGATATGTTGATTCTCTCAGAGATATATTTCACGCCAAAAATGTATTCTCTTGTGGGACTACCATCCTCTTCTCTAGATATACAATTAACATATTCAGGAATGACGTCTAGAACTCTCATCTTTGGGAGGCATTTTTATACTAGTCATCTCCTTCCACCCAGAATGGACTAATTTGGGCCTCTGAAATTGCACGTGCAACCTGTATCCCTCAATTTTTTACGACTATGGAAAGGTGGTTTCAGTTAAGGGCTATTCCATTTACCCTACAACATTTTCCATCTTCTTCCTCACATGAAGCTTCTGAAAACTATCAATTTCACCACAGGATGATTCATCGAGGAGAAAACTGTACAGATGTTGCATACTATGGATCCCGTGCCTGTGTTTGTGGCAGATACCTTCAATGTTTTGGCCCGAAGAATTGGGTCCAATTTCTAAGGATAGATGTACAATACTCGGGTTTTTCTTATTTTTTTAAATGGATTTGCTATTAAAAAAAATTCCCATGGATTCTTCGTTGCTGCTTCTTTTCTGGATTTAACGCCTATTCTCATTGGCAGGTTCGGTGCTTTCATAGTTCTTGGATATTGTGTTTACTTAGGTTATTTTTTCTATGGAACATGTAACAATTATATGACAATGTACTCTGTCAATCCACCAGCCTTTTATGCAAACAAAAAATGGCTTACACATAGTTTCAAACCAATGTTCAATTCTATTCGTAATACAGATAGAACATAGCAACAACAATGTACAATCTTGCAGCAAAATCATCATTCTTGTTTCTAGGCATACAATTATTAAGTTTTAATGCTAACAACCCATAATGAAAGAAGTTTAATACTTAATTTAATATGTTATAGTCATAGAAGAATGTATCAAGAACACAGTTACACCCACATGTTCCAATAAAATATAATCTTCAACAAAACATTTGTTGGCAATTAGTAGAAAATGAAGTTTAATAGTTAAGTTAATATGTTACAGTCATGAAAGAATGTATCAAAAACATAATTACATTCACAGGTTGCAATAAAATCTAATCTTCAACAATGCATTTGCTAACAATTAGTAGAAAATGATGGTTTTGCAACAATGGGGCTTCTTTGAAACCAATTCACGCTTATGAAAACTGTCCTCCACCTTTCTATTTTCCCACTCTTTTATTCCCTGTAGTTTCTCTTCCTGGTTACTTAATCATCTTTTTTTCGAAAATGCCTTGCTGAGGGGCTTGGTGATTTCACGCGTTTCCAACGAGCGCTTCCCCTTTGTTTAAATTGGCCCTCTATTATTCTATGTCCTACAAGTAGCATCCAGAGTTCTGCCATATACAAATTGGCAAGCGGACTTGCGTGCTAACTGGCTCAACATTGCACTTGTACTTTTTCATGACCTCCAAACAACATTTGGACCTCCGCAATATACAAATTGACACATGGTCTCCAAGGCTGGCGGGCTCAATATTTCCTTTGTTTACAGATGGAAAAGTGTTAAAATGAGCCATACCACATTTTCTCCATAGATGCTATATTAAAGGGAAAATAATTTACTTTATAGTTCCGTGCCCTACAAACAACACCCACAGTTCTTCACTATACAAATTGACAGTCGGGCTTGCGGGTTGGCTAGCTAATAAAATGCCTCGGAGTTCCACGATAGACAAATTGGTAGGCGAAGACACTTATCTGACCGTGAATTCCCGGTAGGTGGGCTCTAGATTAGACTTTTGTTGTTCCATGCCCTGCGAATAGTACCGTCACTTCCGTGATATACAAATTTACAACTAGACTCAGATCATACCGTATTCTGTATTACGCTCTACCTATCATGCCCTCTTCCATGGTATACATTTTGCACTGAAAAATTCCAAGAAATACAATTTAACCGTCGAGTCCTTACATCTTCTATGGAACTATTGTCACCCCATTTTCAAGCTCGTCTCTCCGCTTTCCATTCTTCACCATTTCTTCGAATTTCTTTGGCGGATCGTTGGTTTGGCGGGTTGATTAAATATTCAGTTGCTAGTCGTTGTTTCATGTGCTCGTGCCCCTTTGCAATTAGCAATTAGCAATTATATATAAGATCTTATTTGTAGGCATGCATTTAGCAAACGCTAATTTCAAACATCATGGAATGTCCTTTCCGCGTCGTCGGGTTGGTCCCTTCACGAAAACTTCAATCCTCGCTTTCGAGAAGGAGTCTGCCCAACTGCTTCCCTATTCCATACTTAACCACTTTGTCAGAATTCCACAAATATACAAACCGGCCGCATTTATACATTTTACAAATATACTTAGCCACTTTGTCAGAATTCAATCATGATCTCTTCCGTTTTACACATTTTGCAGTCAAAATTTCCGATACATAAAATTTGGTCGCAGAACACTCGCCTCTCCTTAGTATCCTCGTAACCCTTTTTTGAATCACGTCTGACCGCTTTTCATACCTTTCCATTCTTTCCTTGCTCTCCCTCGTCTCTATCACCTTCGCGCTTGTCTATAATAAAAAAGAATATATATATATATCTTGTTTCTAAATATGCAATTACTAACATTTAATTGTAACATCTCATCATGCAGGATCCATATAGATTGTCATTGATGGGCGAAAGGCTCGAGGAGATCTCCTATTAATGCACATTAAACCAAGATTTTTGGGGGGTTCCGAGTGTTGATTTCAAAATCATGAAATTTCGTTCGCACGTCGTGGCCTTGGCACGTTCACGAAACCTCCAATCCTTAGTTTCTCTTCATCGTACCCGCCACCTTCGCATTTCTAAATATTCAATAAGTAAGATTTACTGCTAACAGTTCATCATGGACCACCCATACAGATTGTCATTAATCAATGAAAGGCTCGAGGATCTTTCCCATTAATAATCATTTAACCAAGATTTAGCAGAGAGTTACATTATCGGCTCTAACTATTCATTTCAACCATCATCTGGAGAAAACCAATGTTCTCATAAATCTATGGCATTAGCTCGACAACAGTTCTGTAGATATATAATGAACATCTTTGGGCGCGAGGACCAGAACTTCTAGTGGTCTAGGGCATATTCTTATTACTCAACCTCTGCCACAGAGAACCAAGTAATTTGGACCTCTAGGATTGCTCATGCAGGTTGTGTCCCTGAGGTTTTTGACTGTAAGGACCTGGTATCTTGGTGCGCCGATAAATTTATTTCAGACAAAATAATTATTCCACTACGGGACCACTCTTCTGTTTCTTTGTCACCTCGGGTCTTTCGCTAGATGCTAAGATTGTCAGAGCCAACATTGACGTTCAAAGGAGAACATTCGAAACAGTTCCTAGAAAAGCATAATAACTGGTTGGACCTCTTGCCCCAGTTATTGGAAAACCTGCTTCTAGTTCATGAAGATATTACAAGCTTGCAGGTTAGTTCATTTAGAAATCCATTTCGCGAAATTGCCTGGTTGTTTACAAGAAGAACGAAACAAGAGTCCACAACAACTGTTTCCCAGATGCCTCTTTATATTTTGTATTTCACAGTCAACGAACAAGCCATTTTTGATTGGGGAAAGTTAATTTCCCATGAAATCTGTTCCCAATTGTCAAGCTTCAAAATGGAAAATAAATTTTATATGTCGTCCTATTTAGTTTTTGCGATAGTGCATTCCTATCAGTTTCCACAACTGTCTCTCTCCAAGAACGTCAACTGCGAATTCCACCCAATAACATTATGGTACCATGCCTTGTGGAAGCACAAGGATTCCCACTATATCTATGAAGTTTTTAATGGCTTCGTGTCTATTTTCAAATTTTTGTTGTTAGGATAAGATGCTCCCCGCATATTTGAACAGGAAACTAGTTTTTTGCATAGGAAGGGGACACTTGAACATTTGGATAATTACATTGTCATAAGATTTTTGGCTCCACAGAAATACCTACTCTCCTTCCATGTCACATTACGGACAAAATGTTTGTTACAGAGGTAGCACGACAATACAATTACTGGTTGCATCTGTTGCAAAAGAAGAAGAAAAAAACAGTTTATTCCTCTGCCTTGGAAAGTAGGGGAGTTCGTGTTGAAAAACGTCAAGAAAATTGAGGAATTTGCAGTGCATTCTAGCATCTCCAACCTCGGATATGCTGAAATCATAAGAGGGTTTGACCCCTATAATATTTTTGACAACATTTACAAACACTTGGCGTAGGCGATTGTTTTTTAAAAAAACACCTGCCCGAAAACAGAGACAGTGACGACAATGCTCCTGCCTCTGATGTTAGTGACGTGGACACAGTGAAAAGTTGCACTAAATTATACATGCAACAGGGGAAAGGCCTCGGTGACAAGAGTGTTCAATCAACAAATAGCACTCCAAAAATTATGACATTCCGGAGAATCACTCCAATGGCCCACCACATAAACAAAGAAACTCTAAGTTCTTCAAACGGAGGAGGAGATAACAACCCTCCTCACTATAAAATTGATAGTTCTCACAAGTTTCCAGTAGATAAGAAGAGAAAAAAAAATGTGGGACAGGCGAAAGAGCCAAAAATTCAGAGTGAGAACATGGAACTTGACATTGATCTGGATAACATGTTATGCTTCCTTGATCAGCCCAGAAACGCCATCCAGCATAGCCGTCCAATGGACATATCCGTTACCGAAAATTTTGACGAAGATGAATCCTTCGTGTTCCAGAGCGTTGTTTTTTATAGCCAGTCCAAAAAATTGATAATTGAGAAAAAAGATGTTAAAAATAAGAAAGGGAAATCTCGTTCAGAGGTTTCCCTTGCCAACATGTGGTCGTCCCAAATCTGTCAAGTTCACACCACGACCGGAGAAGAATTTCATGATTCCATTGGAGGCATTGAGACCGAGAATGCCAGACTCAAGGATCGGGTCAAGGAATTGGAAGAGGCTTTCGTTCCCATGCCATTGCTTGTCAATCCTTTGGCAATAGCCATGCATGCCACCCCTGTAGCCAACGTAAAAGCATCCTCCACCCTACTGGCATCCTGTAGAGGATATGTGGAGAATAATATCAAGAAAAGAATGGAATTGGTTGTCGAGACATGGAAAACATCACAAACAATCACTTCCCTTGAAACTAGGGCACATAGTTTGCTTGAACATTTGCAGGCGGAGTTAAAAGATGAAGAAAATTTCTTTTTAAAAACGGTCCTTCCTTTTGGCACCATTGTCAACAATATGACAGAAACAAAAAGAAGAGAACAAGATCTTCCATCCAAAAACTAGATCCGTCAATTGAATGCATGTTGGAAAGAAAAAGTGAAGAACCTGCATCTCATTGTTCAGTCATGTGAACAAGCCATATCGAAGAAAGATAAATTATTCACAAGGCTGTCAATAATAGACTTAGCTAGAAAAACCAACGACTTCCAAGACCCTGACTTAATCAAAAACTCCTTGCCCTTAACCAGACAAGAGTTTGATAAATTGTTTGCTATGTTTAAGGCCTTATCTTTGGAAATTTTTTACAGCATCCTTCACTTTGATCAAGCTCACATCGACGACTAGCTACTCAAATATTCAGTACAGAATGAGGAAATTCATCAGGCTCTGTGTAATCTTTCTATCGACTTCCGGGAATTAGAAAACAATATTTTCAACATAAAAATTCGTAATGAGATCAACGTCACCCCAATGAGAAGCTACATTCAAGAATGGCTTGAAAGGCAATTGAAGCAGGTCGTCGACGAAAGGCAACAGACAGTTGCCAGGATTCCAGCAGTCGTCGACAAAATCATTGAAACTGCAGCCGTCAGCGACATCAATGAAACGACAACCACAAGAAAATAGCCAAAGGGCTCTTATGTACCCTCACTATAAGTCTACTGATCGCATCCTTCTTTGTTTATCAATCCAATTATTCCACTTTCTTAAATAGAGATGTGTACACAAACAATTATACTTTTAAATTTATTTATTTTGCAGGTATTGCACTCTATCTTCTTTCAACGGTCTTGTTTCTTGTACATATTTCTCTAATGGTCCGTGGGAGGCCCAATCACAGTCTACATGACAAACGCATTGAAATGACTTTAATTTTTTTGTATATTTCAAAATTTCCAGTAGTATGTAACAAACTTTTATTTTTTGATATACTTCAATTAAAATTGTTTTCTTATCTCCTTTTAAATTTATGTCTTGATACATTTTTATCTTTCACCAGTCTGTATGACAAATGCATTTAAATTTTTATATGTAACAAACTTTTATTTTTTTATATATTTCAAAATAAATGGTGCTCTACATGCCAACCATCATTTACTTATGCCCCATGTTGACAAATGCATTTCAATTTTTATATGACAAGCGTCATTTACTTATGCCCCATGTTCCGTGATATACATGTTGCATACAACATTTGCGTCATATACATTTCAAAATTTCCAGTAGTATGTAACAAAATTTTATTTTTTTACATATTTCAAATAAAACTGATTTTGTATCTCCTTTTAAATTTATGTCTTCATACATTTTTATCTTTCACCGGTCCATATGGAAAATGCATTTAAATTACAAATGTTTTTCTTCCACTGTGAACAAATTTGTAGTTTGTTATATACTTTCAAAAAATAAATGGTGCTCTACATGCCAAT
>SNQJ01S0001383.1:172255-183139 GCA_010110895.2 Picea sitchensis
CTTTCTTTTGTACACATTTTCATAAATTAAAGAGAAGATATGTACATATGATTAATAATAGAATTATTTTTTAGGGGTTTAAATTCCTTTCAAATGTTCAAAAGAGGGTTGGGCCCCACTTTCCTTTGTGTAGTGTAATGTTTATTGTTTATATGTTTTTTTTATTTTTGTTTTTTATTAAGTTCAAATATATCAAAATGTGTTTTCTAAATACATTTTTTTCCAATGGGAAAATTTCTCTATTATATTGATATATAATGTATTCTCTGAACGAAAATTACAAAGAAGCTGAATAACATGCTGAAGAAAGTATGGTAACTTTCTCCTATAGTGGTCTCTCGACCAATAGAGGGTAGAAAGTTCAAAGTAGAAAATTTTCCCAGAAGTATCAAGAGGGCACTGGAATAAAGGAGGGATACAGAAATATGCTAGATCGTGCAGGAAAGTGAGAAGTCAGATGTGGATGATCAATAATATTTTCTTATGCAGCCACAAAGAAGATGTAACAGAAGTTAGAAGAGCGTTAGAAAGTGAATTGGGCCCTCATTCCCATCAATCCAATGATTAAAAGATATGATGCCCACTTTTTTCTGGAGAGCCTCCTTTGAAAGTTGATCTGCTGGAATGTTGTGCTCTCGATAGATGTGAAAGTAACTAAGGTTGTTAAAAGCTAGTTGGAGGTGTTTGATTCTGTCTTTCCAAGCTATGAGAGTAATATCTTAAAGATCATTCTTGTTATTTAACCACTCGATGATAGTCCTGGAATCCCTCATAATCTGGAGGGTGTCAATATGCAGTCTAGAGGCTAAGTAAAGCGTGGCCCAGGCACCCAATAGTTCTTCCCTGGCGTTGGTGCCCGGGCCACAGTTGAAAGTCCATTTGTAGATGGTTTTTTTTGTAATACTGATCAATCCTCCTACGCCACTCTGCTCTCCATTTGATTGTGTAGCACCATCAAACCAACCAATTGGAAAGTCCTCTAAGTCTAGAAACTTCTTGTTGTGTTGTGGTCTTGTTTTGTTAAAGTGAAGCTCATTCCAGATTTTGAGAAAACCAAGGGTTTTGTGGACTATTGCGCCAATAGAGGGAAGCCCATTTTAGAAGATTGTGTGATTCTGGATTAGCCAAATTGACCATGAAGTCAGTGATGGAAGATGTAAGCGGTTGCATTCTTTGAGCATCCAATAGTCAAAACAATCGGAGAGATTTGTCCCATCCCACTTGGTTTTAATATTGAGGGTCAAATTGATGCAGGCCCAAACATTCCTGGAAAAAGTGCAATGAATAAATAGATGGTTTGTAGTTTTTGCGTCTGAATGACACAAGTGGAAAAAGTTGGGACCAGCCCACCCTTTTTTCTGTAGAGTGTCCCATGCGTTTAATTTGTATGATGTCATAAGCCAAATAAATAATTTAATTTTTATTGGGAGATGCCAAGACCAAATTTGATGTCTCATGTGTTTTCTAAATACACATACTTTACTTCAATCACATATTTAATGTGATTTTACACTTTAATCGTCATCCTTTTAATGTAACAACACTTATTACAATCACATTTAAATTATGCAATCCTAGAGGTCACTCACAATTTAGAGAGTTTTTACACTCTTGCAAATTATACAATGTTAAATAATAGATACCCAAAACCAGAAATGACCAATATTCATAATTTATTTTTTTATAAGTTATTTTTGTTTTATTATTTTATAAATTAATTTAGTTAGATAAAATTATCTATATATTTTATACATATTATTACATATAACTTATTAAATTTGAAATTGTATGAGTATCTTTATTCATTTGAAATTGCATATGTTTGTGTGTTGGTGATTTTCTAATGTTTGTATCTTGATTTAAAATTGTAGTTTGTTTACTTATTAGAAATTGTATATTATATGTTTATTTACTTAAAATTACATATGTATGTGTGAGTGGTTTTTATAATGTTTCTTTGTTTAATTTGTATATTCATTTGAAATTGTATAATGTATGTTTCTTTATCTGAATTTATATTTTGTGTGTTTGCTTATTTGAAAATGTATATTTATGTATGTGTATGTATTTTTTTTGTATTTTAATTTGAAATTGTATATATTGTTGTTTGTTTTTTTTGAAATTGTGTATGTGTCTATATAACTAGTTTTGATAATGATGTTTGTTTATTCTTGTATATTGATTTTAAATTATATAATGTGTGTTACTTATATGAATTTGTATATTTGTGATACTTGTTGGAAATTTACATGTGTGCATTATTGCTTTTGACAATCTATGTTTGTTTATGTTTATATATTGATTTGAAATTGTATGATGTGTTTGCTTATTTGCATTTGTATATTAAGTATTTTCTTATTTAAAATTGCATATGTATGTGTATGAGTGGTTTTGGCAATGTTTCTTTGTTTGTTTATATATTAATTCAAAATTGTATAATGTATGTTTTCTTATTTGAATTTGTATATTATATCTTGGCTTATTTGAAATTGTGCATATATGTGTGTAAGTGGTTTTGACAATATCTATTTATTTATGTTTGTATATTGATTTGAAATTGTATATGTAAAATTATGTAATGTGTGTTTGTTTATTCGAATGTGTATATTATATGTTTGCTTATTTGAATTTGTATGTTGTATGTTTATTTATTTGAAATTGCATGTGTGTTCAAGTGGTTTTGTCAATGTTTGTATATGTTTAAATATATTGATTTGAAATTATTAGAGTGTTTTTGTTGTGTTGATCTATAATTGTCTTGAATTTTACTATGTGGGTTTGAATGTGTATGCTTAACGCAAGTTTTCTTAAGTTTTATATTTCATTGTAATGTTTGTGTTTGTTGTACTAAGTTTTAACTATAACGGGGTTGTATTTGTTTCTTTTATATATATGTATTATGTGTATATTTATTTGGATTGTAATGTAAAATGTGTTTTCTAATGTAATTTAGAAAACATTATATATTTAATTCAAATATAGCATATATATATATATATATATAATTTTCTTTTTTTGGGGGAAGATTGTTTTTTGGATTTTCTTTTATAAAAAAAAATTTAATTTCTTGTCAGTTTAATCCATTCTTAATAAAAATGGCATACATTATTATAACTATTTTAATAAAAATATTTTTTAAATGGCATTAATATCATTAAAGAAAATTTATGTCCATTGGATGTAGTTTAAGTGGTTGGGAGGAATGGTTGTTACCCTCCCCACAGGGTTCAACTCTTTGTAAGTGACATGTGATGCCCTTAAATGGGTCTATATGATGCTCTTGTTGTTGATTTCATGCAATATACATCTTCCCACCATATACTATGTAAATATCACATAGATTGCATCCATTTCCACTTCAAACTAATAGAAAGGAATCAAACACTACATTATTCAAATATTTAAATGTGTATAAATTCCATCAAATCTTTTATTGATTAAATCAACCTACCATATTTGTGAGGAAAAAGGTGGGGATCACACCTCTCTTCTAGTATCTTTACACTTAAGAAAATAACTTATCCATTCACAATGAAATATACAATTTTCAAAAACCACTCCCTAGATTAAAAAAACACTCCCTAGATAAAAAAATAAAAATTAAAAAAAAAATAAAAAAAAATATATATATATTATGGATTCTTTGTGATCTTTACATAATGACTTTTTTTGTTAGACCATGTCTCCCTTGAGTGTTTTTTTTATAAAGTTTCACAAAGTGATTTCTCAAGATTAAGTTATAAAATACAAGTAATTGATGCTTTCTTAGACTTGGTTATTAAGAATATTTAATCAAAATATTTTATTCAATATATATTTCCCTCGTACTTTAAGGATCTATTTTTATTGGCATCCATGACACTAGTTTAGTGACTTCCAATCAAGTAGAATTCACTAGATTCTTGAGAAATGAAATTCATACAATGCTCATTATGGTAAGAAAACATTATTTCTTCCCTACATTTACTAATAATCACTTGATATAATAAGCATACAAATGTTCATCATATGAGGTGCAAAGCGTATGACACATATACTTCCTTAAAGGTTTTCTTTACAAGTTGAAATCATTGTTTTTAAGACTTGATTCCGTTTAATATACTTTCTTTTATTTTAAAACATTTTACAACATTTTACTTTTTAATGGGGTTGGGTTTCTAAGTGACTCATCTTAAGTTGAATCTTTGACATTCTGGTAGGTCTTTCCATGTATGAAACATTTTTTCAAAGCGATGTGGATATCAAATTATCCTTCATGACAACCATCCTACAACATGTAATACTCTACTACCCTCCAAGTACTAGTTAAAAATGATATATCATTTATTTTTGGAAGCAAGCATTCCAATGGTGATAACCTAATTTTTTTATACAATCAAGATATGACTTCCAAATAATGAAATAATATTTTACACTTGTTAGTTAAATGAGTAGGAAAATCTGACATTCAAATAAGATAATCCACTCATAGCACTATAATATAACATTTAAAATTTAAATGATAGTCACTTTTTACATTGTATTTTATTTTAATAGATGTTCTATTTTGTTTCATTTTTTAGGCCAATGAAATGATTCATAAAGTTCCAAGTTGTTCCTATGAATATACATAAAATTTGTGCAGTGCATGTTTAGCGTGTATCCCTAAAACATAGAATAAACTTAACCGTTAGGATTTAGCTCCTTAACCATAGCACAAGGGGTTTACTCAACTAGTTGTCATCAATGTCGATGTGCATCTTGCTAGTTTTATGCTAGCAAGTGCCTAGTTTTCACCCCCCTATGTTAGGGGCACTCTTCTACACTAATATATTTTGTAGGGATGTCATCCATGAATGCGAAGAAACATCCCTTAAGTTTCCTTGTGAATTTTTAAAAAACAAGAAGCCCAAGGAGTTAGCTCAACCAATGATCTTCAATGTTATTGGGCTTTTAGCTAGTTCCATATCAACATGTGTTTGATTTTAAAACCCTTGTATGAGGCACACTAGTCTATGTTGAAAGGATTACTATGGATGTCGTCCACAAGTGTGGGGAAGCATCCCTTGGATTTTCCCACGAGGTTTTCTTTGGAGAAAAAAATTACCTTAACCATGACAATGGAAACAAAAAGCCAAGCAATACATTTTCTGTTGGATTTTCCTTATTTACAAAGAATTAGTGTTACTAGTGTTCTTTTACTTCATTGCTATTAACATATATATATTAGGTACTGAGCAGTAGAAACATGAACAAGAGACAGAAAAGAACACAAGATATTTATCCTGGGAAAACCCCAAATGGGGGAAAAACCCAACAACCTTTCTTAGATAGATTTTGTTTCACAAAGAAGTTCCAATCAAATAACACAAGTGCTAGCTTAACCAGAAATACCACCCCAGCTGCAGAAACAACACCATATAAAGGTATCTCACCTCTTCAAGGAGTAGCACACAAGAGAGAGATACCAAAATACCGAGAAATAATAAATTGTGCAGCTGCAGCGACTACTTCACCTCCTCCAAACTTTTGTCTTGCTTATGTGTAGCTGGGAGAGTGGGAGTGAGTGAACAAATGAGCTAAGGTGCCTCCTTATTTATAGTCTTCATGTCCTTCTAGTTGGGCCAACTTCTCTTCTAGGAAGGTGTCATTTCATTATTACTTTATTCTTCTAGACTGACTTCTCTTCTAGGGTATTTCAATATCTGTCCAATGGATCTCTTGCTTCTTGAATCTTCTTTGCACATAAGAAGGGTCATCTAGGAGGGAAAGATCCTCCCGCAACTACCAAAACATCAACACTCCCTCTTAGCTAGGGAGGCATCTTTTACAATGTCTTCATTTGGTATTCCAGTGACTATTCTGCAATCTACTAGCAGGCATACAACTGCTACAATGCCTTTGGTAGCTCGAATCATCAGGCACAGTCTCTACGATCAAAAAGTAGCACACACAACTACATCAGGCGATCTGGTAATCTCTGTGATAATCGGCTAGCAGCACACAACTACTATAATGTCATCCAATAGATCACAATTGATGCCAAGTAGTACACAACTATTGTCTTGTGACACACAGTCACTACTAGTGGAGCACATCCACTGTAGTAGAACACATATATTGTCTGAAGTCACACAGACTCCTCCAGTGGAACACATCCACCGACGTTTCACACAACTACTATCCAGATTCACACAACCTCCTCCAGTGGAACACATCAACCGTAGTAGCACACAACTACTATCCAGAGACACAGAGTCTCCACCAGTGGTACAAAACCACCGATGTAGCACACAACTATTGTCTGAAGTCACACAATGTTCGCTAGTGGAACACATCTGCCATAGTAGCACACAACTACTATGTAGAGACACACAATCTCTGCTAGTGGTACACAACCACCGAAGTAGCACACAACTATTGTCCGGAGTCATAGAGTCTCAGTCATAGTCTTACAACTACGTGTGTGATGTTTCTTCTCTTAGTAGGTCTCATATTGCATTACCCCCTCAGTCACCTCATTTGACTGATCTAGAGAACCCTTATCCAGAGGGGTTGGTTAGCATGAGAAGAAACAACATACCTCCATCTCAACGAGGGTGGACATTCGACAAAACTCCAAGATTTTCCCTGAAGTACTCATACTTCACTCTTGGCAAGGGCTTGGTGAGAATGGCTGCTATATGCTCGTCCGTGGATATGTATTGGAGCTCCACAACTCTTCTGTCCACCATGTCCTGGATGTAATGATATTTTATCTCTATATGCTTAGACCTGTCATGGAATAGAAGGTTCTCAGTAAGCTTTAAACAACTTTGATTGTCACAACGTATCAAAGTTGGCTCCAATTCTAGATCAAATATCCCAGCTAGAAACTTTCAGATCCACACTGCTTCAGGGCTTGCCGTGCTTGCTGCGATATACTCTACTTCTGATGTATTGAGTGCCACTGATGTCTTCTTCCTGCTCAACCATGAGATCATTCCTGATCCCAGACTGAAACAACATCCAGAATTACTCTTCCAATCCACTTCACTCCCTTCCCAATCAAAATCTGTATATCCTTGCAGCTTAACATCTCCACCTGAGACATATCTCAATCCATATCCAATTGTACCATGAAGGTACCTCAATGTATGCTTTGTTGTCATCCAATGTACTTGTCTAAGTTCAACGATGTGTTGATTCCAGGTATTCACTACAAAGAATATGTCTGGCCTAGTGTTATCCAGGTATATCAAGGATCCAATCAATTGTTTGTACATCGTGGGATCCACCAAATCTGAATATTTGTCACTGAAGAGCTTCAGATTTATCGTCATGGGTGTGGTCATTCACATAATCTCTAAATCGTACAAAGTTTGTTCTTATAGGGCCAATTCAATAAGCGTTAGTGTGGTATCACCTTACAGGGAGAACGTTCTTTACTTGGACAATAAGTTAACTACAAAGGATGAATGGAAGAACATTCTTGATGTAGAGGTAAAATCAGTTGATGGGTTTCAAGGTGGAGAAAAAGATATTATAATAATTTCCATTGTTCTAACAAAAAAAGCAATGGCTTCCTTACTCATCGTCCATACACTAATGTGACTTTAAGAGTGCAATATTTTTTCTTTGGATCATTGGGCATGGGCAATCTCTGGTTACAACTACAACTAACGCTCTTAAACTTAACACTCCCTAACAATCCTTCAAGTTACAACTAACACTCCCTCTTAAACTCAACAGTCAGCACTAATAATGCCCAAGTGTTGTCTCTGAAAATAAAAAATGGTTTTGCCCAATGGCTTTGTAAATATGTTTGTGAGATGATCTCGTGAACCACAAAATTGAAGCGTGATTTCACCATTATTGAATAGCTCGCATATGAAATGAAAGCGAGTGTCGATGTGCTTTCTTTTGTTATGAAAAACATGGTTTTTTGATAAAGCAATTGTTGAAGTATTGTCACAGAAGATAGGATTTGGATCATTTTCTGTATTCGACATGTCATTCGATAGTCTTCGCAACCACATAGCTTGACAGGAAGCTAAGGTAGCAACGACATACTCTGCCTCTGCATAAGATATTGAGACAATGGGTTGCTTCTTTGATGCCCAAGAAATCATATTTGTACCCAGGTGAAAAGCATACCCTGAGGTGTTTTTCCGATCATCTAGGTTTCCTCCAAAATCACTATCAGTGTAACCAGAAAGTTGATTATCTTTAGACTGAGCGTACAATAAAAACCAAAATTGAGAGTGCCAGCAACATATCTTAGAATCCTTTTCTCCATCTTGCAGTGAGAATCTTTGGGAGATTACTTGAACCTGGAAACAAAATCGGTTGCATACATAATGTGTGGCCTAGTAGCTATAATACAACAATCTACCTACTAAACTTTTGTACAAAGTATAATCCACTGTAGGGCCTTCATCTTGCTTGCTCAATTTTGTTCCTAGGGGTATAGGAGTTTCTATTGGATTGCAGTCTTCCATGCAGAATCTTTTTATGATGTATGTTGCATACTTTTGTTGACAGACAAAAATCCATTTGGTTGATTGGTCAACCTCAATCCCCAAAACATATTTCATTATGCCAAGATCTGTCATCTCAAACTCAGATTTCATGGCATGTTTAAAAATGGCTAACTCAAGATTTCCAGTATATATCATGTTATCAACATATAAATAGACAATCAAAATTTTACCTTGCTGATATGTTTTGGTATATAGAGTTGACTCATTTTGGCTTCTATTGAAACCACTCTTGATCAGGTAAGTATCAATTATGTTGTATCAATCTCTTGGAGCTTTCTTTAAGCCATACAAGGCTTTCTTCAACCGATACACTTTGGTTGGCTTGTCTTTGACTTCAAATCCAAGTGGTTGATCCACATATACCTCTTCTTCTAAGACACCATTCAATAAAGATGTCTTGACATCCATCTGGTATACTTGCCATGTGTATTGAATTTTTATGGCTAAGAGAGTCCTTACAATGTCCAACCTTGCTACTGGACTAAAAGATTCACCATAATCAATGTCTGGTTGCTATGAGAATCCTTTGGCAACAAGTCTTTCTTTGTGTTTTTCAATCTGCCCATTTTCATTGAGTTTAGTTTTGTAAACCCACTTGACACCAATACTTGTCTTATGTTTGGGCAAATCAACAAGATCCCATGTCTTGTTCTTCTCAATAGAGTCAATTTCTTGGCTTATGGCTTGAACCCAATGTGGCTCCTTAGCTGCCTCTTTAAAAGATGTAGGTTGACATGACATTAATGCAAAAAGATTTTGTTGATCAATATCATCCAACTACTGATGGATTTCTCTCAAGCTTCGAGTTCACTGATTTTGAATTTCAGAGGATGAATTTATGCTTGAAGAAAGGTTCTCCTGAGAACTTCTAGGTTGTCCTACCTGAAATCTTGGAAGGACAAGATGATGTGTTTGTTGTCCTAAATTTTATGTGTGTTCATGAAGAGGAAATAATGGATTTTCACTGTCCATAGGGCGATTTTCAAACTCACTCTAGAACCGATTTTCAAGAAATTTGACATCTTTGTTGAGAATGAGTTTCTTTGAAATCAGATTGTAGAATCTGTAGGCTTTAGATGTCTCATTGTAGCTAACAAAAATACATTTCTCACTTCAATCATCAAGTTTCCTCCTCAATTCGGAAGGTATGTGAGCGAATGCAATGCATCCAAAGGTCCTAAGATGACCAAAATTCAGTTTTGTCCCACTCCATGCTTCTTGAGGGACCTTCATCTTGACACTAGTAGTTGGGGATCTATTCAGGAGATAAACCGAACATGCTATAGCTTCAGCCCAAAATAAATTTGACATACATTTCTCTCTGAGAAGGCTCCTTGCCATGTTCATTATAGTCTGGTTTTTCCTCTCAGGCACTCCATTTTGTTGTGGAGTATACATGGTTGTGGTTTGTGTGATTATGCCTTGTGATTTGCAGAAATTTGTAAAAAAGTTTAAATAGTATTCACCTCCTATATCTGACCTGAGAACCTTCACATATTTCCCACTCTGTTTTTCAGCTTCATCCTTGAACTCCTTGAACTTTGCAAAGGTTTCAGCCTTGTGTATGAGGAAATAGATCCATATTTTCCTACTAAAATCATCAATAAATGTTAGAAAATAAAAGCTACCACCTATTGACTTTGTTTGCATTGGTCCACATAGGTCAATGTGAACCAACTCTATGTTCTCGATGTTCGATGACCTTGTGAGTTGCTCTCCTTTGATCAAGAGTCCCTTCCCCCGCCAAGTGTTGTTTGGATTGAGTGGAGGACTATGGAAAGCTAGTTCTCTTATGTTTTCTGAGAATGTAAGACTCACATGGGGGATTTTTCTCTTTGAAAATAGGTAGACCTTTGACCATGAAGTGCTTCTACAAGAGGCTTAGACTCTGAAAGGGTAGATGTCCAAATCTTGCATGCCAAATCATAGTTTCATTGGGGGTGGATGCACTTTGTGCATAAGATTGGGTCAGATTTGCAGTTCTAAGGGTAAGGGGAAACATTCTATTCCTAGTCATGTGGATTTCAGAAATTAATTTTCTGCTGGGAGGTTTGTCATATATCCTACATGATGCTCCTGCAAAGAGTGCCTTGTAGCCATGTTCAACTAGTTGTCCTACACTTAACAGATTTTGTTTCAGATCTGGAACGTGATAGACATCATCTATGTCTTTCTTTACATCTTGTTTAGTGAGAATAGGTACAACTCTTTTGCCTTGAAATTTGACGAAAGAGTCATCACCAAGTGTAATATCAGATGAAATAGAAGAATCAATGCAAGAAACTAAATCTTTGTTACCTGTCATGTGATTACTGCATCCATTGTCCAACAACCATAGGTCCTTGTGTTGTTCTTCAGTTTTGTGACATGAGAGAAACATCCC
>SNQJ01S0001383.1:183815-231877 GCA_010110895.2 Picea sitchensis
TTGTATGCTTTCTTTGTCATTTGATCTCCTCCCTCTACCTCTTTGAGGCTGGAAATTCTGATGTTGATTTTGATGTGTGTGACCTTCACCTGAGTGATGGGTTCTTGGACTTCTCCCTCTTCCTTTGTGAACTCTGCCTATTCCTCTGACTCTCCCTCTACTGAAGGAGAATTGAGTCTTGAAGGAATTGGCTATTGACTCATCTTCTAGATGCAATTTGGTCTCATGTGACAACAGAGAACCCATGAATTCATCTGTTGAAAAAATTGACAAATCCTTGGATTCAAGGATGGTTGTAACAACCATCTCAAATTTATTTGGAAGACTTATAAGGACTTTCTCAACAATCCTTTGATCAGGGATGGCTTCACCAGTCAACCTGATCTGGTTTACAATTCCCATGACTATGGTCATAAATTGATCAACACTTTCAGACTCGGTCATTTTTAAGGTCTAAAAATGTGTCCTCAAGGTCTGCAGCTTGATTGTTTTGACCTTGTCATTTCCTTTGTAGAAAGTACTTAGGATGTCCCGGGCTTGTTTTGAGGTAACAACACCTGTGATTTTTTAGAAAATCGAGTCATCCCCTTAATTTTGAATCCAAAACTTTGCCTCATTCTCTCTTTTCCTCTGTTCTGCCTGAGCATTTCTCTGTTGATTGGTCATGGAAGTTATATCTGTTGGATCTATTTCAGCATAGCCACGATCCACTAGATCCCAACACTCATGTGATTGTAAGAAGGATATCATTCTGAGAGACCAAAATTCATAGTTCTTCCCAAGAAGAATTGGCCCTTGTGTTGGTCCTAAATTGTTAGAGGTGGCCATTTTTGAAAAAAAATTCAGAACAAAAAATAGGGAAACTTTTTTTTACCACTGATACAGCTTGATGCAAATAGACAAGTCCTCTTCCTATTTCTTGTGTGTAAAAATAGGTCCACGAAGTTCTCTATGTGACTTCTGGCCAAAAAACGCAGGCCAGGCCACTGCTTTACATTTTATAAATCAAATTTGTGCTCTAACTATCCAATCTTGCTGGAACTTACTATCCGAGCACAAGATATTACAAAGTCATGAATCTAATTAGAACTCCAAGATAGGTTCTTTATCGACTGTAGCCTTTTAATGGAAAAAACAAGCCATCTGAGTTTACTCGAGAGTGAATGCGTATTTCTTTTTAATGAAAAAAAAAATTAACTTTAAATCATCGTATGACCAAGGGATGAAAATCAGGTGCTCCGGGGCTTCGGGCATCGGGCGATTCAATACATCAACAACACAATTCCAATGAAGTCCCGAACAAAAGAAAATATTAATGGTCCTTGTTGATCTAAGATCAACGACCCACAATTACTCTGAGACTCCGTCTCGGGAGCCTTCCACCACTCTAATTCACAATACATGCGAAGTGCAAAAGTGGTAAATCCTTCGGAGAGATACAGATCCAACGACCCTCAGACCTCGACAAACCAACAGCCAAGATCCTTTCTGGAACTCCGACCTTCAGGAGTTTTCATTTGCTAACATGCTCAAACATCTGGAGTGTCGAATCTCCGAAGTGACAAATTCTCCAGAGTGACGAAGCCTAGCTCCCAACAGTCCACGTATCTTCTGGAAGGAGTGGTCAGGATCCACTCTGGGCTTCAACCTTTGGGGCTCTTCTCTTCATAGTTCTCCCTGAGTATCAGACCACCTAAATTATGGATTGTTTCCATGTGTCCAGCGTGATCAACAACCTGGATTTACTCCAGCGCTTCGAAGCTTCGGGAGTTCTTGACTCAACACACCTTACTTCTTCCAGAGTGTTGGTGCTCCGGACCTCCAGACCTCTTCCAATATGTTGCCACGTGGCCTTTATACCGACAGCCTGTATGTGATTTTCTCTTTGGAGATTCAAGCGACTGGTAACCCTTAGTACCTGTGATCTAACTCCTCTGAATTACGATATCTCCGAACATGGAGATCTTCTAACACATGTTTACTGGATCCAACGATCCAGAGTCACTTCGGATCTCTCAAACTTCGTGAACCTACACACCTTCTCAAACAAATTCCTTCGGAGTGTTATACCTTCGTACTGTAGGATCTGCTGACATGCATCCTCTGCATGTTGACGGACATGATTCATTCCGGGCTTCGGAACTTTGGGAGCTTTAGACTGCTTTGCAACCGTTGCACGAACTTTGCCAAATAAGAGAATTCGAAAGGACCTTTGTCTTCTCTACATGTGACCGAGAGATACGAGCTCGGCTTAATCCTTTGGGCACTAAGATCACTTCGTAAGATCGACGGTCGTGTTTAAATGGACCGTGAATATCGACGACCATGAATGATTGTGGAACTTAAACTTGCTTGTGATTTAATTTTCCTCCTGATCTCCGCAATGGAAAGATGCTCGTCCATTGTGGGGTCGATGTCCATCGTTGATCTGTTGATCTATCAAGATCAATGATCATGTTGGATTGCGGAGTCTGAACTTGCACACACTTTATTTTTCCTCTCGATCTCTACAATGGCTCTCCGTTGTCGATCTGCCTTCACTAAGATCTGATGGTCATGACTTAATTGATTATTGATTTACCCCTTTCCTTGATCTGACGAATATTGTCACTCGTACCGAGATCTAACAGTCAATATCTGTTCAACTCCTATGTGTGCTTCTTGTCCTATTTGGGATTGATCTAATGGCCCATATCTGTTCCCGTGGCCGATCTAACGGTTGTTGTAGATTCTCCTCTGCTACTTCTGCATTTTCCTCCTAAAGAAGGGATTTCACAAATTCTCAAACGCTTCGTCTTTTGAATTTCCTTCTGCAGGGCTACCTCCACGCGCTATGATGTCTCTAGCACTTTTTTGATCAGACTTCTCTCCAAGCTCTGTGAAGAGTCTTACCTCCCGCGCTCTGATACCATGACAAAACAAGAACTATGCAAGAAACAAGAGAAAAAAAGTAGACAGAACGGGAACCAGAATGTAATGAGCGCAATTGTATTAGATGATAAACTAAACATATAAGGAGGAAAAACAAAACAACCAAATCAAGAAGTAAGGAACAAATCCTAACAACCGGTACAGCTGGCCAGAACAACTGGCAGTGTACAGTCATACTCTATTGAGGTTACAACTAACAAATATTGCAAATGGTTGGTGCCAAACCAGGAAAGATAATGTTCATGCTGATGAAGGCCTTGTAAATGAATATCCAATATCGGGTCTATATTTAGTGTGGTCCACTGATGTGCAGAGGGAGAGAAACTGTGCAAGTATTGAAAATATGAATGTTCTACAGCTATAAAATCTTGCTCATTTCAGAAAATGTTTGGAGAACACTTTCCTGACATACACACCCATGTATATTGAACGATGCAAAGTAAATTGCTTGAACAAAGAACATAACCGCATAGTTGTGTGCTGGAAGAGATTCATTGCGAAAGAGGTGATAGTTGTGTATCAGTGTAGCCTTGCATAGGAGAGATGACCTTGAAAGGTTATTCATATTGAAGTCTGTATGAGACAACACGAGGTATGTGCATTGAACACAAGTTATGGAAAGTTCTTTATCAAGTTTTTTTCTTGGTATGATATCGGGTGGAAGTCGTGGTGTATCACCTATTTGGTGCACAGAACTCCATGTAGATGCATAGAGTTTAACCAACCACAAAGCAAGCAGGAGTGGGGACAATTGAGCCTGTTTACCCACCACAAGCAAGGAAGAATATGGGTCTGAAACAACGGATGCTACTGGGTCGACTACTGTTGCTGAGTCAATCGGATCAACCTCTAGCTCTGCTAATTCTCTACCCTTTTCATTTTTTCCGCACTTTATTTAATTAAAGTGACTTTATAAAGTCAATGTCACTTTATAACACTCCTTTTTCTTAATGACTCAATGTCACATTTTCATCTTTCTTTCTCCGCTAAATGACATGAAATAATCCCTTGATTCCCCTTTTTCGTCGACTCTAGCCTATGTTTGGTCAAAATCATGTCTGCAGTGCTGCCACCGTGTCCTCCCAAGCACACAAATCCTCTTTATGTGGGTGGAAGTCGCGGTGTATCACCTATTTGGTGCACAGAACTCCATGTAGATGCATACAACATGAGGTATGGAAGCGTGCTTTTTTTGTTTTATTATGCACAGAACACAAGTTAAAGGCATAGCAGATTTTTTTTCATATACTATGCACAAAATCTTTTGAAAGCACAAGATTTATATTATTAAAAATAGATTTTAAAAGTGAGGTGGACGGTTCTTTTAAGTAAAAGGTTATAGGTTTATATAAATATGTTATATATATTTAGGGCTTAAATCTTTAAACTAACATTTCTTGGGTTCAAATTTGAACTTTAATATTGGTTCCTCCACATATTTTAAAAATCTTGGCTTTATAAGTTGTGCTTTGGGGTTTTTTGTGTTAATGGAGAAAGGGTAGAGTTCTAAGTTTGAGGTGGAGAAATTCAGCGGAAATAATAGCTTTGAGCTATGGAAGCTCAATATGCGGGATCTACTCAAACAACAAGGCAACGACAAGAGCAATGATGGTTGAGTCACCGTGAAAGGAACAAAAAAGTATTTACCTTGGTGTTGTAAAAATTATTGATTGCATGTAAATGGTCATATGTTTATAAGACTTGGAGTCGCATGAGCTAAGGAGACTCCTTATTTATAGTCTTATTGTCCTTCTAGTTGGAACGACTTCTAGTGCGTGAAGATGTATTTTCATTATTACTTTATTCTTCTAGGCCGACTTCTCTTCTAGGGTATTTAAACATTTGTTCAATGGATTTCTTGCTTCTGGAATCTTCTCCGCATCTAAGAAAGGTCAAATAGGATGGAAAGATCGTCTTGCGGCTACCAAAACATCAACACTCCCTCTTAGCTAGGGAGGAATATTTCGCGATGTCTTCATATGGTAGTCCACTAACTACTTTGCAATCTGCTAGCAGGCATACGACTACTACCCTTCGGTAGCTCGAATCATCACGCACAGTCTCTACGATCAAGCGATAGCACACACAACTACATCAAGCGATCTAGTAATATCTATGACAATCAGTTAGCAACGCACAACTACTATAATGTCACTCAATAGATCACAACTGCTACCAAGTAGTACACATTGTCTAGTGACACACAATCACTGCCTAAGTCACATGGTTTGGGTTCGGGTTCGACAACGATTAGGTTCGATTCTGGTTTGAATTTTCTAATAAGGTTCGAATGAGGTTTGGCTTTAGGTTCAGCTATATATATTGAACCCTAATCAGACCTCATACCAAACCTCAATAAAATTCTCCTTCAAATTCATCCTAAAGTTTGAATTCGGGGAGGCATTTGAGTTCATTCAGGTTCGACGAACCTTGAGGTTCATCGAATTTCGAACCTCAAGCTTTAGGTTCGACAAACCCTGTGACTTAGGTCACTGCTAGTGGAACAAATCCATTGTAGTAGCACACAACTATCGTCTGGAGTCAAACAACCTCTTCTAGTGGAGCAAATCCACCGAGGTAGCACAAAGCTATTGCCTGGTGTCACACAGCCTCCACCAAAGGAACACATCCACCGTAGTAGCACACAACTACTATCTAGAGACACACAGTCTCTGTCAATTGTACACAACCACCGAAGTATCACACAACTATTGTTTGAAGTCACAAAACCTCCATCAGTGGAACACAGCTACTGTCCAGAGACACACAGTCTCCGCGAGTGGTACACAACCACCGAAGTAGCACACATCTACTGTATGGAGTCACACTGTCTCTGTTGTAGCCTTACGTGTACGTGAGTGATGTTTCTTCTCTCAGCAAATTCGACAATGCATTACCCCCTCAGTCACATCACATGACTGATCCAGGTAACCCTTGGCCAGAGGAGTTAGCCGGCATGAGAATAAACATAATACCTCCCTCTCAACAAGAGTGGACATTCGACAACACTCCAAGCTTGTCCCTGAAGTACTCATACTTCACTCTTGACAAGGGCTTGGTGAGAATGTTCGCTATATGTTCATCCGTGGATATGTATTGGAGCTCCACAACTCTTCTCTGCACCATGTCCCGGATGTAATGATATTTGATCTCTACATTCTTAAACCTGTCATGGAATACATGGTTCTCGGTAAGCTTCACGCAACTTTGATTGTCACAATGTATCAAAGTTGGCTCCAATTCTAGATCAAATATCCTAGCTAGCAACTTCTGAAGTCACACTTCTTAACGACTTGCCACGCTTGTTGCGATATACTCTGCTTTTTATGTACTGAGTGTCATTGATGTCTACTTCCTTCTCAACCATGAGATAATGCTCGATCCCATACTAAAACAACATCTGGAAGTACTCTTCTGATCCACTGCACTCCCTACCTAGTTAAAATTTGCATATCCTTGCAGCTTCACATCTCCACCTGAGACATATCTTAATCCATATCCAACCGTACCATGAAGGTACCCCAACATATGCTTCACTGCCATCCAATGTACCTGTCTAGGTTCAACCATGTTTGGACTCAAGGTATTCACTGCAAAGCATATGTCAATCCTGGTGTTAACTAGGTATATCAAGGATCCAATCAATTGTCTGTATATCGTGGGATCCACCAAATCTAAAGATTTGTCACTCAAGAGCCTCATATTTATCGTCATGGGTGTGTTCGTGGACTTGTAGTCCATCATCCTGAATCTATGTAGGATCTCAACAGTATACTTTCCTTGGCTAAGGAAAATCTCATCTAATCTCTACCACACTTCCAATCCCAAGAAGTAACGCATCATACCTAGATCCTTCATCTCAAACTCTGAAGTGAGCTCCCTCTTGCACCCAACAATGAGATTCGCATCTCCTACTAGAAATAGGTCATCCACATGTACGATCAATGGGAAACCAACAAATAATTATAGGATATGGCATATCATGCTCTGGGTGCTTGCTTAGTCCTATACAAAGCCTTCTTTAATCCACAAACATGAGACTCTTTCTCATGTATCTTTTGGTTCCTTTATGTACACTTCTTTTGGCTACCAGAGAAAGTGTCTCATCATGATCTTCTCCCTCTTGTTGGGAGAATCCCCCGGCCACAAATCAAGCTTTGTACATTTCTATGCTGCCATCTGCAGCATGCTTGATCTTGTAGATAAACTTGGAAGTCACTATTGAATTCCCTTCCACCTCCCACACATAATTCTTCATGATGGACTGATACTCCTCCATCATGGCATCCTTCCATTCATGATTCTCAACAACTTCTTCAAATGGTGGAAGGCTCTGAGTCAATGATGTTTCTCATCATTGCCACATATCTGGAAAACATGCGTAGTTTCTAGAACTGAGGAAAAATCTATATCCCAGTCTTTCTGACTAGTTTCCTTCTCTGTCATTGTAGAAAGGTCTATCGAGACAAGGGAATCCTCCGAGGAGATCTCACATCTCCTAGAATCCTCTGAAGATTCGATCTAGCCTCCTCAACTCATGACACAAGTTTGCCAGTCCTTGAAGACGTCTCTCTCTCCTATCTGAATCTGAGAAGGAATACTTTCTGAATGAAAGTCTCTAAGCCATTGACTCTCTCTGAGATCGGGCTCACTCTCAATTTGTGTGTTCCCTCTGAAGCTTGAATCCCTCTCAGTCTATATGATATCCAGAGCCACTTGCTTCTACTGCATCTGTTGACTTCTTGTGAAGTCTTATCTCCTATGGATTGTACTGGGAGGTTTCTCCTCCCTATTGGATCCTAAGGGTTGACTCCCTCTGAAATATAGCTCCTTCTAAGTTGGTACTTGGTGGGGCCACATGCCTCACCACTGGTGGAGTCATCTGCTTCTTTTCATAGTATGTCTTATCAATTCCATGCATTTGTATCTCCTTTGCATTATGCAAGGTATCACAAGAACATGTTGGTTTTACTGCATCTTTTCTACGTAGTGCCCTTCTAGCACTATTGACTCTTCCTGATGATCTGAAGAGTGGTCAAATTATTTGTATGGTCATCTTTGGAGCCTTCTGCTACTCACAGTCAATCTCCAGAAGAGATACTCTTCTTTGTCTTCTTCTTCACATGGGTGTGTACATTTGTGTACACAGTTCTATGTCTCAGTTAGAGACTGTCTAAATAGTTTCCTCCTGCAACCGTCATCATAGATCCTCCTCAGAGATATCACCAGTTTCCTTCCCAGAACAAGAGACAAGAACAACATTTCCATGGTAACCTCCATGGAATGGTTATTAATCAAGAACATATCCTAGAGGAGATCAATTTCATCAGACAAATATATCATTAAAAATGAGTATTTTCTTAATGATAATCATATCGACAGTATTCAGGTGTACCTAAACATTTGATAGCAATAGCAAATAATAAAGTTGCAAAGACTGCTATCCTAGGTACAATACTTCCTAAAGCAACAACAATATAAAATATCAAACCTGATATGCAAACCTGAAGTCTGGTGTTGTTGTCCTGCTTGAGTTTCTTTCTATCATTCATATGCATGGTAACACCATTATCTAAAAGACAAATTCTTCATCCTTTGATGTCTTTGAGTGCTCTTCTGCATCTATTGCATGTGCATTGTGTTTCTTCTTTTCCTTTTCATTTCTATCTAGACATTGAAAGGCATAGCGTCCTAGCAACTGTAGCATCTTATCTTTGACACATCCTTCTCTTAACGAGGTCTCTTACACTTCTTTGGGCTGCCTTCTTCCCTTTTATTTCTCCTCTTCACTTGGGCATCAAGTGATTTATTTTCATCCACATTATTCTTTTGTGTCTTGGATATCATCTTGGATTCCTCTTGAGTGCAATGTGACCATAACTTGTCAAACTTAGGCAATCTCCTTCTTGCGCAAATTCCTTGGACAAATGGGTCCCATCAGGGAGAGAATCCATTGAGTGTGGTGGTCACAAGTTCAATGTCTTCCACTGGGTCTCCAATAGCTGCTAACTGATCCTTGATGTGCGAGATATTCATAAAATAGTTGACCATTGTTTTTGACTTGTTCATTGTCACGTAGTTGATGCCTTAAAGTACGCTTTCGACTGGTATTCTTATTTTCATAAAATCTAGTTAGGGCATCAAACATCTCCTTTAGGTTAAATTGGACCACTTTCTATAGTGTAGGTTTAGGAACTGGAAGAGATGAGTTTTCTAATTCTATATTTCATTCTTCCTTCCTTAACTGAATCATGTCAACCATACTAAAGAGAGAATTCAACAAAAACAATGGCAAGAAGCAAGAATCACTATTATTTTTGCACCCAATTTCTATCAACACTGGTTATCTACAACTGCAAACAATTAATGTGATCATTTCAACACTTCATCCATGTGGAAACCTCAGTACTCTTCCCCCATCGAATTCATTACCATGACTTAACAACAATATCAACCAAACCTTCTACCACAAACCAGTCTTTGGTTTAAAGTGTAATGAAATATGTAAAAGGTAAACATTGGCTAAGGAAGATAGAAGATGGACTAAAACTTTTACAAATGGAGAGAGCATATGAAATTGGAAGTGAAAAAGACAGCTAGAATTATCATTTGTTGAAACCAAATCCGCAACAAACATTGCTTGAAGAGAATAATTAGCTTTCATTTTGAAAGCTCTTACACAGTTTACATCCAGAAATATTCTCCAACAATTAGCTTGTAATGTGAAAGCTACATCCACAAACTAACCCACTTCCTGTAAAGGGTATTGGGTATTCATTGTTCTTTTTGGTTTAAACAAAATGACAATAATGAAATGTAAAGGCCAGAAATGCCAATCTATAAAAAGATATAATGTGCCTTAGTTATTGATATAAGAAAAGAGGCAGAATTGGCCATGGCCAAGGTAGAAATTGCAATCTATAAAAAGATATCATGTGCCTTCGTTATTGATATAAGAAAAGAGGAAGAATTGGTCATCTTAATTGCAGAAGTATGATTTATATTGATAACAGACTTTGAATTTTTTCTTTGAAAGATCTTTATACATTTTATCCAACAATTGCGAGCATTGAAATCAACTGAGGTAGACACAAGCAAGTTGCAGCAATAGTATGTAAGGCTACACATTAAGAAAATATGTAACAGCATCATATGGAGAATTTTCTGAGACTTAGCCAAAGGTCATATGACAGTGAGGTTCAAAACTCAAGATTGTTTGCAAGGAACCCAAACAATTTTACTGAAACCAAATTGTAATTTTGACCTACAAGGTTCAGTCCAGAAAATTAAATACAACCCACCGAGCAAGAGAAAGAAAAAGGGGGTTGGGATCAAAGACTAATTAATGCCAAATTGAGTTTGTTAATAGCATCAACATCATGATGATTCAGTAAGCAAACCCAGGAGGATTATCGTATGATCAAGAGAGTATACAAAATATTCTTAATATATCAAATAGTGATAGAGAAGAAAACCCAGATCATTTTATCAATATGCAAAGCCAGAAGCAGAGGTATTTTGAGCATTTGACTTCAATTATTAGGAGCATAAAACTTCTGAAAGTCCATATAAACTTTCCAATGGACACGAGATACATAGAATCATGGAATTTTGCAGGGGAATGAAAATATGTCAGTTAACTTTTCAACCTAGGTAGGTATCAATCGAGTCGAACACGGTATGAACACAATTTATTTACCACTACAAGCTTGTGAGAATAAGCAAGAGGACACTACCTTCATCCAAATGCAAGGATTAAAAAATTGCAGTTCCCTGCAACCATTCTTTTACATTCTCCGACAGTTCATACTTCTCCACTAAATCTCCACTAACGATGCCCACACGTGTAATCCACAAGCCAAGCACTTACAAGACAGATGAAATTGAAACCTAACTTCTGAATTAACAAGCTCAAAATGGCAGAGTTTACACATTTAGGATGAATCCCTCGACCCAGCTTGATCCATCCATCAATCCAAATATTGTTGGTGACTTCGGTGATGAAGAGTGAATAGGTGCAACAATGGAGATGTCCATCATCAAATAACTCCATCTTCAATGCCAAGAAAACCACTCGCTCATTTTGACAAGAATTCCAGATCTATGAACCTTAATTGCATTATCAAATATCAACACTTGCCCCTCAATCCCACGACAGTCACATATAGCCGAATCAGATGGCATTTTATCATGAAGTGTAGTGAAAGGGAACCATTTCCATTGTCAAGGCTCTGAAATGTCAAATACTCAATCCCACGACAGTCACATATAGCCGAATCATATGACATTTTATCATGAAGTGTAGTGAAAGGGAACCATTTCCATTGTCGAGGCTCTGGAATGTCAAATACTAGCATCTGTCTCAAAGGGTGTAAAGTACGCAGACAAAATGATTATTGTAACTTCATCATTTTAAGAAGCAACCAATTAAATATGAATGCCTCCATTTCTACCAAGTCAAAATGATCATAATCGTCATCAAACCAATTTGCATTTACCACAGAAAATATGAAGCTAATTTGCATTTACCACAGAAAATATGAAGCTACAGTTCAAGCATTATGCATATGACATGATAGATGAGAACACTGGAATATGAAGCTACAGTTCAAGCATTATGCATATGACATGATAGCTGGGAACACTAGAGTTATTGGAGAGCTTATGAAATGATTTTCAGGACTACTTTTGCAAATGAAGGAAAAAAAAATTCCAATCCTGCCCTGTTATATATGGCCTCTATTAGAATTTTGAGGTTCCACAAAAAGGGATTTGTGTACTTAAACTGCATGCATTACACTACAGTCACCCCGTTGTGATTTTGACTGTGATTTTGACTATCGATTAAAAGTTAGAACTCTAAATAATAATGTTTAAGAAACCTCTGGAGGAATTTCCAAAGGAGGTGATCATGTAATACCAAGATACGAATGTTTAAGAAACTTCTGGAGGAATTTCCAAAGGAGGTGATCATGTAATACCAAGAAGAAGGTACGCATAGAACACGGTTTCAGTAGGAAGTCTGATTCAAAGTAACATAAGTAGATGATGCAAACCTCCCAAGAAATGTTAACAGATGGTGTGGACCTTCCATGCCATGGTGATAACGTGTGCTCCTAATAAGTATAAATTTGTGTCTGGTCCATGAGCTTCAACAGCTCAAAATCAAAATATTGATAATAAAACACAATCAAAATAACTCTCAAAATTAGAAATCACATTTGTAAAGAATGGTTTCCCATCTGTATGAAACCACCAGCTCAAAATCAAAAGATTGGTAATAAAACAAAATCAAAATAACACTCCAAATCAGCAATCACATTTGTGAAGCATGGTCCATCTTCGATTTGAAGTCACCAGCTTAAAATTAAAAGATTGGTAATAAAAAAAAATTAGAATAGCCCTCTAAATAGCAATTTGTGAAGAACAGTTTCCCTTCTGTTTGGAAGAATGAAAAGGGAGATAACCTATTCTAAGGTTTGTGATATCCCAAACTATAATAGGAAAGTGCATTGAAGCCGCTTATTTATGCACAAATGTCAGCAAATAAATTAGATGGCAATGAAGATCTTTGTATATTCTGCAATAACTAAATATGATAGAGAGCCGCTTATTTATGCACAACTGTCAGCAAATTAGATGGCAATGAAGATCCTTGTATATTCTGCAATAACTAAATATGAGAGAGGTGGCATTAAAGTTAACTATTATCCTTTCTACAATTAAGATGCGAAGATGCTATACTTTGTGTGACATCTAAATCAGCTAAAAACTACTTGAGATTTAATGTCATACATATTTCATTGTATAGAAGTTTAGATACATGCAGACTTTGAGTTCAAACTCGATCATTGGAGATGAAAGATAATCTATATTAGCTGGAAATGTCTCATGTATATCATGTTTGAAATTATATTGTTTAGAAGAATGGTCTAAAGAGTTATCCTCAAAATGTAAATATTCCACTATAGATCCCAGTTCTTCTTACAAGAAAGTAGTTGAGGTGGTACTCTCATGAACACCAAATTGTTTTTGAAAGTCTATGTCAAAACACATTTGCAAAACCCAAAAAATATGCCCAGGAAATAGGTGTGCTCATTGTAACTTTTAATGGCATAAAAGTTTCTAATTGAACAAGAGTGGATGGTGGCCTAGTGGATAGGAAGGTTATGTGCCTAATTGTATTAAGTTTCTAAGTACACAGTTAAATCATTGGATTGGATTTTTTATGATATTTTTTAAATAAAATTGATTATTTTTTACAATGCTTCTGATATATTTCCACTTAGGCTTAACATAAATATAAATCAATTTAATGATAACTATTCATCCATATCTTTGTCCATTTGTTCATTTTGAGAACTCGAAATAAACAATCGTTTCTAAAAAAATTGCATTGCTATCAAATTCTTTGTTTATTACCCCATTTCCTACCAATACCATGTAGCATTGAAAAATAAACACTAACAAAAAGAATTAGATTTATAGTTGTAAACATCTAACCTGCAAATTGCAAGAATTGTTTTGAAATAGCTAGCAATTTCAATAATATTATTGAAACAATTTTAACTTAAAATTCAGAATATGCTTTAGTCTTCACCCAAGCTTCAATTCCTGCAACATAACAGAATAAAAAAAAACCTATAACATGTACATAATGGATTTGACTTCCTCAAAAACAGAGGACATACTGCGAACAACATGAAAAAATTAAAATTTTAAATTTATATTGTGATACCCTTAACTAGTTCCGACCCCAAAGTTGGAACTTAGATTCTTGCATATGATTCTCTAGAATGGATTTGAAATGAACTCTAGGTCTAAGCTGGGATATGCACCTGGATAGACCACATCTGTGGGAAATAGTGTCCATTTCTTGAAGCACGTTATGACTGCATTCCACATGGAAACGTTGATTGGGTCTATATGGACTAAGGACCCTAATCCAGCAAGTCCAACAATTAGCCACCCATGATCTGGTCGCTCCATTCCCTACTAATGAAAACATATATTTTCTAAAGTCAACCACTTCGTAATTTCAAGCCAGAGCTGGCACTTTCATTCCAAATTTAACTGGAGCTGGCACGTTATGACTGCATTCCACATGGAAACGTTGATTGGGTCTATATGGAATAAGGACCCTAATCCAGCAAGTCCAACAATTAGCCACCCATGATCTGGTCGCTCCATTCCCTACTAATGAAAACATATATTTTCTAAAGTCAACCACTTCGTAATTTCAAGCCAGAGCTGACACTTTCATTCCAAATTTAGGGTCGAATAGATAGAGGGGGCACTCCCCTTAGACAGAATCAACATAGACAAAGTAGTCCATGAACTTCATTTCAACTGGACCTACAGCGGATTCCACATCTCCTGCAACCTCACACAAATATTCCATGTCCCACTTCTTCATTGCAGGCCATGTCACACAAATAGTCCATGTCCCACTTCTTCATTGCAGGCCAGTTAACCTATGCATCGTTATTCAAATAACGCTGACTTGTCAGATTCCCCATAACAAGTTATGAATTCCTCGAGGGACGTATTGTTTCTGCGCTCAATATTATCCCCATCTCAAATCATTCTCATTGTATCTCTAAACTAGCACACAACAAACTTTGGAATAAATAATCTGAATAGAAATTGCTGACCTTCAAGGGCACCTCATGGAAGACATGTTTGGGTCAATTTGCAACCAAGTATGAGGATTTCCAACATCCTTTGACCGAGAATCTTCAGTTGCACTAATAGTGAAACTTTATTGATGAAAATGTATAGGG
The DNA here is from genome assembly GCA_010110895.2 of Picea sitchensis. NCBI lineage: Eukaryota > Viridiplantae > Streptophyta > Pinopsida > Pinales > Pinaceae > Picea > Picea sitchensis. The sequence continues at coordinate 198,530 of SNQJ01S0001383.1, forward strand.
CCTTCGCCCTCGCCCTACATTCAAGGTGTTTCAGTTTAAAGCTAAAGTGAAGTTAATATTCAGTAAATTTCCTTAAATTCTTAACTAAAAGGAAAAAGAACTTACCCAACCTCCCTGCCAGCACGCCATGGACTTTGGACGCATCCTAGGAACAACCACAAAATAAAAATAAATCAATGCTAAATTTTAAATGGCACTGAACGACACTAACGAAAAAGCATCCACTGAAAAAGCATGGAACAAAACTAACAAAAGCATAAAAAAAGCATGAACGGTCTGCTAAAGAGAGAGAAGGAATTTGTCTCTGTAATGGGTGCATGGTTCGAGAGAGGAAGTTAGAGGCCGAAAACTATCTATCCGTTGAAGGGAGGTGGGAGAAGAGCTATATATATTAAGTCTTACCATCTATCTGGTATGCCTGTGTGGTTGGGTGTCTGAGTATGTGTGTGGTCTGAGTTGTTAAATATATTGTACCCTCAACAGTATGACCGTACACTGCCAGCTGTACTGGACAGTTGTACTTTCTAATTCCGTCTTGCTTGAGCATATATAAGCTCAGCTATTTCCTATTGTTGGCAGCTCTTTAGTTCTGTTTTGTACTTCTTCATACATTTGCTTTAGTTCCTGCTTTTGTACTTTTCACATACATTTGAATATACTATTCTCTCAGATTTCTCTTTGCTCCAATAATCATCATGGTATCGTAGCTACGCTATAGCCTCTTCACACCGTGAGAGAAACTCAATCCTCACTACCAAGCATAGCTTACACGCATCTTGAGAGCACGCTACACAGTCTCTTTCACAAGGTTTGAAAAGTCGCCTAATAATTTTAAAGACTGGAGAAGTTAGCTGAGGAAGCAGAGATCGCAGAAGAAAAAACCTGCACGATTTTCTCAAAGAACCGTCAGAGATTGACGCAGAAGAGTTGCATAACGAAAGAAGTTTAAAGAACTTGAAGATTTCGCTCAATTCATTAAAGATTCAAGCGGAAGGCTGAATCGTTTAAAGATTTTTCAAAATAGCTCAAATCTGTCAAAATTGTAGCATCAATGGAAGAAACCGGGTGAAATTCTTTCAAATCTTTGAAAGATCTACCTAATCTTTCTTCCTGCTAGAGAAGCACCCTAAGAATTTCGGATAGAACGCATCTCAGGTGCAAAGAACAGGCATTGAAGCCGTGAAATTCGTCCTGTTAATGGTTCCAAGGTGGGAAACCACCCGAAGGGACCGTGGAGAGCTTTAACATGCGACAAAGATTTCAGCCGGCCGATCTTTGGCGCAGCGGACCGAATACCGCTGATCGAAGAAAGGTGCACCGACGGCTATCGCCCTGAGTGCACATGAGAATTTTTCACTTGAGAAATCCCGCGACGCCATCTTGACCGGGTCCGATCAAGAGGCACGTGGCGTGATCCTATTCCATCACAAAATCGATAGTCAGGAGTCGACGAGCTTAAAGAATCGGCCTTCCAGCCCGATACGAATCGCTGAAATCCTCGGAATGATCAAAGCCGCCCATTCTGCAGGATAGGCGGCAAGCATCAACGATCGTCATGTCGGCATTTCTAAGATTCGGTTTCAAGTTGTCAGCAACTTGACATCGCGAATTCACGAAATCAAGGAGCACGCACACCGATCGACCTTCACCGGCCCATATCTCCGGACACGCATGATATCATGGCACCGCTGCCGCAAGATCTAAGATTCGGTTTCATGTTGATGAACTGAGCATCGCTAACCGCCATATCCCGAGGCTGAATCAGGACAGTCCATCTCCTGACGCTGCGGAGCATATCCGGCGACTCGGAAAAAGTCCCTAAGAGCAAAGCGCCCATCTAGACGGATTCAGAAATCGCGATCCTTGAGAACAAGTGATCGTGTTTCTTTCCAGCAAATCCCCGGGACGCGAACCGAATACCCATCTGTTAGGACACGTTGGAGGCGATCAAAGCTATTCGTGAAAAGTCCCGACAAGAAAAGGTCATCGATATTTCGGAATTCCAGAGACCAAGAGGTCGCACATTTAAAATCGCGAAAAACGCGAGGAAAGCACACCCATCGGGCCCATCCACCGGGACGCTGGCAAAGATCAAAATAATCGGAAAGTCCTCGAAAAGGAAACGCGCTTAATCGGTAAATCGAGTTCGGAAATCAAAGGGACGTAAGAACTTGTCCTCGGAAATCGTGGAACTCGACCATATCCCGATATCGAACATCCGGACCGTCCGATCAACGCAACGATCCGGACCGCTGAAAAGTTGAAAGGCTATTTTTCGCATTTCGGAGATTTGAAAGACAAAGAACAGGAAAAAGCCCAGAAGGCCACAAGGTGCGCGGGTCAGCTACTTTGAAAGGAGACTATATTACCCCAAAGCCCGATAGTCTCCCATCTACCATCAACTTAATCGGTACTCGATTGAGGTAAATACCTAATTTTCCTCTATTTTCAGCATTTTTAATGGCGCTTCAATCGCTAACGCCTCCCATCGTGGTTCGATTCTTTGTAAGAATTTTTAATTTTGGTCTCTTTGAATGAGGTCGTTATTGCAAGCAAAAGAGTGTTAGTGGGAACCAGTCGATCTTGGCTATGTAGAACCAGATCCAGCATCCCTCACTGCCATGAAAAATGCTTAGAGAATTGCTCAGGCAACTCGAGGACAAAAGAAAACAAAGCAAAATTCTCGATACAGAATTCTGTGGATGATACGACATTAAAAATCACGTGCTGGTACTTCCAAATTGGCCTGGGACATCCTCAAAACGCCTTACCAAGGAAATGACAAGGTAAAGACAGTAAAACTGCAGCCCAGGGACACAATTTGAGACTCTCAGAATGACAAAGTCCAAAACTGTAGATCAGTTAATGACCAGATTCATATGGCATCGTGAACCGACGTAATTCATTGCGAAACTATCAACGGGATCAAATCCAATTGTTATGTACCATTTCAAGTTTACCAAGGAAATTTGAAATGGTTGTAACAAATGCATCCTTGAATCTAAGGATTTGTCAAGATTTTCAACAGAGAACCAATTAGTTCATCTGTGGACACATGAGACAAGACTACATCTCACGATGAGTCAATCTCAAATGCCTTCCAACCTCAATTCTCATTCAAAAGAGGGAAAGGAAGAGGAAGAAGTAGAGGAAGAGGGAACACCTGTGGTAACCCCCATAACAATGGAGGAAATAGACAACAATATCCCACCTAACTTCCACAATAAAGAAATCAACAATACAATCAACATTCAATTTCCAGAATTTCAAAGAGGCAGAGGGAGAAGGTCGAATGACAAATCCAAGATTCAATAATTTGTTAATGCATATGGGCACTACTTAACTGGTCGCAGGAAGAAGTAGGCGCAGCACATGTGTCAAATCATATGGGAGAATCCTCAGGAGGTATGTTTCTCTCATGCCACAAAACTCAACAACAACCTAAAGATCTCCTCGGTTGGCTGGACAAGGATGCTTAACGGCTAATGACTTGTAACAAAGAATTACTTTCATGTCTTTGATTCTTCAATTTCCTCCGATATTACTCTTGGTAATAATCGTTTAGTCAAAGTTCAAGGAAAGGAACCGCTCCTATTCTTACTAAACATAAAGAAAGGAAAGACATATGTACTGCCTTACCATGCAACGACTTAAAACATAATTTGTTAAGTGTAGGATAGCTCATTGAAAAAAAGGATATAAGGTACTTTTACAAGATGCTCCCTCAAAATCTATGATATAGAAAACCCAGCAGAAATTAATTTCTGAAATCCAAATGACTCAAAATAAGATGTTTCCCCACCCTTAGAACCTAAATCTGAATCAACCTTTTATGCACAGAGTGCATCAACCATGAATGACTCAATGGTTTGGCATACCAGATTTGGACATCTACCATTTCAGAGTCTAAGTCTTTCAAAAAAAACCCATGGTCAGTTATTTACCTATTTTTTAAAGAGCAAACCCCCCCATGCGAGTCTTGCATACTTGAACACACAAAGAACCAAGCCACATTCTCAAATCAAGCCAAACAACATCTTGAACTTGTCCAATAATCAATCTATGTACCAAATGCAAACAGAGTCAATAGGGTGGTAGTTTTACTTTCTTAACATTGGCCAGATGATTTCCAGCAGAAAATTTGATATTTTCCTAATAATAAGTCCTAAACATTTACAAAATTCAAAGAATTCAAAGCGTAGCTGAAAAACGAGTGGTAAATTTCAAAGTAGTCGGCCGATGAGGAGGAGAAATACAACTCGCAGAGTTTACAACTGCCCGCAAATCTCAAGGCATCATCATGCAAGCAACAACAAGGTATACCCACAGCAGAATGGAGTGGCAGAAAGAAAAAAAATCGCACTCATCATGAATATGGCAAGAACACTTCTCGGAGAAAAATGTAATCACAAACACTTTTATTGAAGCAAGAGGCATGCTCTATCTTTGAACGCATCAACAACCACTTCCATGATGAAAGTTCCCCAAGAACTTGAGTGGGACAAAGCTCAATGTAGCTCATCTAAGGACATTTGATGCATAGCATATGCACACGTACCTTCTCAATTAAGGAAGAAGCTTGATGACGGAAGTGAAAAAATGCATTTTCACCGGCTACAGTGAAACCTCCTAAAGCTTACTAAAAGTTTTTACAATCCCATCACCAAGAAATTAATTCTCGCAGAGATGTACAATTTTTGGAAACCAATTGACAAGTTTCCGTAAAACCGCCATGGATAGTCAAAACTTTACGCCAAGTTCCTCGAAAAACACGTAAAATTCGTAACAGCCAAGCACTCAACCCATCTCCAAGAATGCAAGTCCAAGGACCACCGTGATAATTCACAGGATACCATCTTCTAGTAGAGAATCATTCTCCAACCACGTAACTGAGAACTCAAGTCAAGCGAATCCATCGCCAGCTTGGATGATTCTCAATGAAGATAATTTTTTTGTTTTAATGTCATGTCAACCTACATCCTTATTTAAGAAGTGCCTAAGGAGCCACATTAATTCAAGCAATGAACCAAGCAAATTGACTCCATTGAGAAGAACAAGACATGGGATCTTGTTGATTTGCCAAGACAAAAAAAAGAGTATTGGTGCCGGCGGGTTTACAAACCAAACTAAATGAAAAAGGGCACATTGAAAAGCACAAGGCAAGACTTGTTGCCCAAGGGATTCTACAACAAATCTCGTGTATTGATTATGGTGAAACTTTTGCTCCAAAGAAAGTAAGATTAGACACCGTAGCATCCCCTATTGGCCAGTAGCAAAGACAAAGACAAATGGCAAGTATACCAAATGGATGTCAAGTCAAGATTCCTAAATGGTTTTTTAGAAGAAGAAGTTTATGTCAATCAACCACCGGATTTGAAGTCCAAGAGCACCCAAAGTGTATCTATTTGAAGAAAGCCTTAGATATTTAGCAAGCTCCAAGAGCTTGGTATGTTAGAATTGACACCTAATTGATCAAAAGTGGCTTCAAATGGTCAAAATGAACCAACACTATACCAAAACATCAAGACGGGTAAAATACTAATTGTATGTTTATATGTTGATGACATGATTTACACAGAAATCTATAGATAATAGATTTCCAAGCATGCCATGCAATCTGAATTTGAGATGACAGATTCTTGGCATCATGAAATATTTTTTGTGGGCATTGAGGGTTCATCAATCAGCCAAAGGTATTTTTGTTTATCATCAAAAGTATGCAGCCAGTATTATCATCAAACGGTTTTGCATGAAAGGATGCAATCCAACATAAACCCCCATACCACCAGGCACAAAATTGAGAAAGATGAAGGTCCCACTGCGGACTCTACTCTTACAAAAGTTTATCGGCAGCTTTGTTGTATCTTACAAAGAATTCAGGCTTATTATCATGTATGTACTAACCTTGTTTCCAGATTCAGCTGAATCACCCAAAGACCACACCGGAAAAATGGCAAAACGTAATTTTGAGATATGTAGGAGGGACAATAAATTTTGGTTTATAGTACACTACATCTGATTGTAATAAACTCTCTGGTTACACAGATAGTGACTTTGCAGGCAGCCTGGATGATAGGAAAAACACATCAGGCTATGTTTTTCAACTGGGCACGAACCTTTATTTTAAAAAAATCAGGTTCATACATTTGAATATACTATTCTTTTCTCTCTGCATTTCTCTTTGCTCCACAATTTATCATGAGTCTGGATTTTCGAGTCTGAGTCTGAGTTAGTCATGTCTATGTGTGATAGAGGAGGATTGGGTTGGATTGGATTGGAGGCAACTGGTTCATCTGCTGGAATTTTAAGGAAAAAAGTTGTTGAAGATGCTATTGTTCAAACCCTGCTTCATCGAAGAAAGAAAGTTACTGTTCAAACCCTGCTTTATCGAAGAAAGAACTAAGGGAAGGACAGCGAAGCTGCTAAACGATTTTTCCCTTCTGGAGATCAGTGGCATGTCTCACTAATGGTGTGAATCTTGGGGTTTCTTTTAATTCCAATATTTAGTGTTTCCTCTTATCTATGCTCTGCTCTTATCTCTTATTCATTACCTTGTTTTTTTTTGCACTGAAAAATCTCCAGAAAGGAGAGAAGTTGTTGAAACTGCTATTATTCAAACTCAGATTCATCGAAGAAAGAAAGTTATTGTCCAAACAATAACTCCAGGTACATATGTATGGCTCCCTCTCTCCCTCTCATTATTTTAACCCCCCATGTTTATTAAATTTAGATTCCCATTACTTGGCTGAACCCGCCTATGTATGGATTGGGGTAGCTCCAACTTAACCAGTTTAACCCTAATGGCTGTATCGGCCATGTTCATTACATTTAAATTTTCATCAACCCAACCCACGGTAATTTTCACAGTAACCCAACCCACGGTAACCCAAACCACCTTGTTTTAACGTGGTTGTTGATTAGTTTAAACTGCCATGAAATTATCATATCATATGTTGACGCATATCATATGAGTTTAAACCCCCTTGTTTATTGGTTTAAACCCCTCGCTTATAAATAAACTGCCTTGTTTATTGGTTTAAACCCGTCGCTTATAAATTTTAACGTGGCTGTTGATTGGTTTAAACTGCCATGAAATATTGTCTCTCTGCTTTAATTCGCCACCACTTGCCTATTCATGAATTTGCCACGTGTTTTAAATTTACATATTGAAATTTTAAATTGAATCTGGGCAATGAAATACTTCGTATAAATGAATATTTTAGAGATATTTCATAACATTTATTTCTTCAGTATTTAATTTTTAATTTGGAAAATAAATTAAAATTTATAAAATTAAAAATTAAACTCGTGTATTTTCATTATATGCTGCAACTTCTATGATTGATTGGGGTTAAAGAAAGAAAGTACTTAATTAATAGAATTAAAATTTTAGGATTTATGGCATTGTTACATATTAGAATTTCAATTAAGGATTTATGATTATTTAAAAAAGAAGAATTAGAATGTTAGGGTTTAAATTATTTAAAAAAAATAATTTTGTTTGAAATTTTTTAGAATTTAGAATAAAAAGAAATTAGATGTTTATTTTATTTTAAAATATAGGGAAAGAAGAATTGGAATTTAAAAAATAAAATAAAATTTTAATTTTTTTTTAGAATTTTAATATTTATGATCATTTAAAAAAGAAAAAGAAAAATTAATTTTATTTGAAAATTTTTAGAATTTAGAAAAGAAAAAAAGAATTAATTTTGTTTGAAATTTTTTAGAATTTAGAAAAAAAGAGATTAGATTTTTTTCTTTTCAATTTTAAAATATAGGGAAAGAAGAATTAAAATATTTTTTTTAAATAAAGGTTTTTTTACTCATCTATAAGTAATGTATAATGTGATTTTAATTCCAAATGAATAAATTAATATAATTAGGATTTTAAAAATTATGATCATGTATTTAAGTTATCAAGATATTGATGGATGACTTTCATAATTTAAGTTTGATGTCCATCTATTTTATTAGTTTAATTACTTAGATCTTTTTTATCATTAAAAAATTTAATATACTTAATTATATAACATAATTAACATTTTTATTAAATAATGATTTATTTTAAAAATATATAAAATTATTAGAAATTTTGGATATATAACCATTACAAATTAACTGATTAAACATTATATGATTTTTGAAAATTTTGAATATATAATATTTATCACAAATAAGTGTGTTTGATGTTAAAGGTTTATAATAATTTATACAAATTTTAAACAAATTTTTATTTTTATAATAGATATGATTATATCACTATTATTGGCATTTATAGTCATTTAAATTATTTTAAATATTTTTACATAAAGTTAGTTAGTTTTGTATTAATATGTTAAATGTTATGTGATATCTGAAATTTTTGAATACATAATATTTATAACAAATAAGTGTGTTTGATGTTAAAGGTTTATAATCATTTATATAAATCTTTTATTTTTATAATAGATGTGATTATACCACCATCATTATATTTATAGTCATTTAAATTATTTTAAATATTTTTACATAAAGTTAATTAGTTTTGTTATTTTTATGGTATGATATGAAGATTTGAGATTTTTATTACTTTTCTTTAATCTTACATTTATGTCTCTAGGTGTAGAATATTACATGACTAATAATTATTACTTATAATAATCTAATTTCCATTTCCATACTTACTTATATATTTATTCAAAATAAAGATGAATATATTTATATATATTCATTTTTTTTCTTTATTTTTTTTCTTAATTATATATTTATTCAAAATAAAAATGAATATATTTATATATATTCATTTTTTTTCTTTATTTTTTTACACATTGAAAAGATATATATGATTAATAATAAAATTATTTTTTTAAGAATTTAAATTCCTTTTAAATGTTAAAAAAAGGGGTGCGCCCCACTCTCATTTGGATAGTGTAGTGTTTCTTGTTTATATGTTTTTTATTTTTGTTTTTTATTAAATTCAAACATAGTAAAATGTCTTTTCTCAATACATCTATTTTATGCCGTTACATATTTCAAGTGATTTTATACTTTAATCACGAGAGTTTTTACACTCCTATTTTATGCCGTTACATATTTCATGTAATTTTATACTTTAATCATGAGAGTTTTTACACTTCTAGGTCAGTCACAATTTAGAGAGTTTTTCACTCTTGCAAATTATAATTTTAAATAATAGATACCTAAAATCAGAAATAATCATCCAATAAACAAAGTATTCGTAATTTATTTTTTTATAAGTTGTTTTTATTTTGTTATTTTATAAATCAATTTAGTTAAATAAAATTATCTATATATTTTATAGATATATTTAAGTTTATTATATATAATTTATTAAATTTGAAATTGTATGAGATATCTTTACTCATTTGAAATTGCATATATCTGTGTGTTGGTAATTTGCTAATGTTTGTATTTTGATTTAAAATTGTAGTTTGTTTACTTATTAAAAATTGTATATTATGTGTTTATTTCCTTGAAATTACATATGTATGTGTAGGTGGTTTTCATAATGTTTTTTTGTTTAATTTGTATATTCAATTGAAATTGTATAATGTATATTTTCTTATTTGAATTTGTATATTGGGTGTTTTATTTAAAAATGTATATTTATGTACGTGTAGACATTTTGTTTGTATTTTAATTTGAAATTTGAAAATGTATATCTATTTATGTGTAGGCATTTTGTTTGTATTTTAATTTGAAATTGTATATATAGTTGTCCTTTTTTTAAAATTATATATGTGTCTGTATAAGTAGTTTTGATAATGATGTTTGTTTATGCTTGTATATTGATTTTAAATTGTATAAAGTGTGTTACTTATATGAATTTGTATATTTTTTATACTTGTTTGAAATTTGCATGTGTGTGTATATATTGATTTGAAATTGTATGTTGTGTTTTTTTATTTGCATTTCTATATTAAGTATTTTCTTATTTAAAATTGTATATGTATGTGTATGAGTGGTTTTGCCAATGTCTCTTTGTTGGTTTATATATTGATTTAAAATTGTCTAATGTATGTTTGCTTATTTGAATTTGTATATTATATCTTGGCTTATTTGAAATTGTGCACGTATGTGTGTAAGTGTTTTTGACAAAATCTATTTATTTATGTTTGTATATTGATTTGAAATTGTATAATGTGTGTTTTATTATTTGAGTTTGTATGTTTTGTGTTTTCTTATTTGAAATTGTATATATATGAGGGTGAGTGCCTTTCAAAATATTTGAAATTATAAAATACATGTTTGCTTATTCCAGTTTGTATATTGTATGTTTGCTTAATTGAAATTGCATATGTATGTTTAAAAATGGTTTTGACAATGTTTATTTGTTTGCTTATTAATCTGAAATTATGTAATGTGTGTTTGTTTATTTGAATGTGTATATTATGTGTTTGGTTATTTGAATTTGTATGTTGTGTGTTTATTTATTTGAAATTGCATGTGTGTTCAAGTGGTTTTGTCAATGTTAGTATATGTTTAAATATATTCATTTAAAATTATTAGAATGTTTTTGTTGTGTTGATGTGTAATTGTATTGAATTTTATTCTGTGAGTTTGAATGTGTATGCTTAATGAAAGTTTGCTTAAGTTTCATATTTCATTGTAATATTTGTGTTTGTTGTACTAAGTTTTAACTAGTTTATATATATATATAAATCCATTTTAATTAAAATGGCATACATTATTAATAACTATTTTAATAAAAATATAAAAATGACATTAATATTATTAAAGTAAATTTATGTCTATTGGATGTAGTTTAGGTGGTTGGGAGGAATGGTTGTTACCCTCCCCACTGAGGTTCAATTCCTTGTAAGTGACATGTGATGCTCTTAAATGGGTCTATATGATGTTCTTATTGTTGAGCCCCCAAATCTTTTATTGAAGAAATCAACCTACCAAAATTACAAAATACAAGTAATTGATGTTTTCTTATAGTTGGTGATCCAGGTGGATATCGGTGGCCACCCACCTTTTCCAACTGGCCCAAAACATGTTTCTGGCAATTTTGGTAATTTACTATTTTTAGCATTTTTTTCGGGTCCTGAACTTCCGGGGCCATTTTGAGGCCCTAAACGATGTTTTTTTGGGTATGTTTCTCTCGCATCTATGATGCGATTTTGTCTCGAGCGTTGTAGGCCTCAGATAGATCTTTCCAACGAGCTATCATACGCCTAAAACGAAGATCGTATGCAAAAGTTACAACCCCGGGAAGTTGATGCACCAACTTACCCAAACGGGGCCCACATGACTTTTGGCGCTTCATCTCCTAGGGTTAGGTTTTTGGATGTCTAGGACTTTTGGCATTCCCGTTTCTTGTAAAAAGGCCTTCAGAGCCTCATTGTAACCATCTTCTTGCGAATGCGAGTAGCCGTCACATCTCTTCTCAGAGATAAGCTGCCACCATTCTAGTGAGTCTTTTACTCTGTATTTTTACAATCTCCGTACATTTCTCTGATTAATAGAAATCGTGTATTACTGTATACATGTGTTTATGGTTGCGTCTCTGATACATTTCTGTTATATTATTGAATATCTGCAATATCTCTGTGCATTTCTTTATTATATCTCCGCTCTCATTTCGTGCCGAAAATAATTCAGATCAGTTGGTTATTAAGATTTTTTAATCAAAATATTTTATTCAATATATATTTCCCTCATACCTTAAGGATTTGTTTTTATTTTCATCCATGGCACTATTTTAGTGACTTCCAATCAAGTAGAATTCACTAGGTTCTTGAGAAATGAAATTCATACAATGCACATTATGGTAAGCAAACATTTTTTCTTCCCTACATTTACTAATAATCACTTGATACAATAAGCATACAAAAAATCATCATATCAATTGTAAAAATTATGACACATATACTTCCTTAAAGGTTCTCTTTACAAGTTGAAATCATTGTTTTTAAGGCTTGATTCCATTTCATCTACTTTATTTTATTTTAAAACATTTTACTTTATAATGGGGTTGGGTTACTAAGTGACTTATCTTAAGCTGAATCTTCGACATTATGGTAGGTATTTCGATGTATGAAACAATTTTTCAAAGTAGTGTGGATATCAAATTATCCTTCATGACAACCATCCTATAACATGTAATACTCTACTACCCTCCAAGTACTAGTTAAAAATTATATATCATTTATTTTGGTAGGGAAGCATTCCTACTGTGATAACCAAGATTTTTTATACAATCAAGATATGACTTCCAAATAATGAAATAATATTTTACACTTGTTGGTTAAATGAGTAGGAAAATCCCACATTCAAATAAGACAATCCACTCCTAGCTCTATAATATAACATTTAAAATTTAAATGATAGTCACTTTTTACATTGTATTTTATTTTAATAGATGTTCTATTTTTTTCATTTTTTAGGCCAATGAAATGATTCATAAAGTTCCAAGTTGTTCCTATGAATATACATAAAATTTATGCAATACATGTTCAGCGTGTATCCCTAAAACATACAATAAACTTAACCCTTAGGATTTAGCTCCTTAACCATAGCGCAAGGGGTTTACTCAACTAGTTGTCATCAATGTCGATATGCATCTTGGTAGTTCTATGCCAGCAAGTGCCTAGTTTGCACCGCCCTATGTGAGAGGCACTAGTCTACACCAATTATTTAGTAGGGATGTCATCCATTAATGTGAAGAAGCATCCCTTAAGTTTCCTTATGAAGTTTTAAAAAACATGAAGCCCAAGGGGTTAACACAACCAATGATCTCCAATGTTATTGGGGTTTCATCTAGTTCCATATTAGCATGTGTTTGATTTGAAACCCCTTGGATGAGGCACACTAGTCTATGTTGATAGGATTACTATGGATGTCATCCACAAAAGTGGGGAAGCATCCCTTGGATTTTCCCACGAGGTTTTCCTTGGGGAAAAAAATCACCTTAACCGTGACAATGGCAACAAAAAGCCAAGTGATATATTTTCTGTTGGATTTTCCTTATTTACAAAGCATTAGTGTTACTAGTGTTCTTTTACTTCATTTCCATTAACATATATATATATATCATGTACTCAATAGTAGAAACATAAACAAGAGACCAAAAATAATACAAGAGATTTATCCTGGGAAAACCCCAAATGGGGGAAAAACCCAACAACCTTTCTTAGATAGATTTTGTTTCGCAAAGCAATTCCAATTAGATAAACCTTAACACAAGTGCTATCTTAACCAAAAATACTGCCCCAGCTGCAACAACAACACCATACAAAGGTAGGGCACCTCCTCAAGGAGTAGTTGTTATAGCAAGATTTGTGTCACCATTGATATCTTGCACAGAGGGCCTTTTCCCATTTCCCTATGAAGACTTGTCATCCCTTTTTGATGAATACAGAGCTAAAAATACATATTTTTCCACATATACGCACCCTATCTACTGTACAACATGTGTATTTGCAGGCTGCTCCACTACAGATCGCGTACGTCAGGATTTGTGCCAGAAAATACAAAAATGAAGTCGGGTTTCCATGTCACGACAAGAGATCTCTAATCCTTGGCCTTCCATATACTGGAAATGTTCTGACTCGAACCTTCAGTTGCATTTGAATGCTATAAGAACAAAATTCAGAGCTATGGAAAAAGAGGAGAAATCATTCAACTTTGAGAGCAAAGTTACTCTGGAGAAATTACTTCATATTGAGTCTGCATCCCTTTGTCCCTCAAGTCTGAACATAGTGTTCAACCCCCAAGCTCTTTCCCTATTGTTGAGAGAACCTCATTGTCTATTTTCTATGAGATTGCCTTTGATGGAGGATTGAAGTGGTGGAGACCTAGTTGGAAGGAACTTGGTTTCTTGGTTTCGAACCGTGCCCACATAGAATTTTGTAATGTGTTCACTTCTGCTGATCATTTATTAAAAGAAATACTCCTTTCCCGTCCAATTGGTATCGTGAAAATATATGATTATTATCCATGGGCATATTTGTAATGTTTATTAATGGATTATGCTATCTAATGTGCTAACCCCTTTATATTATCACTATATACTTGCTATGCGTGTTTGTTGAGAACTTGTTGCAGTTACAAAGCTTTGGGTCAAAGTAATCAACAGTGGAACATCATCAAACGTTGGAATGAGGTAGGCTTCTTCCTTATCTCGTATGCACATTGGTTTATATAGCATATGTTGGAATTGAGTAGATTTCTACAGTTATACCTATCTGTTGTGGTTTACCCTGGCCATAGAGATTTTTTCCCTCATAACAAAATTGGTGACTCCACTGGGGAGAGATCTTCTTTCTAAGTGTTGAAGTACGTTTTCTCCTTGCATTGCTCTTTTTCCTTTGTATTTCTTGTCGTATCACTGCTTGACTGATTCTGTTCACTCTGGGTCTGAGTTTTCAGCCTTTTTACCGTTGCCTAGCCTTTTTTTCAAGCCTGTACACGCCCTATTGCCTTGACAGTCACATACACACCCATGTTGTCTCACTGTGAGCTGCGTATATATGTTATGTTTCTCTTAACATTTGCGCACACCTTATTTCCTTGCTTGATTGCTTGGTTTGGTGGTTGATGGGTGGGATTTGATGATTGGGATTTGATGATTGTGGTCTCTGTAGTGCCTGTTGAGCTTCTCTGGGTTGAAAGGAAACCTATTTGGAGTTGAATTTTTGGGCGTAGTCTTTCTCATCGTTTTTCATTTTTTATTTTTCCTTGAACCATGGGTTGTTGCTTGGCTGCTTGGTATTCTGCTTGAGTCATTCCGTTTATACACAATAGAATTTATATATCAGGATTTCTTTTCAGTCCATGCATTTTCTCTTTAATATATTGAAAATACAAAAAAAATAGGCATTTTACATTGCTTAGCATTTTTGTCTTCTGAATCTTTATCATTAGCTTAGTGCATTTAGTGAAAGATTGTATTTTACCTCTGAATTGCATATTTGAATTTGAAAATTGCACTGTTTTTATATGCATATCATTCATTGAAAAATTAAAATTAGACTTTGCATTATATTTATATTTATTTTCTTGCAGAGTCATAATATCATGAGTTTCACTTCCATACCCATTTGAGTAATCACAACCAATAAAATTTATGCTTTAAACTAAAATTGATTAGTCATGATTTTATTTTTAGGGTGCACAAACTTGTCTAGGATTTAGTGCCTTGGAATAGGATTTTGTGAGTAAACTTCTCCAAGGCAATTAAATCAACATATCTATCTGAGATAGGGATTTGAGAAGTCCATTGTATAATTGGTAAGATCAGGAGGCTTTGCTCACACCGGAGTTAATCACGAGGTTGCGCGAAGTTAGTTGAAGGGATAATCCCCAGATACTCGCCTAGCGTCAAAGATATTTCTGTCGATTTATTCGTATTTGGGGATATTGCTAGTACCCATACCTCTGTGAGAGGCGGTGCTTTCAATTCAGGCTTTGCTACCCTGCCCATAAGGTAATCCAAACTTATGATTGCTTGCTTGTGCATCGGTTATACAATGGTTTATTAGTTTCTTGACTTAGGTATCTCATAGGTTACTTGCAGGGGTTATTCTCCTTGTACCCTAGTTCAGATAGGGGTCGGACAACACACAACCTTTATGGAGGATTACCTCTCCCGGGGGATCTGACCGACTGGTTGTTAAGCCCATGAGGGCCCCTATAACTGATTATGTTACCTCCAAACTTTAGCGGGGAGTCGCAGGTCCCTCTTGGACAAGACATACCTTCTTTAGCGAGGGAGGCCACTCAGCCACTTTAGCCTGTTTGCATGCATATGGTCTGTTTGACTTTTGGTATGCTCTTTGAATACTAGTTGGCCTTAGGATATTCTTGTTTTGTAGAGTCATAAGTCGTCATGGAGTCGTACTAGCATCCCCACCGGTCCTGTCAGTTGTTACAGTTACCACCGGATTTCGAGTTCTTGCCTTCTAAAAGACGTAGAGTTATTAGGCGTGGTACACACACATCCACCTTTCAGACTTGTTGTTCCACAAGGATGAGTATTGAATCTAGTCTCCAGAACACTAGGAATTCTTCAACTCCCATACCCACTATAGTTAATGGCACCCCTTCGACTCTTGCAACCACTATGGTTGCAATGTCGGAGGCACATACTGGTACTATGGCTCGACCTGTATTTAATGCTTTGTCTCTTGCCTCAAACCTGTTTGCAGGTCTTGGTCAGTCACCGAGTTACAATGTTCAGTCCATCCCTATGGCTTCTAGTCCATTTTCCTATGGTATGCCTAACTTCACTTCGCAGTTTTCGACTGCCATCCCAGCTACTGGCCATAACAGTAGCATTGGACTTGGGGGCACTACACCTCCTTACACTCCATTTTCGTTTGGCGGTTCTCATGCCCTCAAACGAATCCTAATATAGGAAGTGTCCATGCTCTTAACCCCGAGTCTAATCCTTTTACAGCTAGATGGAACAACCAACCTAGCGGACAAGTTCCATCATATATCCCTACCTCCTCGGTGTTGATTATGACCAATACTTTTGGCATGATGAATCCACTTCAATCCTTTGGGTTCCCACCCGGAGGAGGTCAGTCTTACACTTTGGGCAACCCCCAACCTGGATCCAATCCGGTTTGGGGAACTTTTCATAAGCCAGAGCCCGGATCTAATCCGATTGGGGGAAATTTTCATAACCCTCATCGGAACATTCATGCTGGAATGATACCCAACCCACCTTATACAAATCAGCCTGGAGGAGGGACTTATAATTTCAAGCAGGGCTTTGGTTCTTACCAGAATCCTGGGTGGAATGCAATTCCTAACACACAATCTTTTGCGGGAGGATGGGGCCAGATGTAGCAACCCCGTCTCCCTTTTCTGGCCACGCTTAATCTACCATATTTGTCTAAGTTAATGAAGGACCCGGTGAGTCATGATCCCACATCGCCCCCCGTCCCCACCAAGCTTCCTTCGGACATCCCAAAGTTTGAAGGTAAGAATGGAGAGGACCCTAGTGATCATGTCACTACCTTTCACCTTTGGTACTCATTGAATTCCCTTAACCATGATTCTATTAGATTACGATTGTTTCAACACACTCTCATTGGAGTTTCTGCGCAATGGTATATTGAGCTACCTAGGGGGACATATGGGTCATTTAATCAATTTGGTGATGGTCTTTCTCAACCAATTTAAATTGCCCATTCGTTATGATGTTGTTCTTGACCTTTTGTCGACTTTACGCCAGGACATCGCCACTCATATCTTGGATCATATCCAGGAGTGGCGTCGACGAAGGCGGTTGATTAAGACTCTTATACCCCCAACCTTTCTCCTAGAATGGTTCTTAAAGTCTTTGCACCCTCCTATCTCGAAGGATGTTGCTAATTTTAGGGTCTCCATTGAGGAAGAAGATATCTTTAGAGCCCAGCAGCTAGATTTGATATATGCTCAGTCTGGGATGTTATATCCAGAAGCACCGCGATTAAGTTACGACCCTAGCCAAAAACCCAGACCTCATGCCGATGGCATTGTAGGATCCGCCAATGTAAAGTCCGCAGACTCGGCGACAAGCCACTTGAAGACTTTGTCTCTAAACCAATCTGCTAGAGGACCAGCCTCATCTGTGTCTTCCAACCCCACTAAGTCGACGGATGTACATTTTGTGCAATCATCGAAAAACCCAAATGGTGACCAGCAACTAGGCGGGAATAAAAGGAAAGGTAAAAATAATCGTAAGGGTGGGAAAAATGGTAAAAAACCCAAGGACAAGGATAATAATGGGAAACCGAATGATAATGTTGGAGAGGGAAAGAAAGAGAAACATAAGGTGTAGTTTCCTTGTAAAATTTGTACTGATGATCACCTTATGCATTTATACCCCAAACTCGCGGAGGCTGTGAAGCTTTTGAATCTACCACCCGCTGTGCTGACGAATCCATTCCCACATAACCAACACTTAGCCTTGATCTCTTCGAACGCCGGAAATGCGACCAGTGGGAGTCAAAACCCACCGTCGCAAGATAGCGACTATGTATGTATCGACATGGTCGATGAGAAAATCGATATAGCCGCTTGATCTCGAGATTATGGCTCTTCGCAAGCTAACTCTAGTCTAGAAGCTACCCCTCCTCCTCCGGAGACCAAATTATAGATTGAGAAACTAGAGCCATTGCCTTGTATTCTGAAAGGAGTAATTAAGCTCTCTACCCACAATCCTAATGCTAGAGCCGCCCAAAACTACTCTATTGTTGAGGACCTGGGCCAAACCCCTTGTGCAATGTCGACTTTGGAGGTACTCCAGATGTGTCCTTCATAGAGGAATGCCTTACTCTCTACCTTAAGAGCTCTAGAACCCAGTGGCTCAAAAGTTATCAAGTTCGATGTCACGGATGTGAATCCTTGCTTACCTTACCATGTGGCTTTCCAAATCCACGTGGAGTATTCCAAGTATACCATCAAACGTGCGGTTGTTGATGAAGGCACTGTCACCTGCGAGAGGTCCCTAGTCTGTTGGAAAGCTCTCGATTCTTCGACGCTTTCCAAGTTGTCGAACATGTTGACTATATTTGACGGTCATTCCTTCCGTCCTCACGGTATTCTCCCTGCCTTTCAGGTCCAGTTAGGTGGGAAGACGATAGAGGTGGAGGTAGAGGTAGTTGATGCGCCTCTTGATTATAACCTGTTACTAGGTCGCAATTGGACCTATGCTATGGTCATTTTTGTATCATTCGTCTTCTGTACGCTTTGTTTTCCTCATCAAGGGAAGATCGTGGCGGTCGACCAGTTGTCCTTTGTGTACTCTAGTCCTAATGCATTTGTCGGATCGTTGATCCCTGTGATCCACAATTCTCAACCGGCAACTGAGAATATCGGTGTCGGAATGTATTCTTCCCTTATGGGTACATTCAAATTCTCAACACTGAATCACGATGTTTACGCCATGTCTAGCAGACCTGCTTCGATAGAGAGGTGCATTCCTTTCCGCACTTCCTATTTTAGTGATCCATGGACCCTACCTTCCCTGACTTCGTCGTGTGAAGGACAGTCGCATGTTGGCATGGCCATGCCACTATCGGCAACAGAGATTGTGTATCAAGTTGTTCTTGACTCTTTCATTGATCTCGATCTTGCTACCTCGCCGACGGACAAGGAGGATCCTGTTCTCAGGCCTGTATGGGCCACCTCGTTGTCTTGTTCGCATGATTTCCTAGATGAGAATTTTCCTTCAGAAGAAGCCATCCTCGAAGCCATGAATGGTTCCGATAGACTTTGGGATTACAAGCATCATCGATCTTATTTTCTCCCAAGTCTTGAAATAATTGAGCAAGATGACTTTCATTCTACTTTGAGTGAGATAGTCGGTCACGCCGTAGTTCCACTTGATACGCACAACATTTATGCTAAAGGAAATATGGAGAGTATTTATCCTATCATCTCGATCGATATCTCTCGTACCCCTGGCAAGATTGAGAACGTAAATATAGGTGCAGATTGTTCACCAGAAGAAATTCTGATCTACACCAATCTCTTCAAAGAATTTCGAGATATTTTTGCTTGGTCATATGAAGAGATGCCAGGGATCGACCCTCGTATTGTCGAACATGAGATTAGAACTTACCCGGATGCTAAACGTGTTCAACAACGTCTTAGAGATGTGAATCCTAGGAAGGCCCCTACTATTAAGGCAGAGCTGGAGAAGCTACTTAATGTTGGCTTCATCTTCTGGGTTCCTTTGACTGAATGGGTATCCAATCCCATTCCTGTGAATAAAAAGCAAGGAACCATCCGTGTATGTATGGACTTTCCCGACCTGAACAAGGCTTGTCCTAAAGATAACTTCCCCACACCTTTCATTGATCAGATTCTCGATGAGTGTGTGGGAAGTGAGATATTTTCTTTTATGGATATATTTTCAGGGTATAAGCAAATCCAAATCAAACCTGAGGACCAACACAAGATGACATTTATATGTCCTTGGGGTACTTTTTCATACTGGAAAATTCCTTTCGGCCTTAAAAACGCCGGAGCAACCTTACAACGTGCCATGAATTTCGCTTTTCATGATCTTAAGCACACAATCGAAGCCTACCTTGATGATCTCGCTGCTCACTCCCGCAAGAGAGTGGATCATATTATGCACCTTCATATTGTTTTTGAAAGATGTCATTACTATAAAATCCGGTTGAACCCTCATAAATGCATCTTTTGCATCAAGTCTGGTCATCTTTTGGGATTTTTAGTCTCCGAGACCGGGATCATGGTAGATCCTCTTAAGGTTGAGGTAATACTTCAATTGCCTCCCCCGCGCACAATTAGACAACTTCAGGGTTTACAGGGGAAAGCTAACTTTCTACGTCGGTTTATAGTGAATTATGTCAATATCACTAAGGGTTTCATGTGCCTCTTGAAGAAAGACACCCCTTTTATTTGAGATGAGCGAGCCCAAGAGTCTTTCGATGCTTTAAAGAAAGCCTTAGTATCGGCCCCTCTATTGAAATCTCCTGATTACAGTAGAGATTACTTTCTTTATATTGTCGTGTCTAAAGAGACGATTGGTATGGTTCTAGTTCAGGAGGATGATGAGCTTCATGAACATGTCATCTACTATCTTAGTCGAAACTTAGTCGGTCTTGAGCTTAATTACTCTCACGTTGAAAAGCTAGTTTTGGTTGTCATTCATGCAGTCCAACGTATACGTCACTATATATTGCTTTGCAAGACTACCATGGTTGTTGATGTCAATATGTTTCAATACGTTTTCACCAGAAGTATAATAAGGGGGGAAATATAATAAATAGATTGTCATTTTACAACAATTTGATCTCGACTTCGCTTCAGCAAAGTCCAAGAAATCACTATTCTTCACGGAGTTAATATCCAATTTTCCATGATTAGATGAGGATTGTATCCATGTTGATTCGTTTGTGGACGAACACATTTTCCTTGTCTCATCGTCTGACGCCTGGTATAGAGACATTGTCTTATATCTTCAAACCTTGAAGTTCGCTCAGCATCTCTCGCGAGATGACTGACGGTGTATTAGATACCAAGCCAAGAAGTATATTATCATCGCTGACACTTTATATCGTCGAGGAATAGATAATATCTTACGTCGTTGTTTAACTCACGAAGAGGCTGAGTCAGTCCTAAACGATTCCCACAAAGAGGCTTGTGGTGGTCACCTATCTGAGCTTGCGACAACCCAAAAAATATTGGGAGCTAGTTATTTCTAACCTACTATATTTAAAGATTGTATTGAAGTGGTTAAGAAGTGTCACCCCTACCAGGTGTTCACTCAGAAAATGTGCTTGCACCCAACCCCTCTTCACCCAGTCATTACCGTCGGTCCCTTCACCAAGTGGGTGGTAGACTTCATATATTGCAACCCAACTTCGGCTGGGGGGAATCAACATATTATCGTGGTCGTCGACTACTTTACTAAGTGGGTCGAAGCCATGCCTACCATGAAATCTGATGGGAAGACTACCACATTCTTCGTATTCAATCAAATTATCGCCCGGTTCGGTATCCCGATTGAGATTGTCACTAATCATGGTAGTGACTTTCAGAACGAAATGATGGTAGAACTAGCATCTAAGATGGGGTTTAGACATGGTCATTCCTCCCCTTATTACCCCCAGGAAAATGGGCAAGTAGAGGCCATCAACAAGTCTCTCAAGACCATCTTGCAAAAAACTGTCAGTCAGAGTACGTCTGATTGGCACATCATGCTATATCCCGTGCTTTGGGCATACTGAACCACGGTTAAGACTGCCACTGGTTTTTCCCCTTTACAGTTAGTGTGTGGTGTGGAGTCGATTCTTCCTATTGAATATGAAATCCATTCTCTTAATTTGGCAGTTCCACTCCTACCTGACACTTCATATCTAGAGCGACGCCTTGTGCACCTAGAGAGTCTTGATGAGCAGCGTCGGGATGCCTTTACGGGCATCGAGGCAAACAAAAAACATGTCAAGGTCCAGTACGACAAGTCTTTCTGTCCTCGGTTGTACGCTAAGGGTGACTTGGTCCTTTTATATGACCAAGCCAAAGAACCGCTGGGAGCAGGAAAGTTTAAACCCATGTGGCACAGTCCTTATATCGTGCAACGTGTTCTAGAAAAAGGAGCCTATGAGTTAGAAGATTATGAAGGGAATCTGTTGGCCGAGCCCATAAATGGGCTCTACTTGAAAATATATTATGCTTGAACCTTAGGCTTGGGAGGAACTCTTTGTATACTAATGTAATTTAGTGTATATACATATATTTTCCCTTTCTCTTTGTCTT
The DNA here is from genome assembly GCA_010110895.2 of Picea sitchensis. Taxonomy (NCBI): domain Eukaryota; kingdom Viridiplantae; phylum Streptophyta; class Pinopsida; order Pinales; family Pinaceae; genus Picea; species Picea sitchensis. Next base: position 220,763 of record SNQJ01S0001383.1, read on the forward strand.
TGGCTTGCTTATCGAGTTTTCCTTTTATTGATAGATGTCAACGGAGTCTTCGGTCTACCTAGGATTAGTAGACGGAGCCAGTCGTCATACATGGAATTTGGCTTCCGCCGCTTGGGTGGTTTACTCATCTGAGGGTCTACTGGTGTCTTCAGGTGGTGTATGCCTAGGGCCATCCACGAATAATGTGGCTGAATATAGCGTCGTCATAGAACTTTTGTGCGATGTTATCTCACATGGTATTCGCTCTTTATAAGTTCGCCTGGATTCCCAATTAGTAGTATGTCAGTTGAACGACAGTTACTGCGTGCGTGATCCTACTTTAGTCTGAAGATTCCTACGGGTACGTCTTTTAGAACAACAGTTTGACTTTATCACATATTATCACATTCCTAGGAGTGCTAATCATGTATTCAATGCCTATGCTAATTACATTTTAGATTGGCATTTGTCACATTAATAAAGCAAAGAAACCCATTAAATCAATGTACACATTGTAAAATATAAGTAAAGTCGAAGATCATTTTTTATATATTTCAACAAATATGGTGTTTATATTACAAAATTGGGGCTAAAACCCTCAATACACATATACAGCTGATATATAAATCCCACGACATCTACGCCCGTGGTGCCGGATGTGTGTTATGATAGCAAACCACGACGTTTGCGAGACGTAAAAAAATTCATACCCATGCTCTAGGTACACACAACACCTGTCATTGCATGGCTTCAGGTAGATCCTCTACCTGAACCATTGGAATCCTCTGCGTCAAACGAGACAGGTTGCCCTGCACGTTTTGTAGGAATCTATCAACTTCTCATCCTGCCCCCTCATCACCTCAGTGCCTTTGTCGATGTCGAGGTAAACCTTCGGTCGTCACAGACCCAGATCTATGTCACACAAGTGTCTAGTTAATACTTAAACACCACCCAAAAATATTTTTGTCTCATAATACAAAAATACAAAAAAATGAAATATTTAAAAAACATTTTACCTATGTCATCGTAGGTGGCCCCTGGTGGAAGTGGCATATATGGATCTCCTCTGAAGTCGATCCCCGCATAGGGATATTCATCCAAAGAGATGACTTATCTTTGCCACCAGAAGAAAAAATCCTCGTTGTAGGGTGTTGGCACCCTACCTCCCCCCTGTCGTCTCATGAACTCGGTCCACCGCGCCATGAATGGATCGACGGTCCCCTAGGAAGGATCTCCACTCTAGGTCCTAGACATGGAACCCGCTCTAAAAAGAAACTGCAAAGAATGGAGGAAAACCCGAAGTTTCGCTTACCCCCGTGTTTGCACTCTGTCAACTGACCTTTCATATTGGTTAGTAGTGAGGTACACCAGTCATAGACAGTGGGTCTCACACACTGCACTGCATAAAACATGAGTGACCTCGATGCCTGGTGCAACAAAGCCGAACCTGTGATCCTGGTCAATACAAGCACGATGATCTTCAGGATGAGGTTATTTATTGCCCAGATATGGATTTGACTTCTCACCTTGGGAGTCCCCGCTACATAGTGGGAATCGATATACTCCTCGATCTTCATCCCACTCCCTGCTCCACATGAATTGAGGTTTACAACCTCTCCTCGGCATGATAGACCATTCAAGAAGTAGATGTCCTCTACTTCGATCCCCAATGGTTTTCCATCGAGGATAACGATTTTTCTATCAGGGTCCCAATAACCCACCAACATCTCCAACAACCTCACTTGGGCCCTCATTCCTTTGAGAGCCCAAAACATATACAAGACACATATTTTTAGAGCCACTTGAGCCATCAGATCTCGGTCCACAGCTGCATCAACCTCCTCATGTTCTCGCTCTCTCCATTCAAGAACCATCCTGTAAACGACAAACCAAATTTTGAGTTAGAACCCTCCTTTTTGGTCATTTGTGTCCCTATACGCAACTCCCTTTGCATACAGTCGTATGTAGGGCTTAATATACGCCCCCTGTGGTTCACATAGTAGTGTATACCTCGTCGTATAAGTGACCTAAAAAAAGTCAGCCCACGTATACCGAAATCCATATTTTACGCCCTCAATAACTAAAAAACTGGAACCTAATTCAAAAATGTAATCCACTGAATTTGAAGAGGATGAGTAGAGTTACATGATCCAGACGGTTCTTGATTTCATTGCTCAACACTCCCGCAATTGTCGTTTGAATCTTGGAGGTATTTTGGTCCAAATTGCACTATTTGGGTAAAAATCAAAATGGTATGGTAATTTTTTATTTTATTCCTATTTATAAGCTATTTTTACACACTTTATATAGTTTCATGCTATTTTTTCACCTAATGGACTAATACAAAAATGGTTTTAAGCTGGTTTTATTAGTTTTGACTCAAATTTCTTACAGATTTCAACGTTATGATTGGTCGTATGTCACCTCGGATAGGTATTTTCATAACCTAGCATATAGGACAGGTATCCACTCTATCGTGCATTTTTGCATTATCCTCTAAAATACCTATTTTTATGCCTTAGGTACGAACCCATTTGTTGCGACATGAAACATTTCAAACATGGGTGCCCTAGTTAGATCATCTTTGTCATTTGGTGCCCATGCTGAGTTTTTCCTTAGGACCGAAATTCCATTATATCTTGATACATGACGTTATGATGAGCCTCATTTTTCACTCATACACATGCAGCCTTATTCCTCGCGGACTCCCAAAACGATTCTTAGTTAAGCTATTTTCCGACTCATCTAAAAAACGAAAAGACTGACGAATGATTTGTCCCTTTCACACTCGTTAAATTGAATTTGAAAGTTCATGAATCTTAGTTAATCTCTTTTCCGACTCGTTACCAAAAATAGAAAAGATCGTCGAGTGAACTTGTCTTTTTCACACTCATAAATTGGATTTGAAAAGACGTCTATTTGGCACAAGTTTATCCCTTTTTCACACCAAGTAGACTAAAAGACATAAAAAATGACATTTTTTGGCGTTAATATGTGATTTCATCTCATGCCCTCGCTTGCAATATTGAGCCTTTAGCAGGTTCTCGCTTTGCATTATAAATTGTTGCCTAAGTAATTTTTGCATCTTCAACCAAGAAGAGCCTTGTTTATATCCTTTTCAATTTGACACCCTATACCCTGGAGAGAACATCACCCCGAGTGTCCATCTCCCGCATGCATTTCCTTGCATTTGAGCATAGGTACGTTTCACTGCTGGAACTATTTTTTCTTACTTGCGACACTCATTTCCTCATATGTATCATAGCATTCATTTGTTATGAAAAAACAGAAAAAGACGGGCGGGAAGGGTGTACTATATTATAATTGGCAGCAGTTGTGTCGCCTTTGAGTAGAGCACAAAATTATTGAGTCATTTTGTCATTATAATTTTGGGTTTAGCAGGGCCTTAGGAAGTTGATCTCATTACAGAATTTTTCTCTACTGACTGGTTACTCTTCCAATCCCTATAGAGAACATTATTGATGCCTCCTGCATCAAATAGTTACATCATTGAGTCTATGTTGTCGGAGTCTACCACATGTCTCATGCTCTTGTTCAAAGGAAGTTTATCAACCTGTGTCAGCCATTCCTCGGAACTCTTGACTTTGCATGTCATCCATACCCTCAATATGTCTCAGAATCACATGATACTATGGCCTTATCATGCACCCTGGCCCTACTTTCATCATTGGTAGGTCACCTTGAACCCAACAGTCGACATTTCATCATTGGTCGGTGACTGGGTGGTTTCCCTTGGGTTCGACGACAATACATCTATTCACACTTTGGGATTCATGCAGTGTCTTGGATGCCATTAGCCTTATTGGTGGTTTCCTTGCCTTTGTCAACAGTTTTCATCATTGGTTTCTATTCAGAAGGTCTTTTTCGTGTATCTCTTGCATTTGGCACACGCAAAATATGCACAGGGTCATTGGTTCGTGAACATGTTCTTCATCCAATCTCCACCAAATTATGAAGCTCCTTCTTTGTTCCTCGTGTTGACTGGTGACATATGCCTCAATGTTGTCCTTCCAATGTGTCTCTTTCCATTGACTTCAGCTCATTTATTCTGGATCTGAGACCTATAGTTTTATGAATACCTTGAGACTTGAAGTCATTAGTGGCAGGCTCTCTCACCATTGACAGATGGGAATATATCAATGTCTCTTGATTAATGGATTCCTCAGGTGTTCGACATCGACTCATTTATTCACACTTGTAGGAATTTGCTCGGTGCCTTGATACCTACTTTCATTATTGGTAGGTTGTCTCGCGTTTGTTAATGGTATACCTCAATGACCGGTAATCAAACGATGTCTCATTCTGTTCTACCTCAACTCCTTCATTCACATGATGTAGACTTGCACCTTTGGAATATGTGTAGAAAACTTGAAGACATCACTGTGTGGTCGCATCTTTCCTGAGTTGTTGCATCCTTTTCATTGGACCAACACCTATTTGACTACAGTAATCATGGGACATTAGATTATACTCCATCGTATATAGATATCTTCATATTGGTTTTGAGACTGGTTCTACTGGGCCTTGTTCGTGATTATGACAGTTGTTGGCATATAACTGCATTTGTATTTGCCTATTCATGGCCACATACACTTATTTGGTATATTTTCCACATGGATATGCATTGTATTCTATTGGAAGCCATGTATGTAAAGTCAAAATAGAATGTAATGAGCAACTAATCTTTCCAGCTCGGTTTACACCACTCCACTTCTGGGTTATTTATAATGTATTTCGTCCATTGCAGATACTCCTTTGATATCACACATTAGGGGGCATCTGTTATAGCAAGATTTGCCTCACCATTGCTATCTTGCACAAAGGGCCTTTTTCCATTTCCCTATGCAGACTTGACATCCCTTTTTGATGAATCCAGAGATAAAAATACATATTTTTCCCCATATACACACCCTATCTACTGTACAACATGTGTATACATAGGTTGCTCCACTACAACCCGCATACATCGGGATTTGTGCCATAAAATACAAAAATGAAGTCGAGTTTCCATGTCACAACAGGAGATCTCTAATCCTTGCCCTTCCATATACTGGAACGTTTCGACTCGTCCCTTCAATTGCATTTTGAAGGCTATAAGAACACAATTCCGAGCTATGGAAAAAGAGGAGAAAGCATTCAACTTTGAGAGCAAAGTTACTCTGGAGAAATTACTTCATATTGAGGTTGCATCCCTTTGTCCCTCAAGTCTGAAAACAGTGTTCAGCCCCCAAGCTCTTTCCCTATTGTTGAGAGAACCTCATTGTCTCTTTTCTATGAGCTTGCCTTTGGTGGAGGATTAAAGTGGTGGAGGCCCAGTTGGAAGGAACTTGTTTTCTTGGTTTCGAACCGTGCCGACACGGAAGTCTGTAATGTTTTCGCTTCTATTGATCATTTATTAATAGAAATACTCCTTTCCTGTCCAATTAGTATCATGCAGATATATGATTATTATCCATGAGCATATTTGTAATGTTTATTAATGGATTATGCTATCTAATGTGCTAACCCCTTTATATTATCACTATATACTTTCTTTGCTTGTTTGTTGAGAACTTGTTGCTTGTTTAGTGAGAACTTGTTGCAGGTACAAAGCTTTGGGTCAAAGTACTCAAGAGTGGAACATCATCAAACATTGGAACGAGGTAGGCTTCTTCCTTATCTTGCTTGCACATTGGTTTATATAGCATATGCTGGAATTGAGTAGATTTCTGCAGTCATATCTGTTTGTTGTGGTTTACCCTGGCCATATAGAGTTTTTCCCTCGTAACAGTAGCACACAAGAGAGAGATACCAAAAGACTGAGAAATAATGAACTGTACAATTGCATCTACCACGTCACATCCTCCAAACTTGCGCCTTGCTTCTGTGTAGCTGGGAGAGTGTGAGTAAGTGAAAAATGATCTAAGGCGCCTCCTTATTTATAGTCTTCATGTCCTTCTAGTTAGGTCGACTTCTCTTCTGGGAAGGTGTCATTTCATTATTACTTTATTCTTCTGGGCCGACTTCTCTTCTAGGGTATTTCAACATCTGTCCAATGGATCTCTTGCTTTCAGAATATTCTTCGCATATAAGAAGGGTCATCTAGGAGTGAAAGATCCTCTCGCAGCTAAAAAAACATCAACAACCCCTCTTAGCTAGGGAGACATATTTCATGATGTCTTTATCTGGTATTCCAATGACTACTATGCAATCTAGTAGTAGGCATACAACTGCTACAATGCCTTCGATTGCTCGAATCATCAGGCACATTCTTTGTGATTAAGTAGTAAAACACACAACTACATCAAGCAATCTGGAAATATCTACGTCAATCAGCTAGCAGCACACAACTACTATGATGTCATCCAATAGATCAAAATCGATGCCAAGTAGTACACAACTATTGTCTTTTGACACATAGTCAATACTAGTGGAACACATCCACTACAGTAGCACACAATTACTATCCGGAGTCATGCAACCTCCTCTAGTGGAACACATCCACTGAAGTAGCACATGACTACTATCTGGAGTCACACAACCTCCGCCAGTGGAACACATCGACCATAGTAGCACACAACTACTATCCAGAGACACACAGTCTCCGCCAGTGGTACAAAACCACCGACGTAGCACACAATTATTGTCTGTAATCACACACCGTCCGTCAGTGGAACACATCCACCATAGTAGCACACAGCTACTATGTAGAGACACATAGTCTCTTCCAGTAGTACACAACCACCGAAGTGGCACACATCTATTTTCCAGAGTCACAAAGTCTTCGTCATAGTCTTACGACTACATGTGTGATGTTTCTTCTCTGACTAGGTTCGACAGGGCATTATCGCCTCAGTCACCTCACCTAACTGATCTAGGGAACCCTTGGTCATATGGGTTAGTCATTATGAGAAGAAACAACACACCTCCCTCTCAACGAGGGTGGACATTCAGAAACACTCCAAGCTTGTCCCTGAAGTACTCATACTTCACTCTTCGCAAGGGCTTGGTGACAATGTCTTATATATTCTAATCCATGGATATGTATTAGATCTCCACAAATCTTCTCTCCACCATGTCCTAGATGTAATGATATTTGATCTCTATGTGCTTAGACCTGTCAAGGAATACAAGGTTTTCGGTAAGCTTCACGCAACTTTGATTGTCACAATGTATCAAAGTTGGCTCCAATTCTAGATCAAATATCCTAGCTAGCAACGTCCGGAGCCAAACTGCTTCACGACTTGCCACGCTTGTTGGATATATTTTGATTTTGATATATTGAATGCCACTAATGTTTTCTTCTTGCTCAACCATGAGATCATGCCCGATCCCAGACTAAAACAACATCCGGAAGTACTCTTCCGATCCACTGCACTCCTTTCCCAGTTAGAATATGTATATCCCTGAAGCTTTACATCTCCACCTAAGACATATCTCAATCCATATTCAACTGTACCATGAAGGTACCTTAACATATACTTTGTTGCCATCCAATGTAATTTTCTAGGTTCAACCATGTGTTGATTCAAGGTATTCACTGCAAATCATATGCTGGGCCTGGTGTTAACCAGGTATATCAAGGATCCAATCAATTGTCTGTACATCGTGGGATCCACCAAATCGAAATATTTGTCACTCAATAGCCTTAGATTTATCGTCATGGTTGTGGTCATGAACTTGCAGTCCATCATCCTGAATCTTTGTAGAATCTCAACAATATGCTTTCCTTGGCTAAGGAAAATCTCATCTGATCTCTACCACACTTCCAATCCCAAGAAGTAATTCATCATACCTAGATCCTTCATCTCGAACTCTGAAGTGAGCTCCCTCTTTCACCCAACTATGATATTCTCATCTCCTATCAGAAACAGGTCATCCACATGTATGATCAATGGGAAACATTCAAATAAATGACTGATTTGGCATATCATGCCCTGGGTGCCTGCTTAGGCCCATACAAAACCTTCTTCAATCTACAGACAAGAGGCTCTTTCTCATGTATCTTGTGGTTGCTCTATGTGCACTTCTTCTGGATACTAGAGCAAGTGTCTCATCATGATCTTCTCGCTCTTGCTAGGAGAATCCCCTGGGCACAAATCAAGATTTGTACATTTATATGCTGCCATTGGCAACATGTTTGATCTTATAGATCAACTTGGAAGTCACTATTGACTTCCCTTCCACCTTCCACACATAATTCTTCATGATGGACCGATACTCCTCCATCATGGAATCATTCCATTCCTTCTTCTGAGAAACTTCTTCAATAGTGGAAGGATCTGAATCAATGATGTTGCTCATCAACACCACATAGCTAGAAAACATGTGTGGTTTCTGGAACTGAGGAAAAATCTATATCCCATTCCTTTTGACTAGTTTCCTCCTCTGTCATTGTAGCAAGGTCTATCAAAACATGGGAATCCTCTAAGGAGATCTCACATCTCCTCGAATCCTCTGAAGCTTCTATCTATCCTCCTCAACTCATGGCACGTGTCTGTCAGTCCTTGAAGACATATCTCTCTCTTATATGAATGTGAGAAGGAATACTTTCTGAATGAAATTCTCTATCCCACTGACTCTCTCTAAGATCAAGCTCACTCTCAATTTGTGTGCTCCCTCTGAAGTTGGAATCCCTCTAAGTCTATATGGTCTTCGGAGCCACCTGCTTTTGTTGCATCTCTTGACTTCTTCTGAAGTATGATCTCCTATGGATTGTACTGGGAGGTTTCTCCTCCCTATTATATCCTTGTTAGAATATAATGGATGTGCTCGTTTAACCATAGACAATATCACTATTGTCACCCAACCATAGGCTGAAGCCAACCCCAATCACCTTAACCTTAACAGAGAATCATTCTGGAAGCAAATCCTAGGCTAGATATCCAAACAAAGGGTGGCACACCTTTCTCCAAGGATAGAGCACCAAGCAAGAGTAACAAGAGATGATCAGAGATTCCAAACCATAACCAAGAGATAGTCCAAGCCAAAACCGAAATCTGCTAGTTGCACCAGCTGCAACGAAAACACTCCTCCAAACTTGCACACAAACTGGCCCACTGCAATGCGCACAAGTGTTGATTCTGCAGTTCTAAGAATGTTGGCCAGAATGAAGACCGACCTCCTGTATTTATACTAATTCTAGCCAACTGCATGGGCCAACTTCTCATTTTGGGTACTAATTTTTTATTATATAATATTTCCTTTAGCCGACTTCTTCTCTTGGAGGATAATAACCTAATACAAGTCATTCTCTTGAGCCAACTTGTCTTCTAGGGTTATTAACCAATTAATTAGCGTTTCTTCTTGATTCCCAGAATATTCTATTCTCATTAGGTTTACACGTGGAGGTAAATACCTCCTGCAGCTACCATAATATCAACATTCCCTCCTAGCTAGAGAGGTATTTGAAAGTAATGGTCTTGAGAAAAAACATACCATTTACCCAGTAGCATCAACATAGTCGTATAGACTATCTCGTGATTAGATCATGAGCACCATCATCACTATCAGTGTCATCAGCTGCATCATCTCTTGAAACCATACTCCATCTGAGTAATCTGACATGATGTTGGATAAGTCACTCACTCCACAGAGTGACACAAGAGACATTCTTCTAATCCGAACATATGTCCTCAACAATTTTTCGTCTGGGAAATCTCTTTCCATTGATCATCCATCTAGCTAATAATCATTTCCAACACTATTGGTAGTCTTCAAGGTGATCAGAACAATGTCATTCAATAAAACACAACTGTGTCTATCCATAGTAGCACACAACTACAATCCAGTGGTACACTGCCACATCAAGTAGCACACAGATACTTGATCATTGACATATAGTCACAATCAGTGGAACACATCCACTACAATAGTATACATCTACTCTTCATAGACATACAATCTCCATAACAATCATATCACCAACCTGCACATAAAACATTGTTATGATATATAAACTGAATCATCTGGGCCATTCTTCCACTCACATCTGTGAGATCAGGAAGAGCATCTTCCCTAAGAAAGTAAAACATCAACGATTAGTTATATCGACTATTCTTCTCAAGCAAGGAAGATTAACTGTCCCGATTTCTGAGCCTAGACCATTCACCTATCTGGGCCATTCCTCCGGCACTAAACAAAGTGCAACCTGGAGAGAATAAATCTTCCCTAGGGTATGCCTGTCCCTGATTGTTGAACCTGGACCATTCACCTATCTGGGCCATTCCTCTGGAACTAAACAAAGTGCAACCTAGAGAGAATGAATCTTCCCTAAGGAATGACTGTCTAGACCATTTCCTAAGGAAATGATTGTCCTGCACCAACCTCCAAAATGGACCATTCTTTGAAACTTCTCACAACTGTGAGATTCGAAAGAATCACTATCCAGTGAGGCAGACCAGTATTTTTGACCATTACTGAGAGTGACCGTCAAGAATAGAGACGGTCCTAGACCATTTCCTATGTTAACCACAAGGGGAATCACTATTTATGGTACATCAACAATCCATCGAACCATTTTCATTACGAAAATGACCATTCGATCTGGACCATTTTTTAAACTGGGAAATGTCTGTCCGTCAAAAATCTCAAACCACTTTCCAAACTGGAAATGAAGTGCTCATCTTGGACCATTTTTCGAACTGAAAAATGACTGTCCATACATTAGTGCTCCCTCCCAACCTGGGAATCATCTCTTCCTTTTTCAATAAGGAAGTCGTCTCCATGAGCTCCATCTTGAGTACACAAACTCTTTCATCTTGAACAGAGGATTTACCAAAATGTCTGCTTATCTGCTCATCTGTGAAGATATATATTAGAGAACGACTTCTCCTTTCTGGACTTCATCACAGAGAATGTAATTCTTTATCTCAATGTACTTCGGTCTTTCTAGAACACTGGTTTTATGAAGGCTTCATATAGCTATTATCATCATAGTTGAATTCATCTCTTTTGTTTCCTGCTAGCTCATAACATCGTGGCAAGGGTCAAACTTGGAACTATTGGATCATGTTGTCATTGATGCCAATGGTTTGTCATTGATGCCAATGGTTTGATTACTTGGGAGATTGTTGGATCATATGTCATTGATGTAAATGGTTTGGTTTGATTGATGTCATTGGTTGATGTCAAGTA